>OZ026614.1:83893301-84406590 GCA_964020975.1 Hermodice carunculata | reverse complement strand
CACCCACTGATGTATAAAACAGTAAAAGGGCTGGACAAGGTATCAGTGAAAAGACTTATGCTCCTGGACAGAGAGTGTGGATGTTTGACTTGAATGTTTTGGCAGAATATCATGATCCAAATTTGTGGACAGATGTCCTTTTGTTATGTGACGTGTACGTGAATTTCAACATCCTATCATCAAGGGAACACTGGTTAGATCCAGCTTATTGTTTCACAACTCCAGAGCTGGCTTGGGATGCCATTCTGATAATGTCTTGAGTGTCACATGATCTACTGTCAGACATATACATGCATCAGATTGTTAAGAAAGGGACTAGAATTATGGCTATGATTATGCAAAAAGAAACAAAAAGAGAGTGATTACGAATTTTGAGATAACGACTAAAGCTAGAAGCTGTTAAGGTTAGAGGCTTGTCTGACTATTATTGATGCCACTGCATCGCATCAGGGACTGTTGAAAAAAAATGCGTTTACCTGTTTATATACTATGTTCAGCTACTGTATTTACTATGTAAAAGACCTGCATTTGTTTACGTGTAATATTAGCGTTGACGTTCATATTTTGGTTGATACGATATCCTTTCAAAAAGATCTTGTTTTCAACGAAACAAATAGATCTGCCTCCTGATTATAAATTTTATTTTGTTAAAAATAAAAACAATTTTTGAAGTAATGATCAACTGCTAGGTACACGTCTGTAATAATTACACCAGTCTTACTAGGAGTATTTCAAGGGTCAACTCAGATATAGATAAGATCACTGCTTTATTCCCGAAGGTTGTCTTATGCTAATTATCTGATAAGCGTGGTCACAAATCTTCCCTGGTGAGAACATCTTGGGGGCTGTGGCCCATGTGGAACAACAAAATGCATTGTTCACATGGACTGAAGTACTTGTAATATGCATAGTGATTTTTACTGCACAGCAGTAATATGTAGGTCCCATAGGAAAAATTAGAATGAATATACTTTACAATTTTCTGATTCCTAGTTTTAAAGGAATGCCACCAGCATGAACCTACATAATTGATAGATGTAAATTAAAAGTGATGCACATACATAAGACATAGTATTTTAACGCGGTTGACTGCCAATGTAACCATATCCAAGTTCAGCCAAATTACGAATTTAGCCTTAATCTAGAAACTCTTATATTGTTTTTTTCCAAGTGCCTAAGGACTGTTGGAAATAATGATGTTGATACTTCTGTGGTACAAAATATAATCTGAAACGGTTGCTATCGAAGCTAAAGGCTACAGTATTTGACCTTGAACTTGACCTTAAACTTTAAATTTTGACCTCAAACTTCTTTTTTGTTAGAAAGTAATATTATATATACATATAAATATATGTGTACCAAATTTGCACATCGTACTGTCACCTGTTTGTATAAATGTATGCACATATACAATGATAAACAAAATTTTGTAAAAATTGAAAGGTTAGTGCTACATTCAAAGCACTGTATTATTTTAATGATACCACCATTTTTTTGTACAACAGACCTTATGATGATCCTTAGGTATCCCTATAGCAGGTACAACTTTCAAACAAAATGACTGCTGAGTGGGTCACATTAACGTTTTTGGCCTGATATAGCTCCAGGACTAATATCCAGATTATGTAGAAAGTACTAAATGAAATTGGAAAATAGATTTTGGAAGCACTGCCGTGTACAGCAACACAAGCAATATCTCCAGAATTAGGATGAAATAGCATAACTGACAGAAATGCCAAAACTCAAGTTTAACTAAAATGGATACTTTATCAATAAGCAAGGGCAGGCGATGCAGAAAAATATGTAATGAAGCTATCACAGAACAAACAAGATTGGTCAAAGACATACATAAGTTAGCAGAAAGGTATGAATTGAACGGTTATGACGAGGTTGAAGATTGGAAAACATATATCAGGAAAGTAGTGACACTAGGATGGAACAAAAACTGTAGGAAAGGAGTGAGGCAGAAAAGTATTCTAAATGTATGCAAAGTTTTAGAGAACCCAAAGAAAAGTACATTTTTGGATGAAGGGAAAATATACACACCTTTTTCCACAGTAGAAAAGTATTAGATAAAAGAAGACAGAAATGGGATATCTGGAGTTATATCAGTATTAGTTGCTTAACTTTACCTCTCGGCCACCATTGCAAAGACCTCTGTGTCAGGGCATGACGCCCAAGAAATGGAGATGAAAAGCTTGCTGACTCACTTGATCCTGAAACTTGATGGTCCCATGGCACCATCTCTCAGTCCATATGAAAGGTAACGTCATGTGCACATGCCCCAAGTATACCAGTAAAATAGTGAGTGCAAAGTTGGTCGTTTGACTTGTCCTTTGATTTTTCAACATGGCGTACCGGCAAACAGAATGCAGGGAGAGGGAAAGCAGTGGACACCAAGCAATTGCTTCCTTTCCAAGGCAGTCCATTGGTGTTGATCTGGATACCACTTTGTCCACATCCTCATCCTTATTGGATCGTAGACAAAGGTCTGCCTGCCACTCGAGAGTAAGGCATGAGCTCCGTAGAGCTCAGGCTTTGCCTGCGTCTGCATTGGGCACCTCTACTGTCACTGAGTTGGAGCAGACTAAGTCAGCAGAGCAGCTCGCTGCTTCCGCTTTTAGTCAGCCCTATCTTAGGCCTCGGGTCTGGGAGGTTTCTGAACTCCCTCCAGGCCCCTCTTGCCAGCAGATTGCTCAGTCTGCAGGAGCTGAGGTCCAGGATAGCAGCTTGGTGGAGCCTCAGCCAGATCCCTCAGGCCTGCCACCTCTTGGACTGAGGCCTCAGAAATCTTAGCATATGAGGTCCATTGTGTTCTGTCTCTCTCCCCTCATGGGAGGAGCAAGTGGAGGCGGCATATGTGGGGGGCGACCACTTCTGCTGAGGTGCTCACTACCTGTACACCTGGTGTGGTGACAGATCCCCTGCTGTCACAGGTGGCTGCTCGATCGCCCTCTGACAATACATCGTTCAATGAGGATTTGGCCATCTTTGCTCCCCTCGGCAGTTCAGAGTCTTCGAACCTGGACACCGAGGTGGAGGATGAGCTACTGTTGTCTGATTTGTCCGATACCATATCTCAACCCAGGTTGAAAGCTCATCTTTCAATCCATTCACACTCTGAAACCTGCAGAGACCCAGCAACCGTGGGCTCTGCAGAGGCTTCAGCCCCACTCCCATGGATACAGAACCTGCACCTACAAAGGGTTTGACCATGTCAAAGCTCCTAATCAGATCCTGGTTGGTGACCAAGCTGTGGTCCCGCCAGCAGAGGTGAGGTTGGGCACTGTTGCACTGTCATGCAGGGGCTTGTCTCTGGAGGACACGCATCAAGGTTTAATGACCAGCTCACAACCAAGACTTGTGGCACATGGGTTCCCATCGAGCTGCCAATGTCTAGCTACTTGAGGCAGGGGTAACTCCTCCATGAGCCAGCTGTCCAGGGGAGGTGGTACTCTACACCAGAGCAGATCTTCCCATTAGGATCACTGCTGGTGGACAACACACCTTGAGACTTCGTTGTCGCATGCTGTTGATCTCCAGGTGCAGATCGCTTGCACACTGGAGGTATACCTAGGTTTGTTACAGAGGGATGCCTATCTCCAGGGTCAAAAGCTGCTAGACCTAATCTTTTGGGAAGCTTCCACGGGGCCCCTCTTCTGTGAAACTTTGCTTGGAGGAGACATGGTGTAAGTGGTCTGCCAGGCACGGGACCTTTGGGCCTGATCTGGGGACCAGGCTAACTCCAAGGCCCTGACAAACTCTGCTTGGTCTTTGTCATCCTCTGCCCTAAAGCACGGAATTCACAGACTGCCTGTACCCATCCCTTGTGCTTGTGCTCCCTCGGGGGCATGATGACCTAGGAAGGGTGGACAGAGATCCGGTAGAGGGAAGAAGTGAGGAAAGCCTTGGCATTCCTGACTCTCAGTTCCCGCAAAGATGTCTTGGGATTGCCAACTGCCACATTACTAGACTCCGCGCAGCACCCGGTCGGCAGCTGCCTAACTTCATATTGTGTACAATGGGAGTCCATCACAGACGATTCATTTGTCCTAAACATCTTGAGACATGGGCCCATGCTGCTTTTTGGCAAAACTAACCCTTCACTAAGCCTAGAACCACAGTGATTCTCTCCACCCACCTCCAAAAGCATCGGCATTCCTGGAGGTGGTTCAGATGCTAGGGAACAAGCATGTCTATGAGCCAGTAGAGGACCAAGGATTTCCTGGCTAATAGAACCTACCTTTCCTGGTCCCCAAGCGGGATGGAGGATGGCGCCTAGTCATAGACCTGTCGATGCTAAACACCTACCTGGGAGTCCTGTCCTTTCGGATGGAAACACCGCAGTCAGAGGCAGTAGCCTTACAGCGCCTAGAGTAGACGACATCCCTGGATCTCAAGGAAGCGTTCTTCCAGATGCCAATTGCAGAGTCTTTACAGAAATATCTGCGGTTTGCATTCACGGGTCAAACATACCAGTTCAGGGTGCTTCCTTTCGGTCTTGCACAGCACACGCTGGTGTTTACCAGGTTCATGCAGACAGTCGCTGCTTACCTTCACCCATCAGCGGTTCGCATCCATGTATACCTGGACCATTGGCTTATTCAGCTGCTACAGCACATATATTCACAGCATCACACACAGACCATCCTGGAACTTTGCCAAAGGTTGGGCAAGGCAGTGAACCTACCCAGTCTAGTCTTCAGCGAGAGCAGATCTTCATCTTCCTCTGCATCCAATTGAACTGGTAGCCTACATCTGTCGCACTTCAGAGGATAAGTTAGACAGACTGCAGTGTCTGCTCAGGTCTTTTGTGACTGGCAAGATCTGCTTGGTGCAACAATGGCTCACCATGCTTGGCTCCCGGTTCCCGATAGACTCCCAGATCCTGTCAGGCTGGGTCTACCATTGTGCCTTGCAGCTCGTGCTGTGGGGCAGATGGACAAGAGACCAGGGATACCTCATCCAGGTGCTGATCCTAATCAAGGATGAGCCATACCTTCAGTGGTGGTCCGTCAGGGAAAGCATCATGAGAGGTCTGGGTGGGGAGCCCACCTGGAGAGCCTCAAGACTTTGGGCCCTTGGCTGGCATCGTTTGCAGCTCACCACATAAGTTGCTTGGAACTGGAGGCAATACGCTTGCCCCTCCTCCACTTCTTAGACCTGGTGGAGCAGAGCACAAACATGTCCTCAAAATGTGTGACAATAGGACTGTGGTAGCCTACCTCAAGAGGCAATGTGGGACGCGGGCCAGGAAGCTGAGAGAATTGGCCAGACGCATCATCAGATGGTGTTACATCCACGGCGTTTGCATGGACACATGCGTGTTGAGCCTCCTTCAGGATTATGAGCATGGCCGAAACTTCTGGTGCAGCCACGGACTACATGCTCTATTCGAACCTTCAAGTGTTCAACCAGCATGCTTGCTGGTTGTCTCACAGCACATCCATAACAGAGGCTTCTCAGAGTACAGATAGAATTGCCAGAGGAGGTCTTCGATCTTCTTCTCTAGTTGTTTACACAGCTTGATGGAAAGTGTTTTCCAACTGGTGTGCCAGTGACAAACTCACCCTTGGGTTCAGGTGTCTCGGACATTGCCGACTTCCAGTTATATCAGTGGGAAGTCTTAGACAAGAGCTTGAAACCACTAGAGGGGTTTTGATCAGCTATCTCCTCAACCCTTCCTAACATCTTAGACCTGCACATCAGTAGCAATCCTTATCTGTCTGCACTCATTGTGTCCTTCTACACCAACAGGCCGGTGACACGACAGGCCCTGCCCAGGTGGGCACACATGCGCCCCCAAATGCTAAATTCTTCAGTACTCTCTAGTATTGGAGGTGCATGTTGGCATTTTATATAAACCTGTTTCTTACTTTGATATCTAAAATTTTATCAATTAACAGTCATTTATCACCTTTTTAGTGACAAGACAAGTTAATTTTCATGTAAATTGTGACACATTTATATGTGCAAACTTGTAGTTCTTTTTTTCCAGAAGTGAATATTTTTGTTGTTCCCCTACCTCTAGCACTAGAGAGTCACTAGACTATTAGGCACTAGGGTGCCAATGTGTGGGGACCAACCGAAGGTTTGAGTAATGCTGAAGAAATGACCCTATTAGCGCTTGCTTCGGGGGCTAGGAAAAGCAAGATCCATCCCTCATGACTGTTTCCAATGGTCACCTGACCACTCCCAGGTGACCCTGAGGCCTCACTTGGGCTTCCTTGCAAAGAATGAAGTGGCTCAAAATCGGGCTTTGGCCTTTTAAGGTTTTGTTTGACAGATAACGCTCAACGTCTCGAGGAGAGAGCCCTGCATCCAGTGAGAGCACTTTGCTGGTACCTTTCTTGCATGGACAGACTCATAGGACAGAGGTTCACCCTCCTTCTACCACTGAGTAACCTGCAAAAGGAGCAAGTTTGCAGAAACATGATCTCTTCATGGATTAAGCAGATGATCCTTAAGGCCTATGAGACTGCTGGATAGGCCAGAGGCTGTACAGCTTGTCTCTGCCAGAGCTCACGAGGTGCAACCCTTTAATGCCTCCTCGCATACCCTGCACAACAATATGGTTGTCGACATTCTGGGGGCTTGCCAATGGCGATCACATGCCAGTTTCATGACTAGCACCTGTTAGACCTCCAGACCTAATGAAGCTGAAACCACTAATGTCTACCCATGAGGCAGACAGTTGTCATGTTGGTATATGATGACATGGCGGATTTAGAGTGGTCCCAAGCGAGTCAGTCAGGAGGGGTTCTGGTTTGAGCCAGATTCTGCTGTTGGCAACCTCATCACCTTGTAGCTCTGAGGTTTTCCCTTCAGATGTTGCCTCCTCACATGGACTGATGGCTTCCCCCGAACTGCTGGTCCATCTGGTCTATAGAGGTCCATATACCAGTGCCATTACCTCACCACCAGTGCATTTGTATATTGGCCATGGCAGTCGAGAGGTGACGTTGCGTAAAAAATACCAGATATTTGGAGTAATATCACTACTAGTAAACAGCTGATGTCAACTGACCAATCTCCAAAAGAGGAAGAATGATACAGGGTACATGTGCACATGACTTCACCTTCAGTTCCTCATGGACTGAGAGGTGGAGCCACAGGACCTTCAGGTTTCAGGATCAAGTGAGTAAGCAAGCGTCTCATCTCAACTTCTCGGGCATCATGCCTTGACACAGAGGTCTTGGCAATAGTAATTGAGAGGTAAGTGTACTTACTTATACTGATATTAATCCAAATATCTGGTTTCTGTCTTCTCTTATCTAAATTGATAACTCCTGCCCTAGTCTGGAACAAAAGTAATTAGATAACAAGTAGCAATGGCAAGTGTAGAATTTGTTTGAGGAAGCAGATTAGATGCTAGACTATTGTTTGATATGGTGCAAGAAAAAAAAGGCATAAAACAGTTCAATTCACAGTCAAAGGTGGCAATCACTTATTCTAACACGTGCCACATACTGACAGTGTGGGGTTGTTTATTAGCTATTCAAAAGTGGGGTAAAATATAAATTACATGTGTTATGTGGAGAACTCTTTCATTTTACGTGTGGAGATAATGAGCTTTTGCATGTGGGCTCGTGTGGTCATATAAAGTGTATTGGCATATTTTACCTTGCATGTCTTCCTTGTTCTGGGCTTGGGATTTGGGGCAGAGTTGTGGGGCCGGCCAGACTGTTAATAAGGCATTTGCATATGTGTGCAAAGCCAACGAGGGCAATTTTGAGCACTGGCTTGTGCAATCCAACTATTTGTATAAATCAAAACATTTTTTCCTTTATCACTATACTGGTGAAATCTTATGATTTTACAACACTTGTAATGCTGTCCATCAAGCCACGCTACCACTTATGTAGTATAACTTCCATGCAACAAAAAACTGAACCATTTTCTCTCATTATTGGGCAAAGCTGAGACTCTCCATATTCCTAGTCTGAGCCCAAAGTTTGGTACATAAAAACGTACTTAACGTGTAAGTGGTTCGGTTATGTACTGCTCTACTGGTTTAATTCAAGGAATTGCAACAAATGGCATGTTGCCAGCCTGATCAAACTACTGCCACTATTCATGTTTTATAATTTCAATGCGGAGAGCTGAACTGTTTTTCTGTCATGGTTATGTAAAGGTTGATAGAAAAACAGGGTACCCAGCATGTAAACGGTTCAGTCATCAATTACTATATTAGCCAACTTCAAGTATATACATTCAAGTACGTTAATGTTATGTGGCTAGACATATTACTATGTACTGTAGCATACTAAAACTTCTACGAAAATTAAGTTCTTTATTGTATTTGTGTGTTTTTTGTCCAGAACCACTTCCTTGTAGTCATTACCCTATTCGGCAGTCTGAACTCTTTACTCTCCATAAGCTAAACTGTCACTGTCTAACCTGTATACTCATGAAGTAGTATTGTCCATACTGCGCATGTTCTTCTGTATAATTTTGACATAGGCTGTATTCGCCCAAATAAATTAAAGGGTCTTCAGCGCGTAACTACTCAGAACATGTTTCGGAGCCTATATCTATACATGTCTCTCTTAGTAGCGGCCCTTGCCAAGGCTAAAAATTCAGCAAAGACAACCCCCGTAATAATGAATAAATATGAACGTGACAGATGATGAAATAGTTAAATACTTGAAGCTTTGCTTATAAATGCAGAGCTTCATTATGAATAAATAATACCTGTCAAACTAAACACCTTTACTAAATTTGTATAGTACAAGTTCAGAAGAGAACAATTTAACTTACCCCTGAACCAGTATGTACTATTTCTAGCCGGCTAGCTTATCTTAGTTAACCTCCTGCAGGTGTATAACTGAAGTAGAAACAAACTGGGGGATAATGCTTAGTCCCAGTGATCACAAATAAAGAGTTGCAGCTAGACCACAAGTGTATAACTGCAGTAGGAACAAGCTGGGCTAGTATACTCAGTCCCAGTGATCGTAAAATATACACAGTGGCAGCTAGACCACCTGTACAAAACCAAGGAAAATCCTAACATGTAATGCAATAATGCACATCCTGCACCATGAATGTAAAACAAACTTCATGATGACAACTACGCCTCATTTTGAAAGTCTCCAAACAATTAAGCCCTAATTCGGTCCCAGCCCTGGTTCAATATTTCAACATTATGGGTCAGGCTTGGGACATTTGAGTACATACTATCAAATTTGAGGGGAGGGGGTGTTTTTGTTTTGTTTTGTTTTGTTTTGTTTTGTTTTGTTTTGTTTTGTTTTTTTGACATTGTGTAAAGGTGTACACAGGCATGTCTAAAAAACAATGAAAGGCATTGGCATTGAAGTCAAAACCATGTTATCAAAACACAATTTTTCTTTATTAGATTTTAAGTACAATTACGCAAACTTGTAACTGTCATTGGCCTCTGCTTGCTATTGATAGCCCCTGGGGGTTTAACGTGACAGAAAACATGTAGGCCTAAAATGTTAAAAGTAAATATTAAAACAGAATGATGCCAAAAGATAGAATTAAGTAGCAAAACAAGCAAGTCTAAAAATCTGTAAAAATTAATGCGGCCAAACTTTCTGGTAATCTTTGGATATTAACATCAACATTTGAATGGCAAGTCAGAAAAGAATGAAAGTGATTAGTATTGAAGTCAAGAAAATGCAATATAATACAATTTTTTCTAATCAAATATCAAGTACAATTACCCAAGCTTGTAGCTATCGTAGGCTGCTATTTGCTATCGATAGCCCCTGGGCGGTTTAGCCTAACAGAAAATAAACTACCCTGAAATGTCTGAAAGGTGAATATTAAAACAGAATGATGCCACAGGATAAAATTAAGTAGCAAAACATACAAGTGTAACATCTCTAAAATTATTGAAGCCAAACTTTCTAAGCATCTTTGGATATTAACAGCAAAACTTGTTGAAAATTTTGATCAAAAGTGCATCTTTGAATCCATTTTGACAAAAGTTTATACATTAATTTGGTTCTACAGTCAAAGTCTTGAAATTTAGAACAAATACGACCAAATCTCAAAATTTGTGACAAAATGTATTATATCCAATAGCTTCCGAAATATTACTGTCCGGGAAAGTATAGTTGACTACCTCAAAGTTAAACTCATCTAGTGTGTGATAGACCTTAATGCAAAACCTATCATTAGTGACCTAAATATCAGAGTCCAGAAAAATATCTTTGAAGCCATCTAAATTGTTGTATTGGATATGGACAATGATACATCCAGTGCATCATGGTTATAACATGCAAGCTTAAAAATTGTCTACAGTTGTCATTTATCCCATTAGTTACAAAATGATAATGGTTCAGCCCGAAGTGGTCCACCAATTAAACTGGCACAAGTTACCTCATAAGTTTGGAATCACAATACATGCAAGTTGTTGTTTTACCTAGTTTCACACTCAAAAGGTCAGTATGCTTGGCCATTTGAGTCCAAATTAAAAAATCAGGTATAATACAATTACTAATATTTCTAAAACACTTGTAGATCACATTATAGTGGTCCGAACCGGAAATATTCTGTACTTAAATGCCTAGTTAGCACAATTGTGTTCCATTAATATTAAAACAAATGATTATGCATCATATTAATCAAAATCAGCCATACAATATATCAAAACACTTGCATATCTGCAAAACAGTGACTACCCCATATCTTTCTCCTTGCAGTGAAAATCTGCCTTATATTTTATAGTGGTCCAGGCAGACATACAACTTTCTGAAACTTACATACCTCATTTAGTACTATTGTGCACCATTGATATAACAAAAACCATGCATCATGTTACTTAAAAATCAGCTATAAAATCCAGCAAGTTTCAAAGCCCTTGCTGATCAAATTGTAGTGATTCAAACTGATAAATATAAATTTAACTTTCTTTCCATAAATTCGTGGTTAGCACCATTGTGCACAATTAATAGTCATTTTTGTTAATACATTATGTTAATAAAATCGGCTATAGAAAATTTTAACATTTTAAGGCACCTGCAGATCATCTTCAAGTGGTTCACACATATATGTTTAACACTTTGTACATATATACCTGATTAGCACTATTGTGTGCCATTAATCTTCCAAACGTAAATTTGCATCATGTTATGGCTGTTCGCAAAACAAGTATGGAGCTTGTCATTATTATTATTATTATTATTATTATTATTATTATTATTATTATTATTATTATTATTATTATTATTATTATTATTATTATTACTACTACTACTACTACTACTACTACTACTACTACTACTACTATTTCTACTGGGTTTGACGTTTATAGATGACTTTAGAACACTATTCTATCCTGGTTGTCCAATTGGCAAATAAATTATGCAAATTTTTTTGTGAAAGTGCTTCAGAAACCAATGCAACATATACCAAGTCATATTTACGGGCCTCAATTTAAAAAGTTAGCAAACAGACTAATTTGCCTGCCATGGCGTGTAGTAAGGGGAGAAGTGGAACTACATCTTCATCATCACTGTCTTCGGAACCATTGCCATTATGGACTGGAATGCAGTCATACTGGATAACACCCTCTAGAAACCAAGACCAACCGGTGAAATTAAATAGCTACTCCCTTTAGGACTCTACCATCTCATGTGTAAACAGTGATGAATAAATGTCATTGGATATAGCTATAAACTGCAGTTATTCTCTGCCATGATCATCAGATGGAACAATTTTCTTTTCAAGATATACACAAGCTTAACAGCGTGCACCATTTTTGTTAATTGATTCTCTTATCAGATTAATTATCATAAGTAAACATATGAGAAGACTGTACTCATCCCTGGTATTTTACCCCCATCCCCCGGTTAGAAACCAGTAAAGTTTTCTAGTAAGCTAAATTCCTCATGCTGAGAATAAAATGTCATCCTTCAGGAGGAAAAATGTCATCCTCTTCCTACAAACACCAGTGACAAGATTGGACAGCAATCTAACAGGAATAAAAACATCAGAGGAACACCTTCGGTAGTACAGGCCATTGGATTACTTTTCAGGAAAGATATAAACATTCATTTTTCCTGTATGTAAAACATTGGGCATCTTGGTTTCACTAGAATGAAAGGCTTTCATTAATACCTCCAAGACAGAGACTATTCTTGGAGTTGAGATAAACAGAATACGCTTCCAAAAGTTCAGTTGTCTCATCATCAGTTTTGTCTCTTTATGAGAGGAAGATGGAGAGATCCAACTTATCAGTATTTGGTATATGTTGGCCATGTGTTGAAAGGGTAAAGTTCAAGGTTTGTGCTGGGTTTTCAATGCATGCAATCATCTGATGTATTATTTACTGTCATTTAGTTGCTTTGCAGGGAAACTGGTACACACAGAAAGGCCAAGGATTTCCATTAAAATTACTTGACTATGGCTGAAAAAATGGGTGTCTGAAATGCAAGACAAGGAATGTAGAGATACATTGTCTCAACTTTTATATGTTTTTGGTTTAGTTGTTCTGACAGATTGAAAATTATGTTTGCCCATCACGTTTCATAAATCCTACCTAAATCGAGATAAAAACCCTGAAAAGTGGAATGTTTGCACAAACTTTATCCTCTCCCCCGTCCCCCTTGCCACACATACATATAAGCTCTATGTCTACTGAATTGCCAAATGTTATGTGAAGAAGAAAATGTGTATTTTAATTCGTACCAACACCAACGAAGTGACAAGTATCCAAGTAAATTAACTGTAATTAAAACTCTTTCCTTAACTTTCACATTACATTTATTTCAGAAGAAAACTTATTTCCTCCTGACCTAGCGACCCGCTTCTCGCTTCCAGAATTTACGATTGCATCCCATATGGAGAATCTCCATGTCCCACTAAGCTCCAATCTGATTGACGTAATTATGATGTGCCTTATTTTCTTTCATTCGCCCAACGAATCACAAATTATGTACTAAAACTGCATATGGTTTTGATGGCTTGTGTAAGGGGACGGTTTACTCTAGTACACGTATAAGTTTTTAAAATCTCATTGTGTCTTCACTTCATTTTTCATAGTTTTGGCACTTCAGTAGAACAATATTTCTCAGATAACTACTTCACTTCGATATTTATGAGAGACCTACTTCGTTACTCACAGTTAATTATTCATTGATATGCTTTATTTATTTATTTTATTTATTTATTTATTTATTTATTTATTTATTTATTTATTTATTTATTTATTTATTTACATTGTTTAACATTTCTTCACTTTACTTCGTTCACCTTTTGAAAAGTGCAACTTCGGATTCTACAACCTTAAAAATGGCCACTTCGCACTTCGGTTTTTACCCATGTGGAGGCATATTTATGTTCCAGCCACGTGCGCACATACACACATAATGTCAATTCAATGTAAGGTGTCAGCAGGGCAGAACCTGTGCTCATCTGACTTTGACCGCAGCAACAGCTTAAAACAAGCTAAAAGAAAAACATATGTAATGATAAAGTTTAAAAAGTAAAAACCAAAAAATGCTTTATTCAAACCAGCAAAATGAGCTTGGAATGGACCTGCGGACTCCGGTAAATCGACACGCAAACTGAAGGTACATGAATGTTAAATTTCAGCATGTAACCTTCCCTTCTCTCTGACACTTTGTGACTGATCTGTGTGTAGCACTGATTACAAAATTAAAATATTTTTGAACATTATTTTCAGGTTTTGTTGGAAAACTAAAATATTCTTGTACATTGTTTTTAGGTTTTGTTTTGTTGGAAAACTCATAAAATGCTCAGTCAATAATAATGATAACTATTAAAGTCTTGCTTAAATAATCCCCAAATGGTCTGATAGAATAAATTCTTGCTTAAATAACCCCCAAAATGGTCTTCATCAAATA
This sequence comes from Hermodice carunculata, assembly GCA_964020975.1. Classification (NCBI taxonomy): domain Eukaryota; kingdom Metazoa; phylum Annelida; class Polychaeta; order Eunicida; family Amphinomidae; genus Hermodice; species Hermodice carunculata. The sequence goes on along the minus strand of OZ026614.1, from coordinate 84,392,755 downwards.
AAAGTGGCAATGCGATGGCCAATTTGGCCAATTAACAATCTGAAGGAATCAAAAAGTTCAATTAAGTCAGAGAGCCTGGAACAATGTGCAACTATGTGGTGATCAGTGTCTCCCAGGTGGTAGCACCTCGTTGCGCATCTGCGCGTCCTTCAGAATTTTTTTGTATGGATATTCTCTCAGTGAGCTGGCGTGTTCGTCTCTCCCACCGCAATAGTACTTCTCTACCCTGAAATAGACCCAGCAGCATCGAGATGCTTTTTGTTGCGTGATTGTTTTTCATGTTATTCGACTCGAGTAAGATTTCCGATGTTTAAAAAATGGGTCGCATCTTTATCCAAAGTCAATTCTTCACACAAAGAAATCAAAGCAATCATGTTACGGAGAAACGTTTCTTTACACATAAAATATCAAAACAATCATGTCAAGCAGAAAAATCCATCTTGTGTCGAGTCGTGTGAAGGAAAGACAATCATATTCTATGCTTAGAACCAGTTCACTTGCTTCCTATACGACTTTCTTTGCACACATACTACAGGTCTGCATCAAACATATGAAAAGCTGGACATCTGCAAGTATACCATGCCCCATTTTATTGATACCAGGGAGGTGGATTTAGACATGTATGTCTCTGCTGATACGGTGGATGAAAATTTGTCACAGCCAGATGCCTCTTAAAGATGCAAACTAGATCGTGGGAGAAGACAGAAATCTGATTTGCCGGCAAAGAAACTCGAGGCAGCATCACAGACAAAAAAGCTGATGTCTGCCACTCTCCCACAGCACTGATGTACTCGCATCATATGGCAGGGAGTGTAATTTCGCTCTTTTGATGTCAGGTTTGACATGACACTTACACTTGTCCCTAGACACTTTGTAACGGCGATCGAAGACTTTTGTAAAATGCGATTTTGTGATTAAAATTTTCAACTTACAAGTCCTTCGAACGGAATATACCTTATACCTGATAAATTATAAGCGGTCTGATTTACACAATACTCTTTAAAACAGACAATCTTGGTTTCCTCACAAAGGGTTAAATATTTAGCGATCGGATAGACATGCCGCTTTTATGCCCTTTTTGTTGTTACCATGCATACAAACCAACTGTCCTTTGTTGCTAGAAGACTGGCCTTAAAGACTGTCCTTACTGTCCACATCGATGTACATTTGTTTTTCATTGGAATATACGTTATACTGTTTTTACTACAAAGTGATCAGATCTTGAAAGCCAAAAAAGTTGTTTTTCCGAAGATGTTGCCCAGTTGAGGGATAGTAGTTGTTATGAACACGATTAAAACTTCATTCCAAATATTGTTTTCGATAACGATACTTTCTCTTTCAGAATGTCAACCTAACGAAATTTAGTTTTCCAATCTGACCACCAGGATCGCCGGACGAGAATAACGGTATTTCGTGGGAAGTGGGACACCACTATCAGCGGGTCATCGACAGCCATATTAAAGTGAAAAGACCTGAAGATATTGGAGAAATTTAAAAGAGTGATTTTGATCAAGTTAAAGCTGTACTGTGCCTGAAATATACCTGTGTACATTTGCAAGGAATCAGGCTATGGCACTGATATGCCCAAAATTGTCGAACCTTGACAAATATCCATGGATGTGTGGGGTTACGATCCACAGTTTCATAGTTAAGCCTCCGCTGTGGTCACGACAGCGTGTCCATAGCGTGTCCCACTTGGTAACAGCAGACCAGTGTAACTATGAATTTAGTCATACGCGCGATCGTCACGATAACGTGACAAAAGGGAGAACTGAGATTTCTGATGCTCCTGTTGTTGTAAGATTTTGAGAGGCAACCTACATGAAGTGGACAGTTACAGCATAGTAGGTCCCATTTGTATGAATTATGTGCAGGCGATATTAACACACAATAAATCAAGTTCAACAATTCATACGCAATGACTACAAACCTGTGCAACATTTTGTGCGGTTCCACACGCACCTGATCTTTTCAGACTAGACGAAACATGTTCGTTCTACCTTGATATCAGCACCTGTTTGTTGTCTCAGCGCGGTTAAAATTGCATAATTTCCCGTTAACCATACACACGTTTTACTCCTTGTACTTGTTTTTCGCTATTTATCATTCGAGTAAAGTATCGATAATTCTTGAACTGTATATAATAACCCTAGTCTCAATCAAAGAGTAATTTTTTCTCACCTCCTGTCTTTCCTCCAGTTCTCACGGTGCCCAGACTGCTTGCAACTCGGCCAAGGATACTGCTTTCCCATGAATTTGTCAAAATTTAACATATCCGTATCAATTTCGTAAACTTTTATTTTCTAAAGTCAAATTACATTCTGATAAAATGTTAAGCAATTCTGTGTAGTCGTTCTGGAAGGGAGGGCGAAAATTGCCTTTACACAAAAAAAATTCATACAAAAAATGGCAAAATTGCAGTGCCACCTAGTGGGCAAGATAACTAGGTGACGCTATGTGCAACATCAAAGCAATTGGCCAAGTAGTTCTTGAGATGAAGATTTTTTTTCCAAAAAAAAAAACGTTAAAAAATTCATTAAGAAATAGAAAATTATTGCATGGGGCCCTTTTGCAATGTTAAATGACCTAACGCGCACGACCACCTGCAGTGCGCGACTAACGACCAGCAAAAGTACCCCACAAACGACCACCAGTTTGACCATTTATTCCTTGGTTTCATCGAAAAAAGCAGTTATTGTAATAGACCGTAACCAACGTTTTAAGTTAATGGAAAAGCTGGCCAACATGTGTCGTTATTTTGCAGTAAAGTCAACTTAAAGACAGCATTTTATTTCAACTTGTCTGGACACATAACTTGGGCACACTATAGACATACATAAGCAAAAGTGCAATGACACACGAGACTTACAAAAAAGTTACCTATAGTGGAAACAATGTTAGGCTCATTAAATCAACAGGTTTATACATCACATTTATCGTAACAGTAAAATAATGTCACCTGTAAAATAGACAGCACTTCAAAAATCACATGAATGCGACTACTGTTTTAACACACACACACACACACACACACAAAACCATCAGACGTGAACACATCTGCATTGCATGATATATCTTTGGACCCCTGAGGGTATTAGGTTGTTTACATTTGTTCGTCTTTATATTTTGTATCCGTCATCCCGCCACATCAATGAAAAAACAAACAAAAAACGTCCAGATCGCAGACCGACCCTGGCCAAGTGGGCTGGAATGATAGGGATTGCACTTTCATAACCCTGTTTACGTTTTGATGATGTTATACAGGGAATTGTTCCCCGGCCGAAAGAAGTTCGGACAGTGAAGAGCAAAAGTGTAAAGCGTTTTCTGCTGGGCAGGTGCATGCGCAGGCCGGGAGAGGAATAATGTTGACCGGAGACTTGTCTGCATTTAAGCTAGTGCGGCTGCGTTGGAGTTTCGTGTAACAGATTTTGGCAACGTGATTGCTATGCGCTTAATACATGCACTATGGGTCCTTCGAAAAAGAAGTTATTTGAGGCTGGGCTTAAATTCTGATGGCAAAGAGGAATCACGGATGTCTAAATCATTTTCTTTTGGAGATTCTTTTTCTCAGACTGGAAGTTAAGCCCTAAGCTGTCTGTATTCCATGGTAAATTTATCTTGCTGATGGTGATCCATAAACCCATGGTTAATATTCAACACTAATATGAAAGTGTCATATGGGGTTTCTATTGATGTTATTAATTTTGACCTTAAGTGACCTTGTGAGCTTAAACTGACATATTAGCTTATATTTTCGTAACAAGGGATCTTGTAAGACTCAGTTTTCATTGAAAAAATAACACCAGAAATGCGTGAGTGAAGACCTGGATATTGCAAACAGTCAAGATGGTCTTCAAAAAGGGTGACCTTGATATATTCCAAAGGTTACAGGACCACAACAGTCTGTGCATCCAGGGTCAGCTGAGCAGAAGATTGTCAGATTCCTTTTGTTTGTTTCAACTTTGCAACAACCAACTGGCTACATACATTTATTTCGCACGGCATCAATGACTTCTCGATAATCATGTACTTAAACGTGGGGTTTCCCACGGAGGAATGATAAGATTTCTCTACATCTAATTCCATGAAAAATAGAAAAACGACAAATGATTCTCATAAATATAAAAGTTTTAGTCTTAGTGCTATATTTGCTGAAATACTCGACTGGGCAACGGTGTGCTGAGTTTCATATTCTTGATTTTGTGGATAATTTTTTTTCAGTTTATATAGTTTGTATGCAAAATCGTAATTTGATTCATAAAATTGTACGTAAATATCTCAAATAAAGTCAAATAATAATAATAATAAAAATAATAATAATAATAATAATAATAATAATAATAATAATAATAATAATGATAATAATAATAATAATAACAATAATTATAATAACAATAATTATAATAATAATAATAATAATAATAATAATAATAATAATAATAATAATAATAATAATAATAATAATAATAATAATAAATTCGCAATAAATACGCTCTTACAATTCTGTGGACGAAATTATAAAACAAAATTATATAATTTAATTTATTATCAATTTTGAGCACGCCATTATAAGAGATATTTGTCTTTGTGCACAAAATTATCAATTTTGTGCACGAAATTGTAAGAGATCTTGTGCACGAAATAGTAATACTTTATCAATTTTGTCCACAAGATTGTATCAAGACGCCACAGAATCTTTACAATTTTGTAGAAAAAAATCGTATAAATTTATGGTCAATGTTCAGAGAATTGTGTAAGGTACAAGCAATCCTATAATTTTGTCAACGAAATTGTATAAACTTAACAAATACAAAGCTTCTCAATATTGTCCACAAAACCAATGAGTGCTACCTCTGCCAGCGCCATGTTGGATTTGATGTTTCAACAACATGTGACCTTCATAGAAGGATACACATACCAAGACATCTATTGGCATATAGCGTAAGTGACGAAATTAATAATATCAATTTCGTGATTTTTTAAAAGAGAATTTTAACGATTTTGTGCATATATAATTATGCCTTATCCGATTACATGCCACTAGGTTCAGTTTTGTGCACGATCAAACTTGGTAGGTTTTTGTACTCTTGCTGTACCCAAGCTGAAACCGGAACCTCTCCTGACACGCCGCGCCATCTGACGGCAAATTTTGCCAGGCTTGTGCCATTTCGTGATTTTCGTCCACAGAATTGTAGGGATTCCAAGTTTGTTTACGATTTAGTGGTAAATGTTATAATTTTGTGAAGCTTTTTATCTATTTCATCCACAATCTACTGTTTACCATGTCACACATTTTTTTTAATTTTTTGCATGAAATTATTAAGTTATTCAACAATTTTGTGGACAAAAATAAGGTTATTCACATTTTTTGTGGATAGAATTAGTAGGAGTTGAGATTCCACGGACAAAATTGAAGGTTTCTCACAGGTGTGTGGACCAAAGTGATCAGTTTTTACAATTTTGTAGACAAACTTGATTAATTTAACAATTCTGCCGACAAAATTGATAAACTTTAAAATTCGTGAGAAAAGAATGATTTAACACTTTTTTGCATAGAATTTGAACAGGGCCAACAACTTTGTCAACGAAACGAACCAAAGGAACCACCAAACTGATGTTACACTTGGCGCCCCATACTTGGGCGATATTAAATGAATGTAAGCTTGTTTGGCATTCGTCTGGTTTACAGTTTTGTTTTCAGGCAGATAGCTCTACTTATCAGTGTAGTCCCTTCTGTATCAATACTGAAAAAGTACAAATTTTCCCGAACATTTAAGTTGCCCAATCTGCTAAAAATAACAATTCGCGGTTTTTATTTTCCCGAAAATGGCCTGTACAATGTGTGCAGCCAATTTGCCGCATAAACTCCCCTTTACAGTAATTAAAACAGAGATGATACAGATATACACCTTATAATTTCGACTCTACCATGAAAATGTTTGATAAAATTGAGTACGTCAAACTATCCTATTGAAGATAGCTATATATCTTGTCATTGCCAGATGACTGGTGGATATGTACACAAGTTAGCGTGTGTCTGTCTTTCGGGAAAAAGTAATTGATACCAATTTGGTTGCAGTGACACAGTAATATTTTATGGTAGTCCGCGCTCATGGCAATGATATTGTATTGCCTGGTAGCTCACTTCTATTTTCGATTTCAATTATGTCTCATACATTTCTTTTTAATATAATGTCGTTTTTAATCTCGGCAAAAGTAAGCACGTGACTTTCGGCAATGAGAAAACCAATCATTATACATTTATGAAAAATCCATTGATCACATATACCAGGGAATGTTATTGGTCTTAATTCATGTTGAGACAACTTAAAATAGAGATATTTTTTTCGATTTTAGATAGAGCTGATATTAGAATGGCTCATTTTGCTAAACCATTCCCCGATATCAGGTTAAGACTTATTGTATGTCACCGCATGGTAGTTTTCCAAGAAAGAAGTAATTATAACATAAAGTGTGTTTGCACAGATTGGCGTAAAGCTGTGGTGCGTATTTTGAGATCCCCCTACCGCGACCAGGACCCGTAGTAACCCTCCACCCGTGATTTTGCAACGATATACTCAAGCTGCGTGTTTTTACTCAATTTCCTGCTCCCAACAAAGAGAAACTGTAACCGATCTACAGGAGTAATCCGCAACTTCCTACGTGACTTTGAGAAGTCAGACATGGTAATGTCTTTAACGCACGGACTTAAATTAATATATACACACACATATATATATATGTATATATGTGTCTGTGTATATATATGCTTTTTAGTTATGATCCCTTGAATCAGGTATCCTATGCTGAGTCCTCTAATTTTCTCTTGTAAAACTTACTATTACCAATGTATCTATTTTTCGGTTAAATCATTTTCATATGTGGTGTGTGGCGTTCTCATTTCATTTTTGTACCGTTTGTGCAAATTACACACACACACACACACACACACACATATATATATATATATATATATATATATATATATATATATATATATATATATATATATATATATATATATATATACACATATATGTAGACGTAATAAATGATAACACGGAAAAGCCACGTTATGAGAAATTTATCACAATGTAACAACGCAAAAAGGATACTTATTTTAACCATCGTCAATTATTGTTTAATAATGCGTCCACGTGGCTCTCTTAAGAAAAATAATCAATACAGATTAAATGCACTCTCTCTGCCCATACATGTATATATTTATCACTTGGCGGGTAAACATAGATAGGTCTTTAGACACATATGGAAACACTTCTTTCTTCTCAGCTCTCGGTGACACCAACCCAATCATTCGGTTCGCCCGCGCGCTCTGTCTGATGCAAACGAACAAAATGACACAGCCCTGAGATAAAAAGAACACCATGTGGAGTTATCTCAGCACATTCGACTTGGAGCTGATACCACACAGACGATGTGTTGAGCAATAAAAAATAAATAAATAAACAAAAACTTTCCTTGACCCATTTTTTTTTTTTTTTTTGGTGTCAATTAGAGCCGACAACCAGTCTGCTGCATTAGCACTTTTCAGTTTGAGAACTGATAGCATATTACACGTGTGTGTTCTCTCGCTCTCTATAAATAATGGATATACGGATACATATCGAAAGTTAGCAGAGGTAACCAGACAATACACAGAGGGACAACAATGGTGCCACAATTTGTCATCTTGTCACTGTTCTTCTCACTGGGCTCACTGGTTCATTTGGGTAAGATGACTATTTGATAGTTGACAAGTAGCGATAAAAATCATGGCAATCTGTGTGAACCGAAAAGTCGAATACCTTGACCAGTTCAATACTGTCAAGATTTCTACTCATCAGTATTTCCGGACAATGCTATCAATGGCTCTGCTTCAAAATTGGGAATGTACCAAAATTTCAAAGTTGAATACAGAATGGAAAATTATTCAAAACTTGTCAAAATTATCTAGTACCGCAGATCCATGTCTAAGTTACGTTTGAGTTATCATTGTTTCCGTATTGAATTCGGTAGCTATCTGAATGAATGAATGTTTGGGTTCTACGATTTGTCTTTACGGCGAGACCAAACTATTGAGACATAAAACACTTTTTCTGTCTTGTGACGCTTATCATCATTTGAGAAATATCTTGTCTCCTTAAGTTGTTGGCATTACCAAATCTAGATATGAAACTTTTCTTTTCCCCCGAGGCTGAAGAAGCAGTGCCAATTTGTAAATTTGGGTATTGTCTATTTAAGCAACGGCGCAACCTATTAATGAATTTGTCATAATGAACCACTTGTCAACTATGTACTGGTGTTTTGTATAGGCCTATATGCTATGAGCCCATACGGGCAAAAAATGCAATAAATTTTAAATACCAAGAGTAACAGCACCAGTATATTAATGAACAATTTCAACAAAGGACCGTGCCATAAATGTGCATAATATTAAGAAGTCCAGTAAATGGATATATTTTTTATTCAGGGCGCAAAGTCCATAATTTTAATCTAACGCAATGCTATGCGCTCGTACTTTTAAGGAGAAAAACTGATCCGGGAATATTAAATATACCAATTTTATGCAGATTTCAGTGAGTCTTTTTACTAAAAGGTTGTGCATGATATTTGGCACAGAATTGCTACAGCTCCGAGTAATGTGTGTTCACCAGTGTGTGCTGACGCATTCTTTCTCATAACCCCTGCTTGTTCACGTGTTAATGAATGCAAGTTTCATATATATATATATATATATATATATATATATATATATATATATATATATATATATATATATATATATATATATATATATATATATATATGTATATATATGGAGTCCCTGTTGATTTTATGGCACAGAGGCTATCTCGTAATTTTGCCCTGTTATATTTTATTTATCATTTGATATGTGAACACGATATAATGTTTTTTTGTCAGAGCCCTTGAAGTTTGGGGACTTTCCTAGTGTTATGGTTATTGGCGGTAAAGAAGTGCGATGCTTTCCCAGTCGAGTTGATGACCATTGTAGAAACCCTTAAAACAAGTGCTTCGTTTGTCACCAGTCCAGGTGAGAGTACGCTGACACTTTGATGACTCGTAATACAAATGACTCTATTTCGTTGTCATCTTGTATATGTAACTGTGCAAGACATCATCATCATCATCATCATCATCATCATCATCATCATCATTGCACAATATATGTCAGCCCTTGTACGGTATATAAATATGGAAAACAGCATTTTTTCACGATCTACATTTCTGTAAGAAACTTAGCACAAGTTTATAGTGAGCATCGACCAAGTCAAGCCGCAGCGACCCAAAGTCGACCGGCTGCAAAAAATTACAATGACTCGGGTCAGCTGAAACGTGAAACCTGAAAAAAATATAGTTGGTCAAATAATTTACTGGACTGAAAATTGCAGTTCTTTGTACAAACACATATGTGTTCTAATTTTGCGCCAAATATCATAAGCATGGGATCTTTGTCGTCTTTTTGTGTTGTATTTTATCTTTTATATACAACGAACCGACCAATTGTAAGAGGCAAACAACACTTACGGACACGATCACCAGATCAGTTCCCGATACGATAATATCAGGAGAGAAAGCAACATTCCAAGCCATAAAGCATCACACACTGTAATCAAAAGGTTAAAAAAATTAGAATATCTCAATGAGGTAACATCATGACTAATAAAAGGTAAAATTCAGAAGTAAGGCAGGATCATTTAAGCTGGAGGCTCAAGACACGGACATTTTCTGAGTTCAAAACAAAACAATAGCACGGGATCATGGCCAGTTTTGATGGCCATCGAGACTTCCATTTAGACAAAACCTTTCCTTGTCATGAGACACACTTCCAGTAAATAAAACATCTGATTCGGTAATCATAAATTTATGAGAGTACAAACCATTAATATTGATTCAATTCCTGGTACAAACGATGCTGCCACCGTCACTTTGATGGCGTTCTGTCTGTCTGTCTGTCTGTCTGTCTGTCTGTCTGTCTGTCGCTCTGTCTCTCCATCAATCCATCTACCTGTCGTTATAGAGGCACAATTCGACATGGAAGAGAATGTAGAATAATTACAGATAAAATGCTGACGTAACCTGTCAGACATCTTAAACCCTGGATCTGGAATTTCTCGGGAATATTTGTATTATTTATTGCAGCTGCCAAATTGAATATTCCCGACCTTTAACACAACTGTAAATGGATTTTGAAATGCCTTGTTGTCCATGGACGTATTATTTCATTCAGTTGAAATCGGATTATATTTATGGTCAAAAGTTATTTTCAAATAGGGAAAGAATCGTCTCCGTAAGCAGAGATTTATGGGCAGCAGGTCTGTGTGGGCATAATATTTTTACAAATATGTCAAGCGCATATACAAACACACACACTCACAGACACAGAAACAAAGAAACACATACGCACGCAAGCACACGCGCGCACACGGACACAGATACAGACACACATACAAATATATATATATATATATATATATATAGTGCACCTTGAAATAATGGTATATTTAAATCCCATGTGAGAATCTCCTCAATGAGATGAAGTCATACATGTTTGATTCGGCGTCTGTCAAACGAATTTTCTCACTTTGTCCAGATTTTCCATCAAACTTGAAATTTGATCTACATAAGCATTGTAGTTTATGTGTACAGCGATTGCAATTCCTAGAAAATTAATACTATTTTCAGAAATTAACGTTACTCATTCCGGAGGCCTGTCAATTACCAGTAACCTGTTTAAAACTTCACTTGCCCTTTCTTTCAGGGTGGATGCGGATTTACTCTTCCTAGATTATCGCAAAACCACCGCGCGGGTCTTCTGCGACAACGCGCTGCGTATTGTTGGAAAAAACTTCACTGCAGGTCATCAAGTTAGTGTACGGAACCAGTCATTAGATGTTTTAATACCGTCGACTTAATATTTGACATTCAGTGAAAATGCCTTTACAGTCCAATCAATGTGCCTAATCACGATATGTTCTTATTCTCGATGCGGTTGTGAGAAAAGGTGTATACATCTGCTTATTGTAGTTTTGTGCAGTGACTTATAGTCTTATTCTGACCACTGAAAGCTTAATATATATACCATACATATTAAGTGAAAGCTTTTGTTCACTGAGGTTACAGATCTTGTATAAATAAACAACAACTACTACAACAACAACAGCAACAACAACAACTTTAAATAAGTGACAACACGGGGTTCCGCTGGGGATTCAATCAGTGCAAGAAAAAAAGGGTGCTAATCATAGAAAAGGGCACCGGCAGATTAACTAAAATAGGTAATTGTTTTTTTCTTTTTGTTTTCAGACGAGTGGTGAAATTCACGCCCCTGCATGCAGCCTTGACAAGTCAGGATGGACGACAGTGCAACGCAGCAGATACCACTTAATTCGTTGCTTTTACTTTTGAAGTCGATTACGTGTTTAACAACCCCAAACGAACCTTTCGATGGCAACGGTGACATCCATTCGAACACAAGGGGAAATACAAGATGCATATGCAGAAAATAGAATTGAAGTCAGTTTCGTATAAAGTGACGTGTGTCACGACAGCTGTAACCGGAATGCACGGAGTGTCAGTAACAATAAACGACTACACTTCTGGCAAGTCTCATTTTATCTATGGTTTATATTCTGTCATATGGTTGATCGTTGCTATAGTACTTATTACCTCTTCCATATCATGTCAGGGAGGAAGTGGAAACGTCTAGAAAAACGATGTAAAATTGGGTCCAAACAGGGCTGTATTAGAAATTTATAAACGCTTAAAACAACCTATTTGAGTTAAAGCTTCAAAACGTTCCCAATTATACCGAGATACTCCTACTTGTCCCGTTTTATTTACCATTCAAGTCAAGCATCTATAAAATCCAAGGACTCGATACTTACCTTTAAACCTGCAGTTAAGAAACATCTAACTAATATCATGCTATCCAGAGAATACAATAAGTTTTAATTAATTTACATTTAAATATATTAAAATAAGCATATGTGTGATATTCATAGTTTGTTGGTTCATCCAAACTCGCTATTCCGAGCCACCCAGTCTTGGGACTGCCAGGGACCACAATGGAAATAAGTCTTAACGACTTTATTGTGTATATATCCCAGGTAGTCATCATTTCATGAAATCTTGGATGATTCACCTGTTTTTTGTTTTGCTCGAAGTTCCTTTTATAAGATATTTTACTCTGTGTATTTATATTTTATGATGATTGCCTGAATAAAATAAAATCAAATAAAATCAAACGGGAAACGTAGGTGATGGAAAAGCTCATTTAAAGTAAAGAGCCACAGAACTTGTACCACTACATCGTATAAAGATCAGAAGTTGGTGAGATACTAAAGGATGTGTCAGTCTGTACATGGAGTATGGATTGTGTGCTCCAAATCATGTACAAATAATCACAGACCACAGAACTTACACCAAAATTTTATGATCATTCAAAAAATACTTTAATTATACAGCTATCTTTGCTTATATTCATTTCATCCTGTAGAAAAATAATTACCACCTACATAAAAACTCGCCAGTACTTACGGACCTGTGTCCACTATCTGGGCAACTTTCTCTATTGAGCTTAGTTTCTAACGCAGTGGGGCGCTTGGCAGTCAGCCTATTGCTAACCCTTATTTCGTTGCCTCAGGGCGACTTCTTTGTCTGATACATAATAATATTTCTGGGGCCCACAGCTAGTCACTGTGTTTTTTGTTGTATTTACATTTTCAGGCAATGCTCACTCTGGAAAAGTCCCACTGTATATTGTACATTACATTCATTCGACAAGTTAATCTTCCCTTAACACTAATCACAAATATTTTGGACGCCACCTTTTCAAAATATCCAACCGACTTGGCTGGCATTGTGAAGATAGCAAGTTCCGCACCCAATGCCAATAGTTTGTGAATGAGTATTGGGACGATCTTGCCGAATGGGGGTGGGAAGAGGGTTATAATATATAGGAAACCAAAAATATATACTTTGCAATTATTTCAGACTCAGACTCAGACTAAGATGACATTTCTTTGACACATCAATAACAATACATACATGAGGAATACAATTTTCAAAATTATATCACAGCAGTTACCATTATTCAGTAAAATTACAACAAGTAATGTGTCAGGATGACTCCTGCTAAGGAAATAAGTTTCCGCTATCACAGAAGCCACCTTTGAGAGATAATAACTGATTAAATAAACTCACTCAAAATTTAGTAAACATAGTCAACACATACATAAAACATAATCGATTTAAGAGTTACAAACATAGCAGTTGGGTATGGTACATACATTTGAGTATAGATTTACATAGTAATTTTTCATATATCCTGAAAACCCTGAGAGTGAATGAGTATGTAATTTATCAGTGATACAAGGGGGATGATTTTGGAGTAAAGTTGGTATGAAATACCTGACAGACTGTCTGGATCTGGCTCTCGTAGGTACTGGGAAATGTGCATTATTACGACCATGGGTGAAGTAAGTATGATACGGTGGAGGGACTGAAAACATGTTTTGAAAATATTTTGGTAAGTCATCTCTTGTGTATCTGAAGTAAAATCTTAATGCCTTTAACTGTAACAAAATAACTTTAAGAATACAGAGTTTTTTAAATAGAGGATCAGTGTGGGATATGTACCTGGCATGAGATATTAGACGAATGGCCATTTTTTGAAGATGCAAAAATTCGTTTACATGAATAACCCCAGGCAAGGAGAGAATAATTTAGGTGTGGCAGAAAAAGAGAGTTGTACAGTACTAGCATAGTTTCAGTGGGTATAAAACTGTTGGTTCTTTTGAAAATTCCAACAAGTTTGGAAAGTTTATTACCAATCTTATTTATATGAGCATCCCATTTTAAATTTTCTTGAATTCAGAGACCAGGGAAATCAAATTCTTCTGTTCTTAAAATGGGAACATTATTGATTTTTAAATCTAGTGTAAAATTTGTTTTTCTTTGAGGAAAGTGAAATATCATATATTTTGTTTTTGTGATATTTAGAGAAAGTTTATTTGCTGCCAGCCAATTATACACCTTGTTTAATTCACAATTTATAGAGAGAGATGTATTTTGGAGATTTAAATTTTGGGTAGGACAGAAGCTGAAAGAACAAAGGCTCTTTACAAGAGTGGTGTCATCAGCATATAAAATGGATTCAAAAACAGATGAGGCAAGATGCATACCATTTGTATAAATTATGAAGAGGAGTGGGCCAAGTATCGATCCCTGAGGGACACCAGTACTAACTGTTGGATATTTAGAAGAAAATTCATCATATTGAACAAATTGTGATCTATTTGTAAGGTAATTTTTAAACCACTGTAAAGCAATGCCAGAGACACCATAGTATATCAATTTTTGGCAGAGAATCTGATGATCTAATGTATTGAACTCTTTTGACAGATCAAGATAAACAGCAATGGGTAATTCGCCTTTTTCAAGAACATTGAAAATTCGATCTATAAAGCATCAATAATGATATATATTCAAAGCATCAATAATGATATATATGTTGTGGCCGCGATTCACTATAATATCCAAATCAAGTGTAGCTTTGTTAGACTTGCTCAAGTCTCACTGGACTGTCCTCCGTATTCTATTTAAAATCAAATTCATTGCCAAATTAAATTTTAAGTAAACACACGTCGTAGCTTTATCTAGCTGATTGGCGTGGAACGTGTATACCCGGGCGTGTATATAACCAGATAACATTGACTCCAGATGATTAGCGCCGGGCGGTCTGCACTGTGTTTCTTATCACACAGACAAGCGAGCGGTCATAACGCACTCCTCTTCAGAAGCTGTTAATTGAGCTACTGTGTAATGAAGGATTAAGGATTGTCTAATTGCAGTGCAGCGCGTCAGGCAAGAGGGCGTCCAGTGTCGGCAGCCGGAGGGAGACGGTCCGCTTTGTCTCGCTTGAGTGGCCAGTGACTATCCATGCATTCATCGAAGGCCACTTTCCACTCGCAATGATAATGGGATTAGAACTGACCAGGACTCAATAGCTGCTACTGTTGAAACCGACACGGCGGCAGTGTCGACCAGTTAAAAAAAAATAATAGTAGGACCTACTTAATAACACCGTGTAGTTGGCATAATATTATTCAGTTAACTTTGTGGAGGGGAAAATGTATCGCACTTCTGGGTGGGACCGCGGGATGGGAAAATAGGGACATGCACCAGGGACTTGTGCAAGTCTATAGCTTTGTGAGACTGTCCCGCAATCAATGCATTAATTGCGCAATGTTCAAAATGGCGCTCGAGCGTGCCATGTCGCATTTGGATTTGTAACTGACGATGATAACTGCTTCAGACACAACCGAGTGGACAGATTAAAGTTAAGATAGTAAGTCATGTATTAAAAGTACTTTTACCACCGTTTGTCTGGTAACCGGCAGAATGGACACCTGGAACCGTGTTGAAAACACGTGGCCACGATTCATTGTGATTTTCCTTTCCCACAATGCATTGCACCATGTTTAAATGGACGCTCAAAGTGTGTGTACGTGCATACCTTCGTGTTGCACTTGCATTGATAACTAGCGATGATAACTGCTTCAGACACAACCGAGCGGGCAAACTTAAGTTAAGATTGTAAATCATCTTGTTAAAAATACGTTGACGACTCTTTGCGTGGTAACTCAGAGAACGGACAACTGAAACCTAGCGATACTAGATACCGATACCGTACCTATCGTGGCTATATGCAGGATCTATGCTTTTTCTCCGGCCCACGTTGACTGTCGAGCCAAGTTTGAAATATAGTGCTGTATTTGTGTTGACTTTACTGCAAAATAAAGGCAAAAGTTGGCCAGCTTTACTGTCAACTTTGTCTTACAATTTGGTTACGGTTGAATCAAATGCCTCGTTTTTTTTGTTTTTGTTTTTGTTTGTTTTTTTGTTTGTTTTTTTTTTTTTTTGTTTGTTTATTTGTTTTTGTTGTTTTTTTTTGTTGGTTTTTTTTTTTTTTTTTTGTTTTTTTTTTTTTTTTGTTTTTTTTTTTTTTTTTCACGGGGGGGTTGCTTGTGGGGGTAAATTTGCTGGTCGGTGGCGTGTTGCAAGTGGTCTAATCTAAGGTTGTCCAACATGAGCATTGTAGCAAAATTTTGCATCACAGTTCTTGAAAAATGCTACAGAATTTAGCCAAAAAGTGCTTCTCGTGTGAAAAAGTTTATTAGAAAATGATCCATGTAAATTCGCGGCTGCAATTGTACAGCCTTGTGGTTTTGCGCGCAGGTCATTTAACATTGCAGAAGCGCCCCTGCCGAGGAAATCTGGTCGTTTTGACCAGGTGGAGACTGGGGTCGGTAATTGCAGGTACTACAGTACCATGATTATACCTATTCCCATGCAGAACCTACCAGGGTATATCAAATAGAGTGAATATTAGAACATTTTCAAAAATGAGGTTAAATCATTCTTGATGCATGAGATGGGAGTACTGGAGAGGGACCGCTTTGTATATGTATAGAGTTTCAGTATCTGAGTGTTATCAGGGACTTGTAATTTATACATATGGCAGGTCCCAGGTGTTATACAAATTACGCCTTTTGTGCTTATTTTTATTTATATATTGAATTATTGAAAATTTAGATCAATCTTTTAATTCATAGACGATTAAAGCATTTCAGCAACAAACCTGTGCAAAGCAACTTAATATTTTTCCGATTTCATACTTGCATTTCTGCTATTTTCATGCTGTGGTCCACCATGGAAATAAGCCAAGGCAAGATTCCCTAGGCATTTGGTACTCCCATTTCATGCATCATAGCTTGGTCTGCTTTAAGCAATTATATGGCCTGTTGATTATATTAATGTATTTTTTATTCTTGCCTTTGTAGAGAAAATACACAGCTTACTAATTACAGGAAAATTTATGTTAATTTCCCACAAATTAATAACCATAATATGTGTGCAAAAATTCTCTAAAGCCTTACATGTGTGAATGCAAAATTCGTCTTTCCTTAATTGATAACATGCCGATGTCTTTTTTCTAATTTATGTTTTACTAATTTTTGCTAATTTTCATCAGATTTTTGTACAATCTGAGCGAAAATAGCCAAACCAGTAGAATAATGATGAAAATGTTGTGATTTCGTCAACCATATGAAGGCAAGATACTTGACACTCCCCACTTAATCATTCTGCATGCTGAAATTCAACATTTTTCGGGGGTGGGGAGATGCCCCAGCCCCCCCCCCCCCCCCCCCCCCATCATGCCTTCGGCCCTGTGGGCCGTGTAGGTCACATTTGGGCCATTGCAAAAATTACGGACTTTTTGGGCCACTTGGGTCTCTGACTGAGTTTGTAGCACTGGCCTGGGTCCACCAGTATTTATTATGAAAGGGTGGCTTAAAAGTACTTTTTTGTTCCATTAATTTTAGGATTGGGCCTTTTCAGTAGGGTCTGTCAGGTTACCGAAACCAGACATTTATTTTTATGAGGCGTTGGGTGACTTGGACATTTGTTGAAACAACTTGAAAAATGTATGCATTTTCCCCTTTTACACATATTCCCCTTTTTTGAGGTCAGTTTAATATGTTACCTAGGCACAGCCGGAGGCACTTGCAATTCTAAAAAATTCAGAGCAGCTGAAACACCAGTATCTAACTATTGAAGGACGGTGACCAAACACACTATGGAACATAATTATTTGACCCATGACCTTCAGTATATTCTCAACCTGAGCATTGTTTAATCATACACGTTTGGGCAACGGTCAGAGGCGTCCTCCAGAAAGTATTATTATATTTGAATATTGTTGTATAGAACCAGTTCATAGTCGTTATAACGCCATTCCGTAGTTCAAACTCTTTATTTGCCATAAGCTAACCTGTCACTGTCCAACCTGTATAAATACAAAGTACTATTGTACATATTGTCCATTTTCATCTGTAGAATTTTGACATAGGCTGCATTGGCTCAAATATTGAATTAGTAAATTGTCTTCAGCTGGTAACTACTCAGAACATGTTTCGCAGGCTGTACCAGTACATGTCTCTCTGAGTAGCGGCTCCTTGTCTAAGCTAAATAGTCAGCAAAGACAACCCATGTAATAATGAATAAATGTAAACATGGCAAATGATGAATTAGCTAAATAAGTGCAGCTTTGCTTGTAAATGCAGAGCATCAAAATGAATAAAAATTACCTATCAAACCAAGCATAATTGCTATAGATTACCCCTGAACTAGTACATGTATGCACCTTTTCTACAGGTATCTATATAGCTCACTTTACTTCCAACCACCTGCCAGTGTGTAATTGAAGTAGGAACAAACTGGGCATTACATTCAGTCCTAATGATTATAAAATGTACAGTTACAGGTAGAAACCTGTACAAACCTAGGGAATTCCTAACAAGTACTGTAAAGATAGATATCCTGCGTCATAAATGTAAAACAAACTCCATGATGATACATACATGTACTCTTCACGATGAAAGTCACCCAAAATCAAGCTCTACTTTGTTGTCAACTTTGAGTTACTGTTTGAAAAGAATGAGTCAAATTTGTGATAATTGAGTAAATACTTCCATTATCTGGCCAAGCGCTCGGGGCAGCTTATGACTAACTCGCGGCACTGGAGCTAATGTTTCAAAAGAACATGTCAAGTTAGTGACAATTGAGTAAATACTGCCGATTTCTGGCCAAGCACTCCGGGACAGCCGACTTCAGTAATTTAGTGGTAAACTATAACTTCAACTGTTGAGTTCTGCTGCTCAGGAGAAGCACTTATTCGACACACCCTTGCTGAAATAAATTCTGAAAATTTTCCACATTTTTCAACTTCAAGATCTAAGCAAAACACCTAAATGATATTACTGGCACTGTACTGGTCTTTTCACCTGTTACTATAGCTCTTTATTGTCCTAAACAAACAAAACCTAGGTGACATGTCGTAGTGTCCGTACCACTATTTCTGACCTAAGTGCAGACGTTGTGGTATTCAGATTCGACCCTCTGTACCTGATAACCAATGCAGAAGCTGGTGTAATTCAGACAATACAAATATATTTCAATCACCACCACGCCCTCCAGTTTTGAAGACGACACACTGTGTTACCCCAATAAAGCTTAATAACATACTAACTGGTCACTTACCATGAGATCCAACAAACATGAAGTGGGTCTTTAGTATTGGAGGTACCAAGGCGCCATGGGATATTATTTTTTAAAAAGTTCAGGTGCATCCTTTTTGTAATGTATTGAAAATGTTGAATAAAGTAAACACACTGTACCAAGGCGTTATACCAGGACAGGGAGAAAATTCTCTCTGCTAATCGACATTTCAGTTCTAGGAAAAGCACTTCCATGTTGCCTGGCCTGGGGCACCATTGGTACTCCCTTGACCTCCAGTGGGCAAGAGTCTACAAGTCCAAATTAGGCTTATTTGCCACATAGCGTTTACATACAGTGATGGTAACGAAAGTTCAGTAATAAATGTGGCCACTTGATCAACATTTCTGTTTTAGCGTTAAATGCAGAAATATTAACGGTATGTTTCATGAATGAAGCAACTATTATGAATGAATAAACAAAAATTCTTTGCTAAGTTGATTTACCCGGCTACGGTCAATGGTATGAAGAGTCTGAGTACCTCTGTAATGTGGGTTGGGGCACTGTGGGCACATTTCATAGTTACCAATGGTGCCCCACGCTAGATTGTCCCAGCTAAGCATAGCATCAAAATTAAATTCTTGCAAAGCTCAATATTTC
The DNA here is from genome assembly GCA_964020975.1 of Hermodice carunculata. Taxonomy (NCBI): domain Eukaryota; kingdom Metazoa; phylum Annelida; class Polychaeta; order Eunicida; family Amphinomidae; genus Hermodice; species Hermodice carunculata. The sequence continues at coordinate 84,373,015 of OZ026614.1, read as the reverse complement.
TTTACTTTCCACTATTATAATTCAACAACATTTCGAATATATCAGTTTAAATCAATGGATACCTACTTAACAATTATGATTATTAGTTTAAGAGAAACAAAACAGAGCAAACGCGCAAACGATGCATATGTGAGCTCAAAATATTATATTTGGTATAAAATATTAAAGCTAGGCCTTTCCAAACCGGCAATGCCTACGGTTCTATCGTGGTTCAAAAGCATTCGCCAGGTGGCTCCCTAGTCAGTAATAGGAGAAAGATCAAGTCAAGCGCCGAAATGCCCATATCCGTGGTACCCAAATGCCTGCCGCGCACCGACCTCCGTTGAACAACCACTGATTTTATTGGAAACGCTGAACTGCGAAGGTTCCTGATGAAAACAGACAATTTGAGGGTTGCTCTTTTGGGGAGGAAGGGAGAGAGCAAGAACTCGGAAGGAAAGTTAGTCGCCAGGGGCATAAACTGTAAAAACCTTGGGAAGTTCCTCTAACCCTTTGTATATTTTTTCCCATATGTTAGCATAACAAACGTCCACGAAGAAAAAGTTTTAGTTTCGATTTTACAACTTCCAGGATTACAAAGTTTTTTGTTAAACTTGGGTGTATGGAGAGCCACTCATGAAGTAACAATTTTTGTTGCAAAATATATGTCAGACACTCTTGGAATACGAGCAGTATCAGTTTCTGCTTCATGAGCGATCGTCCCTGATCGTATTGCAGACAATCTTGTGTTGTTAGTATTTGGAATATCATCGGCAACCGAGTTACATTGCACTAAAATAAAATAAAACACATACATTCATCTTTCAACATTTTGCTTATGAAAAGATCATGGCTTTATAGACCTGCGGCATAGAGGGCACTTCGGGGGCCATACCCCAACCCGTGGTATAACAAGTTACAACCTATATTTTCTTATAGGTATATATGTCCTCTTCATGAAAAAATAGGTTGTGGAATCTGAAAAGCGTTTTATCATATATATTTCTGCCCGTTCCCATGACAACCTATGCCATTTCTGAGACAACTCAAATATGTCCTTAAAATAATAACTTTGGTGATACTGCTTGTGGAAAGGCTAAATAAACACCAAAATTGTGCTCAATAGCTCTAAAATAGTCACAAAATACAGAGTTTGTTCAAAGTGCCTAATTATCATATGTTAATTTATGCAAATATATGAAATTTACATCAAAATTAAGTATTGTGCGACGTGTAACATACTATATTTACTAAGATATAGTTTCGTTTATTTAAAAAATGGCAAAATGATTAGGAACAGTACTCATACAAGTTTTATTTGTCATGTTTATATGAGTATACCATATGTATATTAATTAATATCTTAATATGGCTATGATATGTCATGCTTGCTTAGGGAACCGTCATTACAATTGCCAATACAACTGATAAAGTAAAATAGTACATTGTACCATATATTCACACCTACACGTAATTAACATTGAAACAGCCCATGGAGTCCTGCAACATAACTAATGTATCTCTGGCATCAAACTATAATTCAAGATGCGTTTTAGTAAAGGAAAACAGTACAAGTACATGTACACACTAAATGCAGAAAGCTGATCAATGATGGTCACAGTTTGGAGATTCTACGCCAAGATTCAATCATCCTCATCCTCATCATCACTGTCTTTTTCAGTGTCAAAAATATCATTTGCACACTCATGTCCAAAGCATTCACATAAATCTGTACATTTAAGTCCTGTCTGATGGCAATGGCACTTTCTTGCGACAGTACACTCAATATCTGTGCAATATATATGAGTCCGGTTGCGGATTTCCAGAGGGGCTAGCTCCTTGGTATACATCAAAAGCTTGAGGTAGCCATCATTAGACATTTCCCAGCCGTTACAATTGGGATCCCACACTTTAGGGTTAGGAATGTGACTGTTGTATTGGTGTCTTTTTGTCCAAAACCACTTCCTAGTAGTCATTACCTTATTCCGCAGACCTAACTCTTTACTCTCCATAAGCCAACCTGTCCCTGTGTAGCCTATATACATATAGAGGTACTATTGTCCAAATTGCACACGCTCCACTGTAAAATTTTGACAAAGGCTGTATTAGCCCAAATAAATTAAAGAGCCTTCGGCGGGTAACAACTCAACATGTTTCGGAGCCTTTTACCCGTACATGTCTCTCTGAGTAGCGGCTCCTTGTCTAAGCTAAATATTCAGCGAAGACAACCCACATAAAAATAAATAAATACGAACGTGGCAAATGATGAATAAGCTAAATACGTGAAGTTTTGCTTATAAATGCAGACCTCATTATGAAAGAAGAATACCTGTCAAACAAACTATAATTATTGAAGCGACATCTGGTGGTGATCACTGACTAAGCCTGAAAATCAGCTCCTGTGTATTTCTAAATTTTACACCAGTTTCACCAGGGAAACTCAGCGAAAGTTACCACTGCACGACAGGTAAACCATCCGAGACTCTGTAAACGCCAAAAAATCGCAAGTATCTACAACTTTCTGCTGTATTTTGGATAGCTGATCATACAGAATCAAAAGTGTCCATGTACTAGCTTGACCTGCAAGCTTTTCGCACTTTAGTACACCGAGACAAAGACAGTCTACAATTAGCACACTATGAGTGACAAACAAAGGTCTAAAAAGTCCGTCGGCAAAGAAGGTGACGAGGACCATATTAGATGTTGTATGTGCATGAAATGGGAACTTTGTGAGCAAAATGAAGATTATTCCGGGGCAATCTGGATGTGTGAAACCTGTAGAAAATTGCCATCTCTCATTGTTGAAATAGACAAAAAACTGAACTTAGTCATCAAGGCTTATGACGATTTAAATGTACGTCTTGCCTTAAAAGAAACAGAATGTGCTGCCCTTCAAACTAGAATCACCATGCTCGAAAATATAAATCATACTAAGGAAAGAGAAATAAGTGACCTTAAAGCTAAAATCGAGGAAAATACGAAGGGACTTCAGAATAAAACTACTGCACCCTCTTATGCCGATGCCACACGCCCCAAGTCTCTACTTATAGGCAGCTCTCTGGTAAGGAGCGTCAAAACTAAAGAACTAGAAAATACTGAGGTTAAAACATGCAGTGGTGCAAGAGTGTCTCAAATAAAGGAAAAGCTTAGTGAGACGGGTGAAATGTACGAAACCATTGCTTTGGTTGCTGGCTCTATTGACTGTGCTACTGAGGGTGCTACACCTGAGTCTGTAATAAATGACTACCGTGACCTTATAAACGAGGCTAAATCCAAGATCACAGATGGTGGGTCTATAAAGGTGTGCAGTATACCACCTAGAACCGGCAATCCCACCGCTCTGACATTGTCAGAAGATGTAAACATCCACTTAGAAGGTTTCTGTGAAGACATGAAATGTTCATTTGTGGATCTTACCCCAAAATTCAAATGTATGGACCAAACAGTGAACAGTAGCATGCTGCATCACGATGGCCTTCACCTATCATGGGCAGGTACACAATCTCTCATAAAGCGCCTCCAACTGCCTACCAAACCAACGCAACAGTTCAAGATGCAACAAAAGTCGCCAAGGCAAAGGGCAGGGGGCCGTCATGCAACCCAGGCAAACCGTTCATCGCAACCAAGATGCTGGAAATGTGGGGAGACAGGTCACGTGACTGACTCCTGCAGGCATCTTCAAAGACTTCGTTGCACATCATGCAATAAATAAGGACACAAAAGTAAACTTTGTGGTCGCATAAACAGCGTATAGGTTACCGGCAATGAAGGCAGGGCCGAACACTCTCAAACCAACTACACAAGTGGTAGTTTTAGTGTACTGAGTGACTTAAATGATGAACTGTTGGAAAGTCAATATGACACTGATAGAAATGAAGTTAGCTCTATTATACAAGTATCGAGTCCCAACAAAACGATTGAAGCTGAAGATAACTATATTATCTCAAGTGTCAATGAAATAGACGAAACTGAAAATAGTTTTTTACCCACTTTAAAGATTTCCGCAAGAAACATCCCAAAAATATCATTATTGGTCACTTAAATGTAAATAGTGTCAGATACAAGTTTCCTGAGATAGCGGACTTACTTAAAAATGGTTTTCTCGATATATTTGGTCTTTCTGAGACAAAGCTAGACGAAAATTTTACCAACTCACAATTTTATGTAGACAATTTTTCGTTTTACAGGAAAGATCGAAATGGAAAAGGTGGTGGTCTTTTATCCTACATAAGGTCTGACATTCCGCATAGACATAGAGCTGACTTAGAATACGCACATCATGGTATCGAATCAATGATATTCGAAGTTCATGTAAAAAAAGAAAAATGGATGGTTGCTATAGTTTATCGGCCCCCCTCTGTAAATACTGACCATTTGTACGATGCTATGAATCACATCACCACTGCTCTCGAGCAAGAAAGTAGAACATTTTTCATTTTAGGTGATCTCAATGTAAATCTGCTCAAGGACAATAAGGAAAAGCATGATTTTGTCAATTTTCTTGATGTGTATGACATGAGCAATGTTATTCGCTCTCCAACCTGTTTCAAAGGTGAAACTCCTACTCTTATTGATGTCATTTTAACTAATTCTCCGAGAAGAGTCGCAGAATCCACATCTATTGACACAGGAATAAGCGACTTTCATAATATGATTCTTACAAGTACAAAAATTCAACTCCCTCGACCTGTGAATGTGGATATCAAATACCGCAGTTACAAATCTTTCAATGAAGGAGATTTTGTAGTCGATTTAGAGGTAGCCCCATTTCACGTGGCTGGGGTTTTTGATGATATTGATGACGCTGTTTGGTTCCACGACACTTTACTGAAAGAAGTAATTGACCGACACGCGCCACAAAAGAGTAAGCGTGCCAGGCCTAATCAAGCTCCTTACATTAATGGGGAGCTCCGTAGAGCTATTAACGTAAAGCGCACACTACGTAAACTAAGTAAGAAATACAAAAGTAAATGGGAGGCATATAGAGTTCAAAGAAACAAAGCGACATCCCTCCGTAAAAAATCTATAAAACAATATTTCAATGACCGATGTGGTCCTTCAAATAATAAACAATCTTTTTGGAATACTATAAGACCGTTTTTAACCGACAAAAATAAAGGCGGCAAAAATGGCACGATTATCCTTATGGAAAATGATAACCTGTATAATGCTCCAGATGACATATGTGATATTTTCAATAACTTCTTCGCCTCTGTTGCTGATCAAGAGCAACAAAATGCACCAGATCATATGCATTCCGGAACAAAAGCTATCTCCGACAGAATGAAGGACAGCAATGTGTCTCATTTTGAATTTCAAATGGTAACTGAGGAGCAAGTCCTTAATCAAGTGAAAAAACTCAATCCCAAGAAGGCAACCGGGCCAGATGAAATTCCACCAAAATTACTCAAAGTTGGTGCTAAGGCTCTGGGCCCTTCTGTCACTAACATCATAAATATGTCAATCAAGTCTGGAAAATTCCCCACTGATATGAAGCGGGCCGACGTGTACCCCATTTATAAAAAGTCTGACTCCATGAACAAATGTAATTATCGTCCAGTCAGTGTACTATCAAGTTTATCTAAAATTTTTGAAGGTCTAATGAACGATCAGATGGTTCACTTTTTTAACGATATACTAAGTTCTCTTCTTTGTGCTTTTCGAAAAAATTACAGTTGCCAAAATCTACTCTTTAAAATCATTGAAGATTGGAAATCCGCTTTGGATAACCATGAATACGTAGGTGTGATTCTAATGGATCTATCGAAGGCTTTTGACTGCCTACCCCATGATCTACTTTTAGAGAAACTTCGATCCTATGGTCTGTCTGAACATGCTTGTAAATTATTAGGCAGTTATTTAAGTGACCGAAAGCAAAGGGTCAAATATGGTGGCACTTCCAGTAAGTGGGCAGACTTACTAAAGGGGGTGCCACAGGGTAGTATACTTGGCCCTTTGCTGTTCAATATCTTTATAAATGATTTTCTTTATCTTATGGAAGGGCATTGTAGTCTCTATAATTATGCCGACGACAACTCCTTATCATTTCATGATCATGACTTACACAATGTAAAGTTGTCTTTGGAAAATGCTGCTAATATAGGTATCAAATGGTTTATGGAAAACCACATGAAGGCAAATCCTGACAAATTCCAGGCTATGATTTTATGCCCACGTTCAGACTGTCAAATCGGAAACGACTTCTGTTTTGAAATCGATGGTGTTACTATAAAACCGGAAAGATGTGTCAAATTACTAGGAGTCTATATTGACGATAAACTTAAGTTTCATGATCACGTTTCTCATATTTGTAAGCAGGCTGCTAAACAAATAAGTGTACTACGCAGGTTCAGTAATATCCTTACTGAAAAGGAAAAGCTCCAAATCTTCAATGCATTTATTCTTTCTAACTTTAATTATTGCCCGCTCGTATGGCACCTATGTGGACCTACTTTTTCTTTAAAAATGGAAAAAAACCAAGAAAGAGCCCTACGTTTTGTCTATAATGATCCCGTATCTGCATATCCCAATCTACTTGAAAGGGCTAAAAAACCTTCTTTGTATCTCAGCAGAATAAGAACACTCTCTATAGAAGTCTACAAAATCCTAAGTAACTTAAGCCCATCGTTCTTAAACGATATGTATGTAAGAAAAGAAACAACTTTTGATTTACGAGACAATAACAAACTACAGCAGCCTGACTACAATACCATAACATACGGTAAAAATTCTCTCCGATACCAAGGGGCCAAGCTGTGGAACAACTTACCCACACACATCAAAGCATCTACTGATTTAAATCACTTTAAGACGCTAATCAAGGCATGGCTTGGCCCCTCCTGCTCTTGTTCTATGTGCATCCTATGTAAAACCAGGGTTTAGGAAGATTATAAGTCTTCCAAATTTAAGGAAACCTTGTTAGACCGGCTGTAATTAGTCTCATTGTGAGTTCATTGTATATACCATCTCATCACTTGTCACTTTTTCCTCTTTTCATGGTCGAACAATAGTGCTGTTGCGCTAATGTTTTTTATTTGTACAATTCGACTTGAAATAAAGATTATTACCAAATTTATATAGTACAGGTTCAGTTAAGAACAATTTGACTTACCACTGAACCAATATGTACCCTATCTAGCTGGACAGCTTATCCTAGTTAAACCATCCGCCGGTGTTTAACTGAAGTGGAAACAAGCTGGGGCATTATATTCAGTCCCAGTGATTGTAAAATAAACAGTTGCAGCTAGACCACCTGTATAAACCAACGGAAATCCCCACAAGGACTGCAACAATGTACAAATGTAAAACAAACTCCATGATGACACCTACTCCTCAAACAATAAAGCTCTATGCCATTGCTAACCCTGAGTCAATGTATCAACGTAATGTGTCAGGTTTGTGACAATTGAGAAAATGCTGTCAATTTTGAGAATTTTTTTTAGTATTGAGTAAATATGCATTTAGGCATGTCAGAAAAGAATGAAAGTCATTTCCATTTATGCCAAAAACATGTTTTCAAAACAGTTTTTCTTAACAGGATTTTAACTATAGTAAGGCAAACATGTAACTGTCGTAGGCCGTTGCTTGCTACCGATAGCCCCAGGGGGGTTTAACCTGACAGAAAACATGTAAGCCTAAAATGTCTGAAAGTGAATATTAAAACAGAAAGATGCCAAAAGATAAAGTTAAGTAACAAAACAGACAAGTCTAAAAACTGTAAATTTTTGTGGCCAAACTTTCTAATAATCTTTGGATGTTAACAGTAGAATTATAGGGCAAGTCAGAAAAGAATGAAAGTCCTTTGTATTTATGTCAAGAGAATGCAATAAAAATATTAACCAGATATCAAGTACAATTAGGCAAGCTTGTAACTGCCGTAGGCCGCTTCTTGCTACCTGTAGCCCTTGGGGGGTTAACCTAACAGAAAACAAGCTATCCAAAATTTCTGAAAGGTGAACATTAAAACAGAATGATGCCAAAAGGTAAAATTAAGTAGCAAAACAGGCAAGTCTAAAATCTCTAAAATTATTGAAGCCAAACTTTCTAACCATCTCGGGATATTTACAGCAAAATTTGTAGAAATATTTGATCAACATTAAATCTTTGAATCCTCCTGACTCAGGTTTATTGTTACCAAAATTTGGTTCTAGATGCAAAGTCCGGAAATTTAGAACAAATACGACCAAATCTCAAAACCTGTGAAAAAAAACGTATTATATCCAATAGTAGCCGAAATATTACTGTCCGGGAAAGGATAATTAACTACTCCAAAGTTAAACTCATCCATTTTGTGATAGACTTTAATACAAAACCTGTCATTAGTGACCTGAATATCGAAGTCCAAAACACATCCCTGACATTTACTTGTTGAATATTTATTATGTGACCAATATTCGTTCTTTGTATATGAATTAATATTACTAAATGGTTTACCATTATGGTTAAAAATTTTGCTTATTAATTCTGAAAGTGAACTTTTGACTTCATCTATGGGTAGATTTGTGTGCAGTGTAGAAAGATCAAATCATTTGATATTTTTTTGCTTTTACATCTTTGATTTTAGATAGAAACTTGGAAGAATTGCTAGTATTCCAAAAACCATTCATTTCACTGTTTCTAGAAATTGCATTACAGTATTTACGAAAATGATTCCTAATTGCAGTCAAACACAATGTTCCTTCTTTGATAATTGTTTTGTTGTACATTTTGCAGCACCGGCTATGAATCTAGATTTAAAAGGGTTTTTATAAAATTTGGGTATCCAGAACAAAAGTGGAATAGAGGAGTCCATTTCAGAAATTTTGATATTGAAATTCCTTTTCATCTCATCTTTATGTGTATCTATCAAATTATCAATAGATTGTTTGTGTAATTTATATACGTCATTTCCTCTGATGTTTGAAATATTTTTCAGAACATCCAGACTTGCAGATGATCCCAAGATTGTTCCCCGCCTTATCTATGCTAGTGACTACAAAGCTTTCATGTAGTTCTTTGACTGCTTTATTTCTTTTTAGAATCTGGTTTCCGAATAGTTGTTGTGTAAGCGTACACCATTTCACAAAAATTTTGCGGAAATGTGTGTTCTGAATCAGTAAGATCCAAATATTCACTGATTTTTGTTATGTCTCGAAATGATAGTGCTTTAAGAGCTGTATGTAATTGATCAATGCCATTGTGGCACCAGATGGCACATTGGTATTGTGCCCTTTTCACATGTTGCTCAAATGCATCCTCAGTAGGCGGTAGTTGAGCAGCTTATCGGTATGTGGTGGAGGCAAGCATATATCGTAGCTTGTCCAAAGTAGTTTTGTAATAAGTCCCTTTTCCTGTGTTGAGAGCTTTGCCACATAAAACACAGGTATTGGGATTTAGCTTGGCTGGGGGTGGCTTCTTGGATGGCGGTTCATGATTTTAGGTTCAGAGTACAAAATTATCTAACCTGCAAATACATTAAAACGTGGGTGTTCTTACCAGGCCCAAGCTTCATTTTAGAAAATAATCCAGTTCAGCATGTGTATATTATCAATCATGCAACACAGTTTGACAATATGCACAGTCATTCTCAATAACACTGATAATGACAATCACATAGCAGAGTTAGAATCCGACATGGACTCTGGAAGTCGAAGAAATGTGCCCAGATTTGTTCTTTCTGGTGCCTGTACAACACAACACATTAATTATAACACATTAATTATAAAGTCATAATTTGAAGATGACCTCATCTGCATAAATTTAATGATAGGGTTTCTAAATTGTATTCACTTCATATTTTTTCCGGTAATATATATGCTAAATTTGCTCAAATTCCAATAATGCGTCCTGGAGACAGCACTTCTGCACAAGCTAGCCAGACAGACAACCCATAAACATAATGCCCCCCCCCCCTCCGTGGCGGACCCATAAAATTTCAGTAAAACTGTGAACGAAAAATGCTTATAAGACGATTGGGATTCTATGTTCTATATGCTTTGAAGCACTTTTCAAGAAAAATGTAACATTTTGCATTTGTACAGCACATAATGTGTGATATACATCTCTAGAATGGCTTCAAAAACCCCAACATTTGAAGCCTAGTTTGCATACATGTAATGGTGTCCACTTCATATACTCCAGTAAATTTGGTATCAGTATATCCCTGGATATATATTACCTTCATCATTTAACCCATTTCTGGTAATTTGGCAAATGCAGCAAACAAAATCAACAAATAGAGGTATTTATATTGCCAAGTAGATGACAAAATTTGGCATATAATTATAATAATAATGATGTTAATCAAATAAATTTCTAAAAGTTTCATGCCTGTTGAAACAGTAAGGTAAATGCTACCTTTTGATGAAATTTGGAGTGCTTATCTTCAAAATTAAGGTAGATATTAAAAAAATAGTGAAAAGTAGTCACTTTCCACAAAAAATAGAGGTTGCCATAGAAGCGGGCGTGTAAACATACCAAAAAACGCTTTTCGGACTCCACAGCCTATTTTTCTGTAAAGAGGAGACATGTGCGCACATTTTGATATAGGTTGTGTTTTGTTGTACCTTTGGTTGGGGTTGCACCTATTTTTAGGGCACTTTTGAATCATTTGCCGCTAGCCTATTAAGACCTCTTGAAGAACGTAGGGGGTCGGCTGGTCAACCCTTTGCTACCCGATTCAAATTTGGTTGGGCGGTCAGTGAAAAGGTTCATAAAGCAAATGTATCATACACAGTCATTTGCAATTATATTTCTGCTTACACCAAGCCAGTTGATAATCTTCAACAGCCCACTGTTGATATTAACAGACTATGGGAAATTGGAAATGAAGGGTTTGATCCGCTCAGTCTTTCAGTTCAAGACAAAAGAGTGATGGACTTTTAGGATGCAAATTGCAAAAAGGTGAATGGTCACCACGAGCTACCGATCCCATGGATTGATCCACAGGAAGATATTCCTAATAATTATGTGGTTGCAAAAAAGCGATTAGACAATTTAGTCAAACGACTACGGCGTGAAGAACTTTACAATAGATATGATACTGTGATATCAAAGCTTCTTGAATCTGAATATGCAGAAATAGTGCCCGATGAGGCAATGAGTGCAACCAAGCGTGTCTGGTACTTGCCCCACCAGCATGTACTGAATCAGACTAAACCCGACAAACTCAGCATTGTCTTTGATTGTGCTGCGCGATATAAAGGACGCTCTCTCAATGAACGTTGCATGCAGGGTCCAGATTTAATCAAAAAATTACTGTCCGTCCTTTTGCGCTTCCGCCTACATGGATATGCCGTCCAGGCGGATATACACGCTATGTATAACCAAGTGTATGTACCAATATACGATCGAGACGCTCTCCGCATTCTCTGGTATAAAGATGGAGAAATAAAACACATGCGCATGTCAACACATCTTTTTGGTGGAGTCTGGTGCGCCAGCTCCAGTACCTTTGCATTAAGGAGAACAATTAGTGACAATCCAAATGTTGACCCACTAATTAAGGAAGCCATTATGAAGGCAATGTACGTCGATGATCTTACCCAGTCACAAGGCAGTAAAAAATATGTACATAAAGTCATTGTTGGTGTCCCTGCAACACTCCAAACTGGTGGTTTTGAGCTTACCAAATTTGCAATAAACGACAAAGACTTGATTGCAGAGATCCCTGTAGAACATCGTGCCAAGGAAGTGCATGATTTCTCAGCCACTTGTGTAGGTAAGATTCTAGGTCTCAGGTGGAACGTTCAGCCTGATACATTTTCATTCAATATTCAGAATTCCCCCAGTCTGGAAATCTCAAAACGCTCAATGCTGAGTTTCGTCTCTTCCATTTATGATCCATTAGGTCCTGTTACGCCTTGGATCTTACCTTGGAAATTGTTATTACAGGAGGCTACCCGGGCAAAGCTTGAGTGGGATGAGACAATTTCCTTGGATATGCAAATAAAATAAAAGTCTTGAATTTCCACTCTTGACAGCATCAGTGACATCAGTTTTCCGCGTTGTGTGAAGCCATTAAATTATGACAATGGGTATTACGAATACCATATTTTTGCAGACGCTAGTGAAGCCATGTACGGGGCTTGTGCTTACTTAAGATGTGTCAACATCAAAGGAGAGGTTTTGAGTCGCCTTCTTATGAGCAAGGCACATGTTGCTCCTGGAAATAAGCGTCTCACCATTCCGAGACTTGAATTGCAAGCCGCCACATGCGCTGCAAAAATATATGGTATTTTACAAGATGAGTTGCAGTTAGATGCAGTCCCGACATACTTTTGGACTGATTCTAACACTATTTTAGGCTATATCCAAAATGAGTCACGTAGGTTCCGCACTTTTGTGGAAAATCGAGTCAGCTTGATTCGGTCTCGCACTGACCCCACTAGATGGCGCTACGTGTCATCTGCCGAAAATCCAGCAGACTTGCTGACAAGACCTGATTCACTAACCACGCAGTGTCATATCAAATTGTGGTGTCAGAGACCTAATTGGTTGAGTCAGCATTCTTTGTTGTGGTCAGAACATGGTTACAAATCATTTGCTGTGTCAGATGGTGATCCAGAGGTTAAGCACACGGTGTCGTACAGTATTGACGCTTCTGTGTCTATTGTTGATGCACCTGTACCTATATGGATACAGCGCGTATGCGAATATTACAATTCTTTGAAAATAAGATCAATAGCTTGGATACGTCGTTTTGCTTTGTTTAAGGCTAAACGGAACTGCCCCCGGGGCCCACTATCCACGTTACAGTTTGTTTCTGCGCATAATACACTCATTAGACATGTACAAAAAACAGGCATATGAACGCGAGATTCATAACCTAAAAGCTAGTAAGACCTTGTTAAGGTCGAGCCACATATTGTCACTCAATCCGTTCTTGGATCCCAATGACATTCTCCGAGTTGGGGGTCGCAAAAGTCACCATCCTACCCTTGTCCCACACAAACACTGTCTGGCGCCAGCTATTGTGAATCACTATCATTCAAAAGGCCATGTTGGTTTTGAGTGGACATTAAGCTTGATCCGTGAAAAATACTGGATTATTAAAGCCCGCCGGATAGTGCGCAATGTTTTGCACAAGTGCTTTACATGCAGAAAGATGTATTCCAAACCTGCTTCACAGATAATGTCTGATTTACCACCTGAACACATTCAGGCAGGTCTCCCGCCTTTTACATATGTAGGTATAGATGCCTTTGGCCCGTATTTGACAAAGTTTTACCGTTCGCAGAAAAAGAGATACGGCTGTATTTTCACGTGCATGAGCACAAGAGCAACATATATCGAAATGTTATACAGCTTGGATGCTCAGAGTTTTTTGTGTGCATTTAAAAGGTTTGTTGCACGCAGAGGCAACGTTACCAAGATTTTCTCGGATAACGCAACCAATTTCACTAAGGGAGAGCGAGAATTGCGTAAGGGGTTCCTCTTTCATTCAAAAAACTCATTGTTCTCATATGCAGTCCCTAACGCCATTGAATGGGTTTTTATTCCTCCCAAATCTCCCAATTTTGGTGGTTTCTACGACCGTTTGATTGCTGTTTTGAAACGAGTGTTTAGGGCTATTTTGCCTAAAGCTTCACACTTGACAGATGAAACTCTGTCTACTGTGTTCTGCGAAGTTGAAGCTATCGTTAACAGCAGACCACTCACGAAGTTAAGCCAAGATCCCAATGACCTTACACCCTTGACCCCAAATAGCCTGCTTATGATGACGCACAGTGCTGATGTATCGAATACAAAAGCACCGGCTGATGCTTTTCGTCAACATTGGCGTGCCACGCAGGATATTGCAAATCAATTTTGGTCCCGATGGATTAAAGAATATTTACCAACACTCAATGCTAGGTCAAAGTGGACTACTCAAAATGATGACTTAAAATTGGGCGAACTGGTCCTAATACAAGAGTCGTCTTTGCCAAGGGCAGTGTGGCCTATCGGATTGATTAAACAAGTAATTCCATCTAGAGATGGGTAAATCAGATCATGCATTGTCAAAACACGCACTTCAGAACTACACCGTCCCATTACACAAGGTATTCGGCTTGAAGTTGGTAATTAAACTGTGTTCAATGCTTTGATAGGCCCCTATGTATGTATATTACTCAGACAACAATGTGTTTGAAAGTTGTCTAAACACAATCATGTGATAAATCTTGTTGAGTACAATTGTGTGCCGCATTTGGTGCAATGCTTTACAGGCTGATTCGTATATCAGAGGCGTGCCCTGGTGGCGTACACATTGTTACATATACCTTACCAAGTCAAAACAGGGTGACCATCTTAACCATTCGGTGGTCATGCCTTTGCAGTAGTGATGGATAGATTGATCATTTACTTGATTTCTTGGTCACTTGAATATATTCTAAGCGGGGCTTAGATGTTCTTGGCTGTTTAAGCCTACTGCAGTTTGGCGTAAGAAGGTTATGGTTTTTGATGTAAAATGTATTCTTGATGAAAACTTATATTGAATGGTTTCTTCCATACAAGACTATTAATATGCGGTGTATTTTAGTAGTAGCCTCTTCTATATAGTGTATTTGCATTAAATGCACTGGATCTTTTGTATCCAGTGTGGGGGAGTGTCAATTACACTGGGCGGTAATTGAATTTAAAACTATAGTTGATAGCTTTTTTCTATTTGGCCCGTTCTTGTCTTTGTGATCGTCCAACTGGTTCGTCTCCGTGTGCTGCCATCTTGCGTCAACGAGTCTACTTACCCTTTTTTCTTTCGCGTCTCTCCTAAACTTAAAAGTTAAGCTTCCCATTTCTTTGTCTTCTAAATATGAACTAGCCCTATATGCGACACATATGAAGAAAGCCGTCGAGCAGGTTCGGTCAGATACTCGTTTGAAGTGGAACTTGACACTACGTTTTGCCTTGCCGTCTCCACGTTTTCCATGGGCAGTTATAGTATATATCTGATAGTTGCGTGTCTGGGAGCTTTGTGCGTACGTATTACCTCGTGTTTTGTCAGTTTTGTCTTTAATCGTGTATTTTTATTCTATTTTGGATAAACATCGCTGTTAATTGTCGTTTTGCAGCCGGTCGTTCATTGTGACACGTTGCAATATATTCCTGACATACAGGCGGATTGTCAGGCCATAAAATTTCCGTAAGTATTTTGATATTAAGTTTTTGCGCTAACTAAAAGTATTCTGCGCATATGTCGTTATATCTGCCTGCCACGCCCGAGATGTAAAGTTTTCAGAATTGAGAATTTAAAGTTGAATACATTTCAACTAGGCGCGGTTGAATGTTTAGTTCTATTATATAACTTTAGAGCACCTTTCATGTTTGAACTGTGTATTGATATTGAAAGTGTATTTGAAACTGAGTCATATTATCACTAGACATCATGTCTTGGTATAAATATTAATATTTGTTTGTCGAAGTTGTATTCATGTCACGTTGCACAAGATTCACTTGTGTCTGTTGTACGGGTTTCATTAAGATTATAGACACGTAAAATGTATTTTGCGCACGAAGTTGAATCATGAAATTTGTGCAAGAGTTGTGTAATTTGCACGGATAAAATTATATGCCTGTCGCTAGAAATGTGTAAAGTTGCATCAGTATATGGATACATTTTAGCTATGGTCTAATGGTAGCGAGTAAATCAGGTTTTGTATCTATACTGAAAGTCGGTTATTATATGATATGAAGTAAAAGTTAAATATTATTTACGCGAGATTTGAAAATTCTTGACGCGGGCTAATATGTAAAAGATTAAAGATTTCTGTGTATGAGTCGAATATATACTGAATTAATAAGTTAAAAAATGTTTCATGTACAAAAAAAAGTACTTCTCGTAATATGTATTAAGTGTATACGGGTCTGCTTTTCCAGTTTATGGGAAGCATGGGAAGCACGCGAAGCACGGGAATCTCAAAGGAATTTATATGTCGTTCGTGGTCAGAGGTACCGCACCTGCAATGTTATCTGTGCTCCCAATAATGGAATAAAAATTGGTTCTCGTTGACAATCCACGCCTTCAGTTTTTGTGTATGACAGGCCCATTATACCGAATGTATTTATTGGTTAATAAAATGGAACCAGTGGATATAGCCCGGTATAATTGGGTACGTTTTTAAGCTTTTAATCCAGACAATTTGTTTTTAGCATTTATAAAATTTTAATATAGCCCAGTTTTCGACCCAATTGTACAACGTTTGTCCAGACGTTTCTTCACTTCCCAACTGCCACAAAATGGAAGAGGCAAAAAGTACCAAGCCAAACTATATTAACGATCGACCATATGACAGAATATAAATCAGGAATATAATGTGACTTGCTGTAAGTGCAGTCGTTTATTGTTACTGGGAATCCACGTACTCTCGTGACATTGGTTACTTCCTTCGAAATTGACTCGAATAATAGTTTTTGCATATGCATCTTGTGTTCAAATGAATGTTGCCGCTCTCATGGAAAGGTTCGTAAGAGGTTGCAAAACAGGTAATCGACTTTAATTGTAATAGCAACGAATATACTGGTATATGCCGCGATACCGTGGCATCCATCCGTCGGTGTCAAGGCTGAACGTAGGGACGCGCCCACTCCCCCTTGCCTGAAAACAAAAAAGAAATGCCTATTTTAGTTAATAATCTGGTCCCCTTTTCTGTGATTAGGTCTTTTTTCTTTCATTGATTGAATCCCTACCCCCCCCCCCCCCCGTGTTGTCCCTGTAGATATGCACGATGTGCGATTTCAGTGAACAAAACCTTTCACATAAAGGAATGCTCTCATAATCATGTTTGGTGTAACAATTTTACTGACATACTGTACAATGACTTAACGTATGAAAAAAATGCAGGAGTGATGTTTCCACCTGTTTGCCTAATTTCTCATTGTGAAATCCATTAATTTGTCTTAATCACAGGAAGTACATGGTGTATGGAACTTCAAAGGAATCTTCAGACATCAGTAATTCGGGTGACTACGTTGATAATCTAGAATTAGGTTCTTGTACCTTGCTTTCAGTTGTCAGAATAAGACTAATTCATTGCAGAAAACTATGATAAGCAGATATATGTAGTATTTCTCACAATCGCATCGAGAATAAGACCGTGCACGGTTAAAGTGGTAGAACGTTTTTCCACATGTTTCCCAGGACGAGAATGGAACCCGGGTCGCAGAGGTGAACGGTGAGCGTCTTACCGCTTAGCCAACCGTGCATCACATGTCATATGGGGTGCACAGTCGACGATGTTTAAACATCTAACAACTGGGTCCGTACGCTTACCTCGTGTGTTTTATAGGTTTTTCCAACAATAGGTAGCGCTATTGAGCAGAAGACCGATCCTGAGGTTTTCTCAAGATTTAGGAAGCGTAACTGCGCGTCAACCCTGAAAGAAAAGAGCAAGTGAAGTAAATAGCCAGTGGTAAGTGACAGGCATCCGAAATGAGTGACATTAAGATAAGATAAGATAAGCTTTATTTTCCGTCGGATTTACATAATGAACAACGTGAGCAACTGAGGCTCTTTGCCGACACTCGATGTATAAAATGTAAAATCATGCTCTACTGCATAAAATTAAACAGATACACATTCCAGTAATAAAATTAATCAAGGTGCATATATAGTTATAATACAATGATCAAATGAAGACATGAATGTCAGATGCAAGTACATGTAATATCACAGTATAATGACTCAAGATAAAATTATAGAAAAAAAAAAACTTGCAAGAATACTGTCAAAATTATGTCCTAAAGCAAAAGTTGCAACTTAAATTTCTTTAAATAGTCTCAATTCCGTAGAAATCGCAATCGATGTACACATAAACTGCAGCGTTTATGTAGATCAATTTTGAGGTTTGATACTTAGGTTACTGGAAAAAGTGGATAAAGTGAGAAACTACATTCAAAATGCATACGCTGAATCAAAGATGTATGACTTCATCACAGTGCAGAGATTCTTAGATGGGATTCAAATATACCATTATTTCAAGATGCAACACACACACACACACACACACACACATATATATATATATATATATATATATATATATATATATATATATATATATATATATATATATATATATATGCGCGTGGGAAATTGCGTGTGTTTGTATGCGTTTGTCATATTTTTAAAAATAAAATGCCCACACAGAGTTGCTGCCCATGAATTTCAATGGCTTACGGAGACGACTCTTGCCCGTCCTCAATTTTTTTAATCATACAGGTAATCAGATTTGAACTAAATAAAAAGAAGTACGTCCATGTACAACAAGGCATCTCAAAATCCATTTAAAGTTGTGCTAAAATTCGTGTATATCCAATTTGGAGGCTAAAGTAAATCATAATTTGCGTTTTGAAAAACACAAAAGATATAGTACATTGGCCTGGCTTTAAAAAATAGCATCTTAGTGATAAAAATCCTGTCTAGCTGGGACGTGGAATTTTTAATCTTCCAGATATTTTCCAAAAAGGCTCCCAGTATGCAAATTATCATAACTCTACACATGTAGAGCCATCTACACTGCGAATTCTAGAATTGTGTTTCCTAATTCCTGAATCAGCCCAATGAGATGCTCGCGGTGGCATAAATTTAGAGCCCTATGCATGCATTGCCTCCTAACGGCAAATTTTAACACTTTTTTTTGAGTTGTGGAAATGCATATATGGCTCCTATGTCTGGATATTTGGAGTATTTGCGGAAAGATGCAATTTAATTGTTCTTGCCTTTTAAAAGATCCATCTCTGTGCTGATTGCACTCCATAAGTGGAGAAGAAATAACACAAATTTGGACACCATCGGAGATTGAAGGATTTTCATTTATTGTTAAATAAAAGCAGCGTTTTATGGATGAATGCATTGATTACTAATAATCCTGAATCAAAACTTATTCTGTTAATTCAGTAAACAGATGAATGGTAATTGACTCCTTTCACAGAACCAGCAAAGCATAGAATTTTCGCACCTCCAGCTGACTGTAGAGGACGTAGCGGGGGTGGACACTTGTGGGCATAGGATAATGCATGTTAAAAGCACAAATCTTCAAAGCAAACTTGAGGTCATTGATAGCAGCATTAACACAAATTGTCAAAACAAATTTGATTAGTATGCCTTTAAAGATCGGTAATGTACTATGCATTTTTAATTTGAAGATGTTAGAAACTTTTTACAGGCAAAATAAATGAGACCCTCACACAGTTTCTGTGTACTGACTACCACACATACATAGGTGTCAATTGGTTTCTAACTCCTAGGCTGTGGGGTTAATTACCACAGTAGTTTGTGAAACCTTTAAACTAAGCACATTTTGGAAGCATGTGCTCATGATGCCACAGTATATGGCTCTATGGGATATAACCATTCACACAAATGAGGTGTTTGATGAGCAAAGCGCCATTGTTTCAGTTATGGCGGACACTTCACTGATTAGGCAAGCTCTACTGCCATAAAATAGTCTTAACCTGTTGTTAAAAATTCAACATTTCATGAAAGGTTCCATTAATAATTTAGAGGTCATTTTCCTTCCATACTTAAACTTGTTCAGCTGAGATATTCATGTTATTTTACCATGTAAACCTAGTTTTGTGGCAAGTGTTAAAACTTTACAACCAAGTAGTCTTACCCCAGCAATGAGGCTTTCTCTAGGCATTGGCGGTGAGAAAATCACTGGGCACATTAGTCCGCCTTAAGGGGAGAGTCTGGAATTGGTTTGAAAGCGTAATTCCGATCCAGTTTTTTTTCTCATCTGGAGTAAAAGTTTATTCGGTTCCAGTTTGTTCGACATTTTTGCTATAATTATGCACTACACTCGCGCAAATCGAAGCGTATGACAACTTTTGTGCAAACATGCGCTCGAGAAACACGAATTTGGGTTTGATACTTCAGTGCAGTGACAGCTCTTCGCCATTCCAATCTATATTCGGGATAGCAATCGCTGCGTGCATCCGGCGGGAACCGCCAATGGCAACAGGAAACTGCGAATGTGCACAAGTTTTCACTCCAATCTATTCTATATTTTGGTTTAAATATCAAATTACGCATCTGCCAAAGGTTTTCCAATCCAATCTATTCCACATTTTAGTAAACATAACTACGCATGCCCAAAAGGCAATTCTCGCTGGATTCTCGAGGCGCCATTTTGAGTCTTGTTGCCCATGATCAAGGCATAAGTTAACTTTCGCGCACGAATCCACCCGAAAATACAAATATTCGTAAAAAATGTCGGACCCAGCACTTTGGATATCTGACAAGTTACGCCAGCATTTTCAATTTGAAACAAATGCCTCTGGCTGTGCTCAAGTAACAAATTAAATTGACGTCAAAGAAAATAACGTATAAAATTGGAAGGTACATCCATTTTAAACATGTTTCTACAAATGTCCAAGTTACATTAGGCCTAACCAAAATATATATGTGGTTCCAGTAACCCGACTGACCCTAGATGAATTTTATGACACATAAAAAGTAGTTTCAAGCCACCGTTCCATAATAAAAATTGACCGACCCTGACAGATTTTATTGAGAAAAAGGCCGTCGTGTTCCGTTATTTTGCAGTAAAGTCAACCCAAACACGACATTCTTTTCAACTTGTCTGGAGGGTTAACTTGGTACGGGGAAACCGCATAGCTGCATCGCCAGGGTTGTTCGGTGAAACTGCGTAGGGTCCAGCATAGCTGCAGAGCTACGGTTGTTTGGTGATCATTTTCGTAATATTTTGCTAGGTTCCAGATTTCTGTCCTCCAAGTTACCAGGCCAAACGGTCATTAAAGTGTTTTTTAAAAATGACTTACTATCTTAACTTTAATGTACCCGCCCAGTTGTGTCTGAAGCAGTTATTATTGTCAGTTACAAATCAAAATGCGACACGATACACTGTCAAATCATGCATGTATTGGTGAGTGCCATTTTGAACATGCAGCAATGCATTGTGGGGCAGTCGCATAAAATCATATTTAATTTGGATATTAAACTGACTCGCAGCCACGTGGTTTGAGCACTGATTGCAATATGCATGGATGAAAATGAACGAAGAGCACTGAATATTATTAAATGTACCTAAGTTTGCACACAAATGTATTCGATCTCATAATGCTTGGCACGGGGTCTTACAATCTTTGTTAACAATCGTTGTTTATTCATGGTCCGACTTGTGAATTCGTTCTGGCTGCAACTGGCAGATAGTAAAAGGCCCAATAAAAATATACATCATAAAACAGCACACATATTATATCATTATTTATATCAATTCTTTTATGTCTTGAGCCTCCAGCGTAAATGATCCTGTCTCACTTCTGAATTTTACCTTTAATAAATCACGAATTTTCAATGTTCTTTCATTGCGGTATTCTTATTTTTTGGACCTTTTGATAACAGTGTGAAATGTTTACGACTTGGAAAATTGCCTTCTCGCCTGATATTACCCGGAACTGATCTGGTGATGCATAGTCCGTGAGCGTTGTTTGGCATTTAGAATATGGCGGCTTGTTATAT
Organism: Hermodice carunculata; assembly: GCA_964020975.1. NCBI lineage: Eukaryota > Metazoa > Annelida > Polychaeta > Eunicida > Amphinomidae > Hermodice > Hermodice carunculata. The sequence goes on along the minus strand of OZ026614.1, from coordinate 84,351,597 downwards.
ATTAAAGATTACATGGGAAAAAAAAAGACGACATCGGTTCAATGCTTATGATATTGGGTGCAAAACTAAAACAAAGACGTTTTTGACAAACAACTGCAAATTTTCAGTCCAGTAAATTACTTGATCAAGTATATTTTTAGGAGTTTCCACGTTTCAGCTGACCCCAGTCATTGTAATTTTTGTAGCGGGTCAAATTTTGGTCGCTGCGGTTTGGCGTGGTCGCACTCACTGTCAACTTGTGTAAAATTTCTTATAGAAATCAAGAGCATGATGAAATACCATCTTTTATCATTTATATAGCGTACAAGGGCTGAGAGATGTTGCGCAATGATGATGATGATGATGATGATGATGATGATGATGATGATGATGATGATGATGATGATGATGATGATGATGCCATTCACAGTTGCATATACAAGATGACAAAAAATAGAGTTATTTGCATTATGAGTTATGATAAAAATCACCGTACTCTTACCTGGGCTCGTAACAAATGAAGCACTTGTATTTAGCGTGTCTACATTTTTCATGGACTGGACTAGGAAAGCATCGAACTCCTATACCCTCAATTAAGAGAAGACTGGGAAAGTCACCAAAATCTCCCGGCTCTGACAAAAACACCATTTCATCGTGTTCACATATTTAATGTAAGATCAACAAAAAACACGGCAAAATTACACGATGGCCTCTGTGGCACAAAATTAAACTAGATTCTAGAAATATACATATAAATACCGTCGTGGACAGGCCCTATTGACATATATTTTTTCGTAGTCTTTTCTCCAAAAGAGCGACATTCAGCCAGATAACTATCAGATGCAACGAAAGAATCAATGAACATGCGACAAATCATCATTTTCCAAATCAAATATAACTTCAGTCATGCAGTTTCAGAAGTTAGCGGAATAAGCATAGATGTGAAACTTGCATTCATTAACATATGAACAAGCAGGGAGTTATGAGAAACAGTGTGCCAGCACAAACTGATGAATACATATTGTTCAGAGATGTAGAAAATCTGTTCCAAATATCATGCAAGACCTTTTAGTGAAAAGACTCGCTGAAATCTGCATAATACCGGTATACTTATTATTCCTGGATCGGTTTCTCTCTTTATAAATATGAGCGCACAGCATAGTTTTAAATTACAATTATGGACTTTGAGCCCTGTATAAAAATAATAATATAACCATCCTTCTCCCCCCCCCTACTTTTCTTCGTTTTCATAAACGACATCGCTGATAACATTACCCGTGACATCCGATTATTCGCGGGTGATAGTAGAATTCTTAAAACTGTCAACGAGCCAACTGCCACAGCTGAAAGCCTTAATTCTGACCTTGTACAAATCTATCTTTCGGGTAAGCTTTCCTGGATGACATTTAATGCAGTTAAATCAGTTTCGGTAATCTTTTCAACTAAACGAAACAAGCTAGATCATCCACCCTTACTGCTTGGAAACACGCCGATACCTGAGGCTACTCAACATACACATCTTGTAGTTACACTATATATAGCAATCTGTCATGTATTGCGTCTCATGTTTGACAACTGCGCTGCAAACCTGTCAAAATCTAAAGAAGCTGTGTAGTATGAGGCAACCAGGATCTGCCTCGGCGCAACTAGATACACTCCACATGTCTTTCTTCTTGGAGACATTGGATGCCAAACTCTGTCAAACCAGAGGAAATACCTTAAACTTATTATTTTCTTTAAAATGTATAATGGGCTAGCTCCACAATATCTACATTATCTGGTTCCCCGCTATGTTGCATTCACTACTGAACGTTTATTGAGAAATCACGCTGCTATAAACCAAGTTAGGTTTACGACCAATCGCTTCGGCAAGTCATTCCTCCCCCCTGTTATTAACTTATGGAATGACCTCCCGGTTGATGCTCGCGACACTGATTTCCTGTCAGAGATGAAATCTGAATAAAATTGACCAGTCTAAAATGTTGATTCCCCCCCCCCCCCGCCGCTTACTTCAAACACGGCAGTCGTTTTCTAACCATATGCCACAATGCTGCTACGTCTTAAATTCCCTCTTTTAAACGCCCATCTACATCATGTCAATGTCCTTCCAGCCTAAACGTGTGCATACTCTCATCCTTCTGAAGATGCAAAACATTACCTTTTGTTCTGCCTAGGTTCTTGGTGTAAAAGTCCGTTTACTGAACAGGTGTCAATCCAACTCCAATTGTTTTGGGTTCAAGTGATATTTTTATTAAATATTCTCTTGAAAGGAAGATGATTTGTCGGACACTGATGATGAATACATCTTTGAGGCTGTTCAGACATTAATAGCAGAATCTAGACGTTTCATCCTCTAATTTGGTATACGATCTACTTACAATTTTACATTATTTAGCATCACTTCTTTTACTCCTGTACAAGCTGTGAATTTAGTCTTCCTTTTCGCCCAGTGTGTATTGTATATACCACTGTATGTCTTTATATATCCTGGAGAGCCTCCAAATTAGTTTACTGTAACTATTAGGCAATCCAGTTTAAATTTATATAATAATAATAATAATAATAATAATAATAATAATAATAATAATAATAATAATAATAATAACAATAATAATTTTATGAAAGATCCTTTACTGAAATTGTACCTTAACAGACAAGTACTATCACTCTTGTTATTTAAACTTTATTGAATGTTTGCCCGTACAACCTCACAAAGTCTATGCAAAATATCAGTACACATAGGTAAAAAGCAGTTCATTATCACAAATTCATTTGTAGACTTCACCGTTGTTTAAATAGACTATATGCATATTCACAAACTGTCACATCAGCTTCAGGGGAAAAGACAAGTTCCATATTTAGATTTGGTCGTGCCAGTAAGGAGACGAGATTCTTTCTCAAATCATCATAAGCGTCATAAAGACAGAAGGATATGTTCTTCGCTCTAAATAGCTTTGCTCTCGCCGTAAAGACAAATCCTAGATCCCAAACTTTCATTCAAATATCTACCGAACTCCATACCGAAACAATGATTACTCAAACGTGACTTAGATATAGATCTGTGGAATTTGAACACTTTGCCAGGTTTTGAATAATCTTTGATTTTGTATTTAAATTCAAAATGTCGGTACGTTCCCCATTTGGAGCACAGCCATTGATAGCATTGTCCGGTAATAATGATGAGTAGAAAACTTGACAGTACTGATTACGTATTTGACCTTTCAGTTCACAGAGATGATTAAGTTGCTATTGTTATTGCTATTTGTCAGTTATGATATAATCATCTTACCCAAAGGGACCAGTGAGCCCAGTGAGAAGAACAGTGACAAGACGACAAATTGTAGCACCATTGTTGTGTCTGTCTGTTTTGTCTGGTAACCTCTGCTAACTTTCGATATGTATCTACATTTCCATTATATAGAGAGAGCTAGAGAGCACACACCTGCATTATGCTATCAGTTCACATGACAAAAATGATTATGTAGCATACGGGTTGCCGGCTCTAGTTGACAACAACATTAGAGGTCAAAGAAAGTTGGGTTGTTTCTTTTTAAATTCCAACACATCGTCTGCGTTGTGCTTGTTCAAAGTCAAGTGTGCTGAGATAACTTCACCTAGTGTTCATTAACCTCAGCGGCTTGGTCGCTTTGTTCGTTTGTATCAGATAGATCGCTCGGACGAAATGAAAGATTGGGTTCGTGTCACGGGGACCTGAGAATTGTTTCCATATGTGTCAGACGACCTGTCTATATTCACACCTAAATTAATGATAAATTTAGATAAGCAGAGAGTGCATTAAAACCATATTGAATATCTGTCAAAATAGAGCAACATAGACAAAATGTTAAACAAAAGCTGACGATAGCTATGCAAACTGGTATGCAATTTGCGCTGCAACATTGTGATAAGTTTCTCAAAACGCGGCTTTTCCGTGTGATCACTTATTACGTCTACATCCCAATGACCTTCACGCTCGCACAACATAACTCACGGGCGCTCGTGTCTCCAACTTCAGCTGCATAGCTTTCAATGCAGAGTAAAGTTCGCTTCTGTTAAATTCTATAATATATATATATATATATATATATATATATATATATATATATATATATATATATATATATATATATATATATATATATATATATATATATATATAATATAACGAGGTATGGTCCGAGATCATGAACGAGCGGAGAGAAGCGAAGCGGGTGAATGATCTCGGATCACCAGGGTTCAATATGTAAGGCCTAGTTTGATTTATTCTAATAAATAAATATAATCAAGAGAGTTCCCTGTCACCCCTCTCATCAGCACAATTATGGAACTCTATTGCTCAAGTGTCACACAAACTTTAAATATGAGCATCATAATATTAAATATTATAAGAGTTAAAATTGAAAAATGGCATTGTCCAGAGGAAGTGCTTTGTTTGTCCAGACAAAGTGAATTGTCTCACGTTTTCACGAAAATATGCCTCACAGTGTTCAGAATACAAGATTTTAAGTGTCTAGTATCAACAATTTTACGGGGGGGGGCATTGTTGTCCCAGGGAGTTAGCTAGCCATGATAACAGACCTTGACAGTTGTTGGTCTCGAGTTTCAGAGGAAAGGGGGATATAATTCTGAAAAATGGTTGATGTAGGGGAACCCCTGCCCTAATTTCTTTTAGCGATAAAAGCATAAAATTGTTTTCGCCAAACGTCTTGCGTAGATGTCATACACTTAAGATTTTTCATGTGCAGATTTATGGGTGCATACATTTCAGTAAAATAAAGCCTGCTTCATTAGTTCTTAAGGGGTTAAAGAGCTCTACCTCTTTAAATACTTCTGAATGCCCGATGCACTCAGTTCAAGCTTAGCACAGATCTCTTTCAGTTGCAACTCTGATTTTGTGAACAAGTTTAGGTCAGCTCAGCACGGACTGTTCACACAGCCCTCTAGTTCTTCTCTGGGACAGTAACTGGAGTTTCGTTTCCTTTCAGGTACTCTTTTTTTTCTGTTACCTGTTGCCCTTAGCTAGTGACTAGCTTTTCACACACTGTCCTTTTAGGTTGCTTCTGAAGTTCAGTATTTGTCATTCGGATTTGTTTGGGGGGGGGGAGGGGTCTGCCCCCTTTTTTCCCTTGGAATTGTCACCACCTTTACTTTTGCTTTTAGTGTCTGAGGTAGATTGAACCTGTTGCTCCGTGTCGTTACGAGTATAAGGCTTATCCCTGGTTTTAGGCAAGTTTGACTCATTCATAGCATTCGTATTACTCATAGGTTTGTTGCCCAGACCCAGTTCAGCTAGCATGCAAATACTACCATGGTCTTTATTTTGAAGTTTTTTTTCTCAGTTCGTTTCGTTTATGACCTACCCTGGACCTAAAGAGGGGTCAGCACACTGGGTCAACAAGGGTTCATTCTGACACGCCTCACAAGGTATGTGTAAGAAGCACTAACGGTAAGCTGTTTTTGTAGATTTCCTAATACTGCTTGGATTTTTTTAGAAAACTGGTAAGAAAGGGCTTTTGCCATATGGGGGTATGTAGGTGACTGGTTTGTGGTCTTTTCATTGCCAATACCACATGCAAGGACATTTAAAGTTGGCATCATGCGTCCTTAACAAAGGCAGCAATGCCAGTGGTGGGAATTACGAATGTGTTTTCCCAGCTGCGATAAGAAACTCACCAAAATGCCAACTCTGCCAGGTTTACCCACACGTTTTTATCACATTCAGGTGAGATATGTATGTGTCCAACTGCCCAGTTTAACATATAAATCCACAGTTTAAGGTACGGTTTCGAGAAATCACTGAACACTATTCACGTCACAATATAAATGTGCAAAAAAATCACGAAATTGTAACTGTCACGAAATTCATAATATTATTCATTTCGTCAGCTACATTATACCTCTGTAGATGTCTTGGTATGTGTGTCTTGTAGTGAATGAAATGGTTGTGAATAGAAAGGTTGTGAATGGGAATTGGAATATGTATGTGGAGTCGAGGGAGGAACCGGACATGGTTGTGAGTTGCGCACAACTAATCTTTTCTGGAGTGGAACGTGGGTCTTTTATGTTGACTCAAATGGTGCTTGTTGATGTCCGTCCTGGTCTTCCATTGGCTTAGCTGGTCAAGGCTGCAGCCGCTCTAGTGTGTTTGGGAGGCTAGCCAAAGCAGTCTGGAGCTCCAAAATTTGCTCCCTTCTGCGCAGGTTCTCCATGATTTTTTTAATTGGGTGCCAAAACAGGGCGAGATTTGTCAATTCTCAATCATGGGGGTCTGTGACCATCACTGACGTCAAGAAATCATACGGCTGGTACGCCAGTATATAGTCGAGATGCTGACCTGGGTTTCGTGAGATGGGACACTACGGGTCAAATCGGCCGCCTCGTTCTCAGTTGCATGGCTGGGCAGTGCTTATATAAACAAAGAAGCATGGGTACATCGTGGTCCCTGCTATTTGGGAGTATTGAGGTGCAATCATCTCAAAAATGCATGTACATTTACCCAAACATATCATGTTTAGGTATTTCTTTATAGTTACAACTTTGAATAACAGTTTCTGATGTGCTTGCGACTAAAATTAGAGATAAACAATGATAAAATAAGACCCTGCCAAATCCTAGTTTCATGAGTTTTGTATCAATTCAAATTGTATTGTATGCGGTTGCATCATTCTCTGTATAATGCTGCAAAACAAAATACTGGCTCAGCATTCAGCAAAGGAGAATGCTTGTTTCTTGTTCCCATGGGAATGGCGGTCATCTTGAGTAAACAGCCAACCACAGAGCCCTTGTGCCCATGTCATCATGCAAAAACACCAGCACTGTGTTTATTCGTCTCTCAGTTTTGGATCACATTAAAAGGGCGTGATAAGCGGTTTATTACTTTTGACAGAGTCGATGCCTTTATTGGGCCCAGATTAATGGTCACTTTACAAGCTTCCTGTCACCCAACACCTCACTGAAGATGCAAGATATGCCTGTTTGACCTGACAAGGTAACTTAAGGTCAAAATTGATAACATCAAAAGAAACTCCAGAAGTGAATTTTTTATTAGTGCTGAATAAAAACCATGTGCGTCGGAACCGCCATTAGCAAAATTTTAGCCAAAAAGCCAGTTTAACATTCCTTTTACTGTGCATATAATACTCGCATTATGGTATCTTTCTAAAGTATGTCTGGTACTAGTTAATTGTATATATCAACTGTCAGTTATACGAAATACAGGTTGACCATTTTGTATATTTTTTGACATGTTGGGAGGCTTTGTATTCTCCCTCGCACAAAGATAGAATATTGAAGAATGTTTACTTTTACTCGACAAGTATTATTTTTGTTGTTGGGATGGGTGGAGGAGTTATAATCTATGTGTCTTGCACCCTAGTTGTAAAACGCCGTCTGGAATTAAAAAGTCCAAGCCTTGAGTTCATGTGGATGGAAATTCGAATACATACAATAAATCTCGGATGCAGTTGTTTACCGACCTCCAAATTCGGGTGTGTCATTATGGTACAACCTTCTACTGAACTTCGATCTTGTTTCTAGTAATACGGACTGTATTTATTTTATGATAGTAGGCATTTGAATGCTGAGCCAAAAACACATATGGAATGAAACTTTGTAGCTTTGTACTCTACAATATTTTAAAACCCCGTATTTCTAAACCAAGTAGGATAACAGAGTATGGTCATCTTGTCTGGACCAAATAATTAGTACCATCTATGTCTACCATCATTGGTACCATGTCTTAGTTTGTTAAATAAACGACTGAGCTGCGACCTGTAGGACAAAGTGACCATTGCACAATCCAAGCAACCTTAATTTGCCGTGTTCAAAAAGCTGTTTGGAAAGACACATCTGGGAATATCCAAAAGCCGATTTTGACTGTTTTCTTAGATTGGGATACCTGTTTCGATACTGACAGCGTTCAATGGACCCAATTCTTCTTGACAGTTGCAGAAGATTGTATAACTAACAGGAATCTGACAATGCGCGCGAATGACACACCATGTTCTCGTCCAAACTATGTATTCAAAAGCGGAATGTAGATAGAATTCCGCGGAAAGCAAAGGCTTAAAACGAAAATCACATATCTGGAGATACTTTTGCTACTTGTGTAATGTTTATACAAGCTGCCTGCGGTCATCTGGTGAAGAATGCCACAACAGACAACGTAGAAGTGTAAATGTGGACAAACTTAAAAGGAAACGTTGGTAGAAAATGATGATTGTTTTATCTGTTGTTGTTCTATACTCAATTCCACTCTTTTACATTGGATTGAAAATAGTCCTCTTCTGCGGAATACTCTAGAACAACTTCAGTTAAATAAACAAATATTTTTTTTATATTTTGACATTCTTAAACGCAGACAAAGCCTGTGGACCAGACACCATCAGTCATTTGATGTTAAAGGAGGCTGCATCCAGTATTTCTCTTTCCGACCAAATTGGAAAACTTCTTTCTCAGTAACTCTGTATTTCCACCAGAATAGAAGAAGGCACATGTGTCGCCAAATTCGAAAAGTAGATCTCAGATCTCTGTAAAAATTATAACATGAATTCGTTGATAATCTGTTTTGGCAAAGTTTTCAAGCGAGTAGTTTAATACGTGTTTAATTTCCATAGAGACAACTGTTCTATCCGAAAAACTATCTGAATTTATTCCCAGCGAAGGCACCGTCAAGCAGCTTGTCTTTCTATATCATCACTTTTCTAAAGCCAAAGATTTAGATGAACAAAAACAGTGTTGTCTTTTATGATATCACAAGGGCATTTAACAAAGTATATCACCCAGGTTTGATCTACAAACTGAAGAAAGCAGAGTCCTTGGTCATTCAATTCAATGGATGGCAAATTATCGTTTTGATTGGTGTCAACTTGTTGTTGTCCAAGGTGAAGCATCCGCTTGGGGCGGTATCAAGGCAGGTGTACCGCAGGGCTCTGTACTCGGCCCACTCAGGTTTTATTGCTATGGCAATGATATTGTAGATATCGCCATGGCTGACATAGGTTTCTTTGCAGACGATACTACGTTATATATTAAAGTGGATGACCCAGGTAAATTGAAAAAACTCTAAATCAAGACATTTCGTCAATGTCAGACTGGGCAAATCAATTTCTGGTCACCTACAACCCTGCAAACACTAAAACACTACAAGCTAGTACCGCAAGGAATCCCGCTAGTAACCCAAGTCTTAAGTTCCAGCAAACGAATATGGAATGTGTAAAACAGCACCAACATTTAGGACTCATTTTTTCCTCTGACCTCTCTTGGTCAACGCATAGAGATTGAATTGCTACCAAGTCAAGGAAACAAGAAGGTGTCCTCAAAAGTCTACAGTATGAATTAAAGAGACGTGCACTACAATCTCTTTATCTTTCCTTTGTACTACCATGTTTAAAATATGCCAGCGTGGTTTGGGATGGGTGCATATGCGGAAGTTGTATTTGAAATTGTTCAACTGGCTGCAGCCAGGGTGGTAGCAAGAGCAATGCGTCTTACAAGCCATAGTAAAAAATATACGAGGACATAGGCTGTGAAACTCTTTCAGAAAGGCGGCATCAAGAAAAAATTGTCCTGCTAAGAAAAACGTCCATTTTAACTCTTTCTTTGTGTCTACCACTAGAGAATGGAATCTTTTTTTGAAAGCAGCGAAACATCTTGAAAATATTGACGAATATTTAAAAGCAAGTTAAATAAACACAAAGCTAAACGGAACGAATTATTTCACTTTGGGCAACAGAAGATTAACATAATCCATGCCGGATCGAGAATGAGCTTCAGCCAGTTAAATTCAGACTTCTACAAGATGGGTTTGTCAGCTTCACTACATGTTCCTGCAGATATTCTGCTGAAGATTATTTCTATTACTTTTTCCAATGTAGCAAATATGCTACACAAAGGGACAAGCTCCAAAATGAAATTACTCCCTTCACAGTGTTCAATCTGAAAACCCTTCTGGGTGCCATAACTGCAAAAACAAGAGTATCAATTATGAATTTTTTCGATCCGTTCACAGTTGCATCAAAGCGCTGAAAGGTATAAAGAAAACTTACGTTCAACAAGCAACCTGCTTCGTGATTATATATCCTATCGCTACACTGAGTTGTGGTAAATTATATTTAGCACATATACTTGCGCAATATACTTCTCTGCTTTCCGTCCTCTTCTCCTATACGTCCGTAATGTGACGTGCCAACTACCAGTTATCTGGCAATTCAACCCTCTCATGTCTGTATCGTCATTGCTTGTAGAAGAGGTCCTCATGTAGGCAATATGGTTATTAACTAATTGTTTTTCGCACTAAAATACGTTTTAAGGAAACATGAGTTCTTATCCTTCCTACAAAACCCCTGAAATTTACAATTTATTTGGAGCATAGCATGCTATCCATTCTAAGGAATGTTTCACAACTTTCCAATGAAATGTTTACCATAACTGTAAAGGGATGAAAATCATATCAAATACAATTCTACCGACATTGGATAAGAATGATTGCTTTTGACGCTATCCATCCACAAGAATTGTGACCTTGTTACAGGAAAACGGGAACAACGGTGGTAGAGTGCCTGATATGGATCCATGACATATTTGCCAATGGAGTCAATGACGTAACCCTAGAATGATAGTCCCACAGGTGTCTAAAATAGATAATAATAGCCCCCACAGGTGGGTAAAATGGATGAGCTCAAAAAAGAAAAATTGCAGAATAAATATGGGGCGGAGTGTTTGCACAAGTATGTTTTTGGAATGTCAACATTCTGATCAAAAGATAAAAAAACACCCAGCTACCTACATGAAGCCACTGATGATAATGATGTTACAGATGGAAATGTGTCTCTGGAATGTTCATTGATAAGTAGGGATTAACATTCTAACTCAACACAGGTTCACATTCAAGTGTTTTCGTATAAGTTTATACAACTGTTCACTGTGGGAATTTTTACTCTTTATCTCATCTTGCAAAAGTCAAAGTCAAAGTGTTTATCAGCCATACACGCCCTCTGGGAGCCAACAGCTACATCAAAGTGGTTGCTGAAATTTACAAGGAATAAAGTTTAAAACAAATGCTACAATATTGCTAAATATAACAGTACTCATAAACAAGTGGAAAAAATATATAAATAATGATTACCTGGCATACACTTTTCTTTTATCCGCGGATTAGTGGCACAATTTACCCACTCCATGCAAGATATCTATATCCGAGGCATTATATATGCATCTTTTCGGTGATTACTTGTATCCTCAATAGATTTTGTTTGATCTTTACATAATGTTGAATAGCTTGTTTCTCATGTTCATACAACTTGCCGTGTAGTAGGAAATGGTACTCAGCCTCAACAACTTTTTCATCACAAACTGTACATAGTCTTTCTTCCAGCACTGTTCAGGTATCAACATTTTCCTGTTGCCCAACCCTGTACAGTGACACACAGTTTTGTAAGTGCTGCTTTAAAATCTTGGTTATTGTTGCTTAATGAATATTTTTATGTTTTATGTTATTCTTAAAATTTCCGTAGAATCTTAATTTATTACCTATAAATTGATTGTCTTTGATTTTTTTCCAAATACTTTTTCCAACATGTCTCAAAATTGTACCTTTGCTGATCGGCTGTGTTATTCTACTCTACCAGAATTGCCAGATCTTTTTTAATTTAGTATGAAATATGTGGTTATATTATTAAGATCATCCAGCCACGTGTCTTTACCATTACATATGTTGTTGACCTCTGCATGTGCCATCTTTAATTGGGAGTCTTCATCTGAGTTTTCGATGTGATTAAAGTATTTACTTGCATGCTTAAAGATATTTATGTACAATGGACATCTACAAATTCTCCATATACTCCTGAATTTGTTGTTTTATTGTTCACCTGTAGCAGAAATTAACAAAAGTTTGGGTTTTTTTAATAATAATTTATCGGCCTTTTACTTTCGCAATAGATAAAGTCTGAGCTACCAAATTCCACCGAGATGCAAAGACTTCTTGCTGATTCCTGTTATACATAACATGTTGTTCAGCGTTGAGCTTATTTCTTTAATTCCGAGGAAAGGCTCGAAATGAGACTCTTTCTTTTTTGAAAACACAACAGTGAATAAAGTATTTTACTTGCAGTAAACAATTGTTCAGAGCATACCTTTTTGGCTCATTGAAAAATCCAAACATTGTATAAAATTCTGTTTATGATATTATGATGATTACATGAATTCCACCACTGTTGAATCAGTTCCCAAAAACCTGTTACATGATCACACTTACAGAATCGATGAATAATTGTGTCTTTTTCCTCACAAAAAATACATTGTTCCGATTCGATTAATTTATACTTGTATAATTGTGCATTATGCGTTACAAATCTAAGTAAACAGGCAAACGGAAAACTTTGTAGTCTTGTTTCAAAAGTACATCTGAAAAGTAAAATATGCATTTTCCCCCAGTTATCTTCATTTGTATTAAAATATTCCATCCAATTTTGCCAAGCTGTTGGGGTCTGCAAGTTATTAGAATATATTAATGTCCAATAAAATTCTTAACATTGAATAAAATTAATTTTTCTTTTTTCCCCTTCAATGTTTAGCACTGGCACATCTGAAATAATTTTATGGTGCTCAATCAACAGAAATTGTTTCCATTTTATTGGTATGGCATATCGAATCTATAAATATTCTAAGAAGTTCGTCTGTAGACCATATTTTTCATGTAAGGTTTCCTGTGACAAAAAGTTACTCTCACCGTCAAGAAGATCACTAATTCGCTTAATACATAACTGATACCAATGTTTTAGAAAAACAGTTTTTTTCTGTATCAAAATAAAATCATTAAACCACTGAAATTCATTCCTGAGGTCATTACCATTAGTGGGCTCATAATTTATGTTAAAGTGGTTCCACAAATTTATAAGGTTCTTGTAAAAAAGGGGCAACTGTCAATTTGCAAATATATGGCACCTTGATCGAAATAAGTCTTTCACGTTAATAAATGGAATGAAAGCCTGAAAAACTTCTTTCCATTTTGGATCCATATTGTTAAATAAATTTTTGACCCATTTTAAAAGCAAAGCCTTTACTTGAGATTTAAAGTGTAAAATTTTGAGCCCGCCATCCTGGATTTTCTTATAGATGATAAAATTTTTAACTGTAGGAAACGGTCCATTCCACAAAAGTTCATTTATGCATCGTTGAACAAGATCAATTTTTTTTCGTCTATGTAAACACAAGAAATGCAATAGAGCAAATTTGATGTAGGTCAATCTTTCAATACTATGTTTTTACCAATTATTGATAACTGTCGAACCTTCCACACTTTTAATACATCTTTGAATGATTGCACCCTAGATGCAAAATTCAAGGAACTCATTGCAAGTTCACTATTAATAAAAGTTATACCAACTTTGGAGAAACTCCTTGTGCACCATCTGACAGGCAAATCCCAATCAGAGGAATATTTTTCTCCTCCAATCAGTGCGGCTACCGTTTGTCAATATTGCATTTCAAACCGAAACATGTCTCAAAATATTCTAACCTTTGAAGCAAGGACTTAGCTGATGCCGCATCAGCCAGGAAACAAGTAGTATCGTCAGCTAACTGACTAATTTTCACTTCGGTATCACCAATATGAATACCATTTATGTTACTGTTTGACCTCATAGATATGGCTAAAATTTCAACGGCTAAGACAAACAAAAAAGGGGCAAGGGGCACCCCTGTCTAACTCCACGGCCCAACTGAAAAAACTGTGAGGCATACCCATTATTCATGACACAACTTGAAATATCATTATACAAAATCGACACCCATTTCCTGAAATTAAGACCAAAATTAAACATTTCCAAAGCTTGATCAACATATTTCCATTCAATTGTATCAAAGGCTTTCTCAATGTCAATCATCAGTATAAGACCTGGTATCTGTTTTAAGTTGCACCACTGTTACGTCTCATATTTATCTAATGAGTGAAAAATACGATAAATTTATGTCGACTTGTATGGGATTCCAACCCACTACCTTCGGCACATTCGCCTAGCCAAATGTAAAGTCGAACACGCTGACCTCTAGGCCATCGGGGCAACCGCTAAAAAAGGTTGACCGAGGACCTAGGGTGATGTTATAGTAGGTGTGGCTTGTACATTGACACGGTGGGGCACTTCCACAGACCGACAATTTCTGAAATACACCTCTAATATAATTTCGAAGTCGGAGCAATGGCCCACAGCACTTCGAAACCAATAGGGTATTAGCAAGAGAAAAATACGATAAATTTAAAAAATAAACTCAACCAAAAAAGTAAGTTTAAAAATGTCACATTTTTATAGGAAGGAAAGAATTAAACTGGTCAGTAGAATGTCTGATGACTGTATATGATTGACTTTCGGTCAACAGGATGTGTATCGACCGTGATTGTTGACATACGGCTGGCAGCGCCTTTTCATGCTGTGGATCAATTTTCTGATCAGTCTCTGGGGTATATAGTCCAACTCCTCCAAAAGATAGCGTCTTAGGTCTTCAAAGTTTGACTCGGGACCCATCCTCTGGTATACATTTCGCATGAGCTGGCTTTACAGGTGTTCAATAGGATTAAGGTCAGGGGAGCAAGCTGGCCAATCCATTGCCTCCAGACCTTCCCTGGCCAAGAATTCACTAACTTCAGCCGCAACATGAGGCCTTGCATAGTCCTGCATGAGGATAAAATTTTTGCCAATGGCACCAGCATATGGCACAACATGCGGTTGCAGGATCTCTGTGACATAACGTCTGGCAGTCACGGTACCATTCAGGACAAGGTCTGTCTTCCTATGCCTCTTGACTTGTCCACTTCAGATAACCGTGGCATGATGTCTTGACCACAGATGGACACATCCATACCCGACCTTGGGTCCCCATGCTTTTAAACCCATGCTTAGCCCAGTTTCTGTCTATATTACACAGGTAAAGTTCACTAAAAAATTGACCCAGTGTGCCCAAACAAGGACAGGATACCTTACTGAAACCACCCCATTCAAAATAGCCGTTTGCAAAGTGTGGTTTCTGACTTTGTCTCACATTTAGCACATATGCAGTCAAGCATGCACTTTCAATTTGCTGGTCTCGACACATGTTGCACCCCAGGGATTATTCTACACATACATGTAAATACTTGTCAGAAAACTAACCAAATATGAAACATATATCAAATTATAAAAGCATAGACTTATTTTTTTGGTTGAGTTTATTTTCTCCAATACACCTACACGCGATGTAACCAGTTTGATCACTATGTATCAAAGCAGGAAGAATTTTTTTAGTCGAGTTGCTAACACTTTAGCAATTACTTTATAATCTATATTTAATAAGGAAATAGGCCTCCAATTTTTCAGGAAAATTCGAGGTTTTTTTTTAAGATTAAAGAAATTATGACTCTACGTTGATGTACTAATAGTTTTCCCTCTTCAAATGCGAAATTGATGCTGCCTGTCACAATTTTTTGTGTATCATTCCAGAAAAAATTTGTAAAACGCAGCTGCAAAGTCATCAGAGCCAGGACTTTTATTATTTTTTAACAACTTCAAGGCTTCAAAACATTCTGTCACAGTGATAAAATTCTCGCATTTTTGCTTTTGTAATTCACTTAGTTTAGGAATATTTTCATTTCGCAAAAAAATTCACCATTCATATCATTAACAATGTTCAATTGTGATGTGTATAGTTTCGAGAAAAATGTATATCGCGACTTCAGTATTAGTTCAGGTTGGGTAATGACCACATCATTGGCATCTTGTAATTTTGTGATTTTCTTATTCTTATAATTTTGTTTCTCCAAACCAAAGAAATATGTAGAATTTCGTTCTCCTGCTTCCATCCATCTTGCTTTAGATATCATCATTACACCTTGTGTTTGTCTATCGTTAATTTCAGCCAGTTCAGCACTAATCTCCTCAATTTCAGTATTTAAATCAGTATTTTCATCTTCGACCAAATTATCTAATCTGTGTTTTAATTCTTTTTCTCTCTTTCTTACTTCCCTTAATTTATTTTAAGAATACTTGATGGTTATGCCCCGCATTCGCATTTAATTGCATCTCATACCAATCCCCTATCTGTATATTCTGCATATTTTTCCTTACAAAAACTCAATAATTCTTTGATATTCTGAACATATTTGGAATCTTTCAGTAAAGCAGAATTGAATTTCCAGAAACCTGGACCACGTTTACAAAACAAGTTACCTTTCAACTCTAAACTAATAAGCCTATGATCTGTTTTAATAGATGGTCTTATCCTATCATCAGTGACATGAGTTGTTAAGAAATAGGAAATCAACCAATAATCTGGTCTACATTGTACTAATGGGTTCCTTGCTTGCCAGGTAAACATGAAAAGGTCTGGGTTCCTCATACACTAAATATCTGAAAGGTCTAATTCGTTAAAAAGAAGATCAAAAATTGTTCGCATGTATTTTGTGATACCAGTTTTTTGTCCTCCCCTTTTATCTAAATCTGGGTTTAAAATAGAATTGAAATCACCCCCTATAATGATATTTTCTCCTTGATATGGTTGTAATTTTTCATGTACCATTTCTATAAAAACACATTGATCCTCTTCAAAGTTTTCTGTTGGTGCAGATAAATTGGCTAAGATGAAACGAGTTTCATCTATCAAAATATCAAGAATTAGTAGCCGCCCTTCATCATCAGTTGAGTACATTGCCCTGCTTCATCCCAACATTGGAGTTTAAAAGCTTGCATGATAAGAGGATTACACAGCAGCACCCCTGCTCTCACTGATAAGTGGATCTTTTGACAAAAGAGATTATTGTGGTTTCACACAGATGTGCTCATGTTGATTGAGTAATAGGTTAATCCCTTGCAGATGTTTTGGAAAATGTTAGGAAAATACCAGTTTGATCTGGTCTATTTCATTGGTATACATTTTGGCAGATTATGGGGAAAAAACTTGTGTAAACTTGTAAAACAAAAAGTAACATGTGAAAAGTTTCAGTTCCCCAGATCCTATAGGTAGTGTGGCTTCACTCCCCTTTTCCTCAGTGCTGCAACAGACTTAATACTGTGAAGACCACTCAGAAAGTTCTCGAAATAAGCTAGCAACATATTGAATTATATTGTGAGTACATTGTTTTGACGATGACCATGTTAGATTAAGATGTGTGGAGATTATCCTTGAAAATTATTTTTCAATACATATCCTAGGATTTGAAATTGTAGTCAGTATAGCAACAACATAGCACAGTCCTGGCCCTACATATATATATGTATATATATATATATATATATATATATATATATATATATATATATATATATATATATATATTTATATTTATATATATATTTATATTTATGTATATATATATATATATATATATATATATATATATATATATATATATATATATATATATATATATATATATTTAGCAGCTACCAGCAGCTGGGATATATGCATGTGTGACTTTGCTGTAAAATACGGCATACAGTTTTATATATTCTCTGTGTCACTCACAGAGCAAGCTTAAGGTTCCTTTTCAAATCAGAAGAGTTATCTTTTACCGTGGAGCTATATCAGTTCCATGTACTTACTCAAAAAGAATGATACAAAGGAAATAGTGGGCAGCGGGCCATTATGTTATGTTGGCAGGTCAATACTTAATGTATGCAGCAGCTATGATAGATGCAAGCGTCTGATAATTTTGGCTAAAACCATGTCTCACCTTTAAAATACAACACCAACTGTGATCAAATTCATGTGTTACTTCAAAATTACGTTTTCCTTCAATATCATGGTAGTAATCATTTGTAACATTTCTTAAATTTTGCATAACGACATTGCAAAGTTCTTCAATTGCTGATCAAAGATCACTGTGTATGGTTTTGTTGACACATCATACAATGCACCATTTACTTGCTTTTTGTACATCTAATTTCAACAAAATGTCTGTCGGTTTAACAAATATTTCCTGTATGTCCATGTTTGGCCATTCATTTTCCAATATTGGGCCCCCTTTTCTTTTCCCTTGCTTGACGTATTCTATGTAGCCCAGGACTATGAGTCTTCTCAGCTCCTCTTTCCAATGCTTGGTGACATGGTATGTTGAGTTCCCACTCAAGATGACGACCTTGATTTGTCATTGTGCACTGAGCATACATATAAAATTTTACTGATATGACAGGAAGAGGAGGAGGAGGAAGGAAGGAATGAGGATTAGGAGGAGGAGACAGAGGAAAAAGACCAGCAGGGAGAACAGGAGGAGCAGAAAAAAGACTAGGAGGGAGCACAAGAGGAGGAGGAGGAGGAGGAAAAATAGGAGGAGAGAGAAAGAAGGAGGTGGAGACAAAGTAAACAAACAGCAGAGAGAAGAGGAGGAGGAGGAGGAGGAGGAGGAGGAGGAGGGGTGCTTGAACTAATGATACTATATACATTGATACCAAACTCATTCAAACACTCTTTCGTGGGGATGGAGTAGTCCTAAAAAGGACCTTTGTATGGCTGAGGAGGAGGAGGAGGAGGAGGAGGAGGAGGAGGAGGAGGAGGAGGAGGAGGAGGAGGAGGAGGAGGAGGAGAAGGAAGAACAGTAGGGAGGAGGGGTGTCATTGAACTAATGATACTTTATACATTGATACCAAACTCATTCAAACACTCTTTTGTGGGGATGGAGTAGTCCTAAAAAGGACCTTTGTATGGCTTAGACAGGTAGTTCACTCTCACCGGCGTTCACTGCAATTCAGGCAGGTATCTGGAGCACCATCTCCTGGTTCACATGCAGCACTGTACAGATGTCTTCAATGTATGTGCACTTTTTTAGGACTGTATGGTTTCTTCCAACGCCCACAATAGAATCTGTAACAAATATTGTGAGGTAAAGTAGGTTTGTTTGGACACTTGGCTGTATGTGCCATCTAGTGATGAGGTTTGTTTCCCAAGGGAGCATTACGCCAACTGGAAGTAAAATTTAGCTTGACAGATTTTGCTCTCTCACGACATGGTCAACAACCCTTGTATGTTTTGCAATCCATGTTAAACTTATCTCATGTTCAGTACAACTGATATATATCTCCAAAATCCACCCTATTTTACACAACTTTTTGTTGACCTCAAAAGCCATGTGGCATTCCACTTTTAACCAGTTGCTTGTGCAACAAACCAAATCAAACTGGTATTTTCCTCGAATTTTACCTGCAAGGGATAAGCTATGCTTTATCAACATGAGTGCATCTAGCTAGGGGCTATCATTCTAGGGTAATCACATTGACTCTATAGGCAAGTGCACCATCATTGGATCTATAGCAGGCATTCTGCTACTAACAATGTATTGTAATAAAAAACATGCAGATTCGCACTGTCTATTGAAATCATGCAGATAACAATTTGCAAATTAATGAATACTAATAGATCAATATTCCTTCATTATGTGCCGAGTTGTGACACTGTATAATATCAATCAGGTGGTATATCTCTGTCTGTCTCTGTCTCTGTCTCTGTCTCCATCTCTCTATCTCTGTCTCTGCCTCGGCCTCTCTCTCTCTCTCTCTCTGTACTATTAATGGTAGGACTTAATGTTACACAATGGTTGCTAGAGTATTCTGTGTGGATACATGTCAAACGATTAATTTATCAAAATTCCATCTTTATTGAAAATACCCCCCCCAAAAAAAAAAAATCTTCGTCATTTTGGTTTTTAACATCACGTTTTATGTGTCAAATTAGCACAATTCTCGTCATGGAGGGATAAATTACCTTGATTACCTTTCACTGACAAACATCTATTGCAAAATGTGATGACACCTTGCTTAGCAAACTGTTCAAAAGCTGTATCCATAAGAAAGAAAAAACATTGGCATGACAGCAAAGGTCATCATTACTGGAATAAGATCAGGAATACATCTGCCAGAAAAGTTTTACTCTTAAGCAATTGTTTCATGTCACTGAAGTAACCCGCCAAAATTCAGGGTACTCTGCAGGTATATGTTATGAGAGCTCTTTCACCAAAATTATGACGGGTACTCATCATGGATGTTTGTTTGTATTTTCCTGCATATGTTCAAGTGAAATGTGGTTTGATAGTAAACGTCCCTTCATTATGTCTATTTACAAAGTAGATACAGGACTTTACGTTTTTGAGTGTCAGTTTTCTGTAGAAAAGTCATTCCTTGCAGAATTACTTATCGCAAACGTTCATGTAGAGAAAGAACATCCATGACCTGAAGTTGTGGGGATGACACTGGTCATATTGTGTTGACTAAGGGAACTATTTACATGCGGGCATTTCGTCAAGAAGCCTGCAGCCAAATGCGAACTTTTGGAGGCTGCTCAAGTCGACATTGGCTAATCTAAAAAAAAACAACCGCAGCAGAAAACGTCATTCCCAGCAGATACACAAATCGCAAACCTCTGTGTAAAAAAAGAACACCCATGACCCGAACTCGTGGGGATGACACTGGTGTTGACTATGGGAACTATTTACATGCAGACTTTTTGTCAAGAAACCCACTGCAAAATGCGAATTTTTGGAGGCTGCTAAAGCCGACATTGGATAATCTACAAAACAATAAGTACGCAACCACCACCACTTGTGTTAGTAGCGGGCAGGGTACCATAGGTCTGCTTCCTACTTCACCACCAATATGCTCAGTACCACCGTTAGCAAAACCTGTAGACTCAAAGATTTACGTTTTCTTGTCGGCTGAACGGCCATGACGGTAATCACGAACAACATCCATAATGCAGAGTTAACGGTCGGAACCATCACTCCTGTTCAATTAATACGTTGATTAGCAACACTGATTGAACACAGTTTATTTGATTATTAGTACAACTGTAGCATCATCAAGTTTACAGCAGTAGTCATGTCTCTCCTTGTTCTGTGGATGGTGATCTGTTGAAGTTTCCATGATGATTTGTTTGGTAATTTTTTAGGTCGCGCGTCACGTTATGTCACTAAAGCCATATTCTTTTCATAATCAAAATGTCGAGAAGGTGAATGTATGTGTTTTCTTTTGTTTAAGTGCAATATAACTCGCTTGCCGATGATATTTCAAATACTAATGACATAAGATTTTCTGCATAACGATCAGGGTAAATCACTCGTGAAACAGAAACGGATACTGCTCGTATTCCAAGAGTGTCTGACATATCTTATGTAGCAAAAATTCTTAGTTCATGAGTGGCTCTCCATACACCAAAGTAAAAACAAAAAACAAAAAAAACAAAACTTTGTTATCCTGGAAGCTGTGAAATCGAAATTAACACATTTTCTTCATGGACGTTTGTTACACAAACTTTGACAAGAAACCCATACAAAAGGTTAGAGGAACTTCCCAAGGTTTTTACAGTTTATGCCCTGGCGACTTCCTTTTATTCCCACTTCTTGCTCTCTTCCTTCCCCACAAAAAAGAGTAACCCTCAAATTTTCTGTTTTCATCAAGGACCTTCGCAGGATAGCGTTTCCATTAAAATCAGTGGGTATTCAAGGGAGGTTGGTGTACGGTGAATATTTGGGTACCATGGATATGGGCATTTGGCCACTTGACTTGATCTTTCTCTTATTATTGACTAGGGAGCCGTCTGGTGAATACTTTTGAACCACAATATAACCATAGGCATTGCCAGTTTGGAAAGGCCTGGCTTTAATATTTCATACTAAATAGAATGTTTTGAGCTCACGTATGGATTGTTTGCGCGTCTGCTGTGTTTTGTTCCGCCCAAACTATCATACATGGGGCACCATGTGTAACTATGAACAGTATCCATAGTGCCCCAACCCACATTACAGAGGTACTCACACTTATCGTATTAGTGACCAGGTAAACCAGCTTATCAAAGAATATTTGGTATATTCATTCAAACTAGTTGCTACATACATGAAACATACCATTAATATTTCTATATTTAACGCTAAAACAGAAATGTTGATCAAGTGGCCACATTTATTACTGACCTTTCGTTACCATCACTGTATGTAAATATTATCTGGCAGATATGCTTAATGGGGACTTGTAGACTCTTGCCCACTGGACCTCAAGGCCGTACCAATGGTGCCCCAGGCCAGGCAACATGTAAGTGCTTTTCCTAAAACTGAAATGTAGATAAGCACAGAGGGAATTTTCTCCCTGTCCTGGTATAAGGCCTTGGTACTGTGTATTTACTAAATTCAACATTTTCAACACATTACAAAAAGGATACACTTGAATTTTTTTGAGATAATGGTGCCTTGGTGCCTCCTATGCTAAAGAGCCACTTCAGGTTTATTAGATCTCATGGTAAGTGACCAGTTAGTATGTTACTAAGCTTTATTCGGGTAACACAGTGTGTCGTCTTCAAAACTGGAAGACATGGTGGTGATTGAAATATATTTATATTTGATTTACGCCAGCTTCTATATTGATTATCAGGTACAGAGCATCGAGTCTGAATACCACAAAGTCCGCACTGGAGTCAGAAGTAGTGGTACGTAAACTACGACATGTCACCAAGGTTATGCATCATGGGGTTTTTTGGACAATAAAGGGCTATAGTTATAGGTGAAAAGACCAGTACAGTGCCAGTAATATCATTTAGGTGTTTTGCTTAGAACTTGAAGTTGAAAAATGTTGAAAGATTTCAGAATTTTATTTCCAACAAGGCTGTGTCGAATAACTGCTTCTCCTGAGCAGCAGGACTCAACAGTTGAAGTTATAGTTTACAACAAAATTACTCAAGTCGGCTGTCCCACACCAGGTACGAGAGTCAGGCATAGGCTGTCCCGAGCACTTGGCCAGAAATCGGCAGTATTTACTCAATGGTCACTAACTTGACATGTTCTTTTGAAACATTAACTCCAGGGCCGGGAGTTAGTCATGGGCTGCCCCAAACGGTTGGCCAGACAAAGGCAGTATTTACTCAATTATCACAAATTTGACTCATTCTTTTGAAACATTAACTCAAAGTTGACAACAATGTACAGCTTGATCTTGGGTGACTTTCATGGTGAGGAGTACATGTACGTGTCATCATGGAGTTTGTTTTACATTTTTGACGCAGGATATCTATCGTTACAGTACTTGTTAGGAATTCCCTAGGGTTGTACAGGTTTCTAGCTGTAACTATATATTTTATAATCATTAGGACTGAATGTAATGCCCCAGTTCGTTTCAACTTCAATTACACACAGGTACATGTAGGTGGTTGAAGTAAGGTGAGCTACATAGATACATGTAGAAAGGGTACATACATGCACTAGTTCAGGGGTAATCTATATTATTCTTATCTGAACTCGTACTATACTAATTGACAATTATGGTTGGTTTGATAAGTAATTTTTATTTATTTTGAAGCTCTGCATTTATAAGCAAAGCTCCACTTATTTAGCTAACTCATCATTTGCCACGTTTATATTTATTCATTATTATGTGGGTTGTCTTTGCTGAATATTTAGCTTAGACAAGGAGCCGCTACTCAGAGAGACATGTTCTGGTACGGCCTCCAAAACATGTCCTGAGAGGTTAGCCACTCAACACAATTTACTATATTTGGGCAGGGAGGTGTATGAGATTTAAGCCAATGCAGCCAATGTCGTGGGCCAATGCAGCCAATTTCACCATTCTACAGAGGAACGTCGACAATATGTACAATAGTACTTTATGTTTATACAGGTGGACAGTGACAGGTTAGCTTATGGCAAATACAGAGTTTGAACTAGGGAATAGCGTAATAACGACTATAAAGTGATTCTAGACAACAAGACTCAAATATACTACTCTCTAGAGGACGCCTCTTACCGTTGCCCGAACGTCCTTGATTAAAACAATGCTCAGGTTGAGCATATACTGAAGGTCATGGATCAGATAATTATGTTCCATAGAATGTTTGGTCACCGTTCTTCAATTGTAACATATTGCTCTGATTTGTTTAGTATTACAACTGCCTGCGGCTGTGCCCAGGTAAAAAATTAAACTGACGTCAAAAGAAGTAATCTGTAAAAGAAGAAAAAACATATGTTTTCTTCAACATGTTTCAACAAATTTATACAAGTTACCCAAGGCCTAACAAAAATGAATGTGTGGTTTCGGTCACCTGACAGACCCTACCAAAAAGGCCCGACCTTAAAATTAATAGAAAAAAAAGTACCTTTAAGCCGCCCTTCCCTAATTAATTCTGGTCGACCCAGGACGGTGTACAAACTCAGTCTATTTTTTTTCAGTGGCCCAAATGTGACCTACATGGCCCAAAGGACCGAAGGTATGCTGGGGGGGGGGGGCTCTGAGGTCATCCCCCCCCCCAAAGCCTTTGAATTTGAGCGTGCAAAATGGTTTATCTGGGGAGTTGCAAGTATCTTGCCTTCACATGGTTGACGAAATCACAACATTTTAGTCATTATTGTACTGATTTGGCGATTTTAACTCAGATTGTATAAAAATCTAATCTAAATTAGCAAAATTTAGTAAAAAATAAATTAGAAAAAAAATCACCATGTTATCAATTAAGATAAGACAGATTTTTCATTCATACATGTTAGGCTTTAGAGAATTTTTGCACACATATTATGGTTATTAATTCGGGGAAAATTAACAAATAAATTATCCTGCAATTAGTAAGTTGTGTATTTTCTCTACAAAAGCAAGAAGGAAAAATGCATTAAGATAATCACTAGGCCTGAATGTACTAAACTTTTATCACTGAATGTTAATTGATAATATTCAATGCACATATATGCTAGGAGGGTGCAATATAATTGCTGAAAGCACACCAAACTATGATGCGTTAATTGGGAGTGCCAAATGCCTAGGGAATCTTGCCTTGGCTCATTTGCATGGTGGACCACAACATAAAAATAGGAGAAATGCAAGAATGAAATCGGAAAAATATATAGTTGCTTTGCAAAGGTTTGTAGCTGAAATGCTTTATTTATGAATTAAAAGATTGATCTAAATTTTCAATAAATTAATATAAAAATAAATATAAGCACCAAAGGCGTAATTTTTATAACTCCAGGGACCTGCTATAAATAAATATATATATATATATATATATATATATATATATATATATATATATATATATATATATATATATGTGTGTGTGTGTGTGTGTGTCTGTGTGTGTATATATATATGTATATATATATATATATATATATATATATATATATATATATATATATATATATATATATATATATATATATATATATATATATCAGGTCCCTGATAACACTAATATATAGAACCTATAGATATATGAAGCGGTCCCTCTCCAGTACTCCCATCTCATGCATCAAGAATGATTTCACCTTATTTTTGAAAATGTACTTACATTCACTCTCTTTGATATACCCTGGCAGGTTCTGCACAGGAATAGGTATAACCATGGTATAGTAGTACCTGCAGTTACCGACCCCAGTCGCCACCTGGTCAATACGACCAGATTTCCTTGGCATGGGCGCTTTTGCAATGCTAAATTACCTTATGTGCAAGACTATGGTGCTGTCCAATTGCAGCAGTAAATTTATATTCCCTGGATCATTTTCTCAATAAACTTGTTCATATGAGAAACACTCATTTTGGCTAAATTCTGTAGCATTTTTTTGTGATGCAAAATTTTGCTACAATGCTCCAGTTGGACAACCTTAGATTTAGACCAGCTTGCTGCAACAGACGACAGAACAGCAAAATCACTCCATCAATAACCACCCATAAAAAAACAATAAAAGCAGTCAACCGTAACCAAGTTGTAAGACAAAGTTAACAGAAAAGCTGGGCAATGTGTGTCGTTATTTTGCAGTAAAGTCAACACAAACACACCATTTTATTTCAAATTGTCGGGACGGTCAACTTGGGCAGTGGAAAAAGCATAGGTGCTGCATATATCCAGGATGACTGTGGTATCAGTATCTAGTATCACCAGGTTTCAGGTGTCCGTTCTCCGAGTTACCAAAGCAAAGAGTCGACAATGTATTTTTAAAAGATGACTTACAATCTGAACTTTAATCGTCCTGCTCGGTTGTGTCTGAAGCAATTATCAACGTTAGTTATAAGTCCAAATGCCACACGAAGGCATGCACAAACACACCTTGAACACCCATTTAAACATGATGCGTTGCATTGTGGGAAAGGAAAATCACAGGAATTCATGGCCATGTGTTTTCAGCACGGTTCCAGGTGTCTGTTCTCCGAGTTACCAGGGCAAACGGTCGTTAAAATACTTTCAAAACATGACTTACTAGCTTAACTTTAATCTACCTGCTCCGTTGTGTCTGAAGCAGTTATCATCGTTAGTTACAAACCCAAATGCGACACAGCAAGCTCGAACGCCATTTTGACATTGCGCAATTAATGCATTGATTGCAGGACTGTCTCACAAAACTACACTTGATTTGGATATAAAAGTGAATCGTGTCCACAGCATATATATCATTATTGATGCTCTGAAATAATTGCAAAATAAATTTTTTGGGGTTTCATATATTATAACTCTCGTCCCACCCCCACTCGGCAATATCGTCCCAATGCTCATTCACAAACCATTGGCATTGGGTGCAAAACTCACTATTTTCACCAAGGCAGCCAAGTCGACTGGATATTTTGAAGAGGTAGCGTCCAAAGTATATGTGTGATTAGTTTTAAGGGAAGGTTAATTTGTCAAATGAATGTAATGTACAATATATCGTGGAACATTTTCCAGAGTAAGCATTACCTAAAAATGTAAATACAACGACAAACAGTGACCAGTTTTAGGCCCCAGAAATAGTATTTTTGTATCATACGTAGAAGTCGCCCTGAAGCAATGAAATAAGGGTCTGCAATAGGCCTAGTGCCAAGCGCCCCACTGCGTGAGAGAAGAAACTCAATGGAGAAGGTTGCCCCGATAGTGGATACAGGTCCGAAAGTACTGGCGAGTTTTTATGTAGGTGGTAATTATATTCTTGAGGATGAGAGGAATATAAGCAAAGATAGCTGTATGACTAAAGTTTTTTTTTGCATAATCAAAAAATTTTTGGTGTAAGTTCTGTGGTCTGTGAACATTTCTATATGATTTGGAGCACACAATCCATACTGCATGTACAGACTGACACATCCTGTAGTATCTCCCTAACTTCTGATCTTTATATCTGTGGCTATTTACTTTAAATGAGCTTTTCCATCACCTACGTTCCCCGTTTATAGATGCTTGACTTAAATGGTAAATAAAAGTAGGAGTATCTCGGTATAATTGGGTACGTTTTGAAGCTTTTAACTCAAATAGGTCGTTTTGAGCGTTTATAAATTTCTAATACAGCCCTGTTTGGACCCAATTTTACATCGTTTTTCTAGACGTTTCCACTTCGTCCCTGCCATGATGTGGAAGAGGTAATAAGTACTATAGCAACGATCAACCATATGACAGAATATAAACCATAGATAAAATGAGACTTGCTAAGAGTGTAGTCGTTTATTGTTACTGACACTCCGTGTACTCCGGTTACAGCTGTCGTGACATACGTCACTTTATACGAAACTGACTTCAATTCTATTTTCTGCATATGCATCTTGTATTTCCCCTTGTGTTCGAATGGATGTCACCGTTGCCACCGAAAGGTTCGTTTGGGGTTGTTAAACAGGTAATCGACTTCAAAAGTAAAAGCAACGAATTAAGTGGAATCTGCTGCGTTGTACTGTCGTCCATCCTGACTTGTCAAGGCTGCATGCAGGGGCGTGAATTTCACCACTTGTCTGAAAAAAAAGAAGACAAAAACAATTACCTATTTTAGTTTATCTGCCGGTGCCCTTTTCTATGATTAGCACCCTTTTTTCTTTCACTGATTGAATCCCCAGTGGAACCCCGTGTGGTCACTAATTTAAAGTTGTTGTTGTTGCTGTTGTTGTAGTTGTTGTTGTTGTTTACTTATACAAGATCTGTAACCTCAGTGAACAAAAGCTTTCACTTAATATATATGGTGTATACATTAAGCTTTCAGTTGTCAGAATAAGACTATAAGTCACTGCACAAAACTATAATAAGCAAATGTATGCACCTTTTCTCACAACCGCATCGAGAATAAGAACATACCGTGATCAGGCACATTGATTGGACTGTAAAGCCATTTTCACTGAATGTCAAATATTAAGTCGACGGTTTTAAAACATCAAATGACTGGTTTCGTACACTTACTTGATGACCTCCAGTGAAGTTTTTTCCAACAATACGCAGTGCGTTGTCGCAGAAGACCCGCGCGGCGGTTTTGCGATAATCTAGGAAGAGTAAATCCGCATCCACCCTGAAAGAAAGGGCAAGTAAAGTTTTGAGCAGGTTAGTGGTAAGTGACAGGCCTCCGGAATGAGTAACGTTAATTTCTGAAAATAGTATCAATTTTCTAGGAATTGCAATCGCTGTACGAATAACCTACAGTGCTTATGTAGATCAAATTTCAAGTTTGTTGGAAAATCTGGACAAAGTGAGAAAACTGTGTTTGACAGACGCCGAATCAAACATGTATGACTTCATCTCAATGAGGAGATTCTCACATGGGATTTAAATATACCATTATTTCAAGGTGCACTATATATATGTATATATATATATATATATATATATATATATATATATATATATATATATATATATATATATATATATATATATATATTTATATATACATATATTTGTGTGTGTGTGCATGTGTCTGTGTGCGTGCGTGTGTGTTTCTGTGTCAGTGAGTGTGTGTGTTTGTATATGCGCTTGTCATGTTTGTAAAAATATTATGCCCACACAGAGCTGCTGCCCATAAATCTCTGCTTACGGAGACGATTCTTTCCCTATCTGAAAATAACTTTTGACCATAAATGTAATTCGATTTAAACTGAATGAAATAATACGTCCATGGACAACAAGGCATTTCAAAATCTATTTACAGTTGTGTTAAAGGTCGGGAATATTTAATTGGGCAGCTGCAATAATTAATACAAATATTCCCGAGAAATGGCAGATCCAGGGTTTTAGATGTCTGACAAGTTACGTGAGCATTTGTATCTGTAATTAAACTACATTCTGTTCCATGTCAATCGGTGCCTCTATAACGACAGGTAGATGGATTGATGGAGAGACAGAGGGACAGACAGACAGACAGACAGACAGACAGACAACGCCATCAAAGTGACAGTGGCAGCATCGTTTGTACCAGGAATTGAATCGATATTAATTGTTTGTACTCTCATAAATTTGTGATTACCAAATCAGATGTTTTATTTACCCGAAGTGGTTCTCATGACAAGGAAAGGTTTTGTCTAAATGGAAGTCTCGATGGCCATCAAAACTGGCCATGATCCCGTGCTTATTTTTGTAAATCAAATTGACAATCGATCGAACTCAGAAAATTTCCGTTTCTTGGGCCTCCAGCTTAAATGATCCTGCCTTACTTCTGAATTTTACCTTTCATTAGTCATGATGATATTCTAATTTTTTGGACCTTTTGAT
Source organism: Hermodice carunculata (assembly GCA_964020975.1). Taxonomy (NCBI): domain Eukaryota; kingdom Metazoa; phylum Annelida; class Polychaeta; order Eunicida; family Amphinomidae; genus Hermodice; species Hermodice carunculata. Next base: position 84,322,206 of record OZ026614.1, on the reverse strand, counting down.
TACAGTGTGTGATGCTCTATGACTTGGAATGTTGCTTTCTCTCCTGATATTATCGTATCGGGAACTGATCTGGTGATCGTGTCCGTAAGTGTTGTTTGCCTCTTACAATTGGTCGGTTCGCAGTATATAAAAGATAAAATACAACAAAAAAAGACGACAAAGATCCCATGCTTATGATATTTGGCGCAAAATTAGAACAAATATGTGTTTTCACAAAGAACTGCAAATTTTCAGTCCAGTAAATTATTTGACCAACTATATTTTTATCAGGTTTCACGTTTCAGCTGACCCGAGTCATTGTAATTTTTTGCAGCCGGTCGACTTTGGGTCGCTGCGGCTCGACGTGGTCGATGCTCAGTATAAACTTGTGCTAAGTTTCTTACAGAAATTTTGATCGTGAAAAAATGCTGTTTTCCACATTTATATACCGTACAAGGGCTGACATATGATGATGATGATGATGATGATGATGATGATGATGATGATGATCATGATGATGATGATGATGTCTTGCACAGTTACATATACAAGATGACAACGAAATAGAGTCATTTGTATTACGAGTCATCAAAATGTCAGCGTACTCTCACCTGGGCTGGTGACAAACGTAGCACTTGTTTAAAGGGTTTCTACAGTGGTCATCGACTCGACTGGGAAAGCATCGCACTTCTTTACCGCCAATAACCATAACACTAGGAAAGTCCCCAAACTTCAAGGGCTCTGACAAAAACACATTATATCGTGTTAAATATAACGGCAAAATTACGCGATAGCCTCTGTGCCACAAAAACAACAGGGACTCCAAATATATACATATATGAAACTTTCATTCATTAACACGTGAACAAGCAGGGGTTATGAGAAACAATACGTCAGCACACACTGGTGAACACACATTACTGGGAGCTGTAGCAATTCTGTGCAAAAAATCATGCACAACCTTTTAATAAAAAGACTCACTGAAATCTGCATAATATTGGTATATTTAATATTCCCGGATCAGTTTCTCTCCTTAAAAGTACGAGCTCATAGCATTGCGTGAGATTAAAATTATGGACTTTGCGCCCTGAATAAAAAATATATCCATTTACTGGGCTTCTTAATATTATGCACATTTATGGCACGGTCCTTTGTTGAAATTGTTCATTAACATACAGGTACTGTTCTCTTGGTATTTAAAATTTATTGCATTTTTTGCCCGTATGGGCTCATAGCATATATACAAAACACCAGTACATAGTTGACAAGTGATTCATTATGACAAATTCATTAATAGGTTTCGCCGTTGCTTAAACAGACAATACCCAAATTTACAAATTGGCACTGCTTCTTCAGCCTCGGGGGAAAAGAAAAGTTTCATATCTAGATTTGGTAGTGCCAACAACTTAAGGAGACAAGATCCTTTCTCAAATGATGATAAGCGTCACAAGACAGAAAAAGTGTTTTTCGGTCTCAATTGCTTTGTTCTCGCCGTAAAGACAAATCGTAGAACCCAAACATTCATTCAGATAGCTACCGAATTCAATACGGAAACAATGATTACTCAAACGTAACTTGGATATAGATCTGCGGTACTAGATCATTTTGACAAGTTTTGAATAATTTTCCACTCTGTTTTCAACTTTGAAATTTTGGTACATTCCCAATTTTGAAGCAGATCCATTGATACCATTGTCCGGAAATACTGATGAGTGGAAATCTTGACAGTATTGAACTAGTCAAGGTATTCGACACCTCGGTTCACAAAGATTGCCATAATTTTTATCGCTACTTGTCAACTAGCAAATAATCATCTTACCCAAAAGGACCAGTGAGCCCAGTGAGAAGAACAGTGAGAAGATGACAAATTGTGGCACCATTGTTGTCCCTCTGTGTATTGTCTGGTGACCTCTTCTAACTTTCGATATGTATCCGTATATCCATTATTTATGGAGAGCGAGAGAGCACACACGTGTGATATGCTATCAGTTCGCAAACTGGAAAGTGCTAATGCAGCAGACTGGTTGTCGGCTCTAATTGACAAAAAAAAAATATGGGTCAAGGAAAGTTTTTTTTTGTTTTTTTTTTTGTTTGTTTGTTTGTTTTTTTTTATTGCTCAACACATCGTCTGTGTAGTATCAGTTCCAAGTCGAGTGTGCTGAGATAACTCCACATGGTGTTCTTTTATCTCAGGGCTATGTCACTTTGTTCGTTTGTATCAGATAGAGCGCGCGGGCGAAACGAATTGTTCGGTTGGTGTCACCGAGAGCTGAGAAGAAAGAAGTGTTTCCATATGTGTCTAAAGACATATCTATGTTTACCTGCACAATTGATAAATGTATACATGTACGGGCAGCGAGAGTGCATTAAATCGGTATTGATTATCTTTCTTAACAGAGCCACATGGATGCATTATTAAACAATAATTGACGATGGTTATTAAGATAAGTTACATTTTGCGTTGCTACATTGTGACAAATTTCTCATAACGTGGTTTTTCCGTGTTATCATTTATTACGTCTACGTACATATATATACATATATATATATATATATATATATATATATATATATATATATATATATATATATATATATATATATATATATATATATTCGCACAAACTGTACAATTATGAAATGAGAACACCACATACCACATATTATTATGATTTAACCGAAAAATGCATGTATTGGTAAGTTTTGCAGAGAAAATTACAGGACTCAACATACGATACCTGATTCAAAGTATCATAGCTAAGAAATATATATATATATATATTTAATTCGGCGCGTGAAAGAATTTTTCCTAGAGTAAAAATGTCATTTTTTTTTTTAAAAATGTACGAGACATAATTGAAATCGAAAATAGAAGTGAGCTACCAGGCAATACAATATCATTGACATGAGCGCGGACTACCATAAAATATAACTGTGTCACTGCAACCAAATTGGTATCAATTACTATTTCCCGGAAGATAGACACACGTTAATTTGTGTCCATTTTCAGCAGTCATCTGGCAATGACAAGGTATATTGCTATCTTCAGTAGGATAGTTTGACGTACTCGAATTTATCAAACATTTCCATGGCAGAATCGAAAGTATAAGTTGTATATCTGTATTATCTGTGTTTTAACTACTGTAAAGGGGTGTTTCTGCGACAAATAGGCTGCATACATTGTACAGGCCATTTGCGGGAAAATAAAAACCGTGAAATTTTTATTTTTAGCAGATTGGGGAAATTAATTGTTCAGGAAAATTTGTACTTTTACAGTATTGATACAGAAGGGAATACACTGATTAGTAGAGCTATCTGCCTGAAAACAAAACTGTAAACCAGACGAATGCCAAACAAGCTTATTTTCATTTAGTATCGCCCAGTATGGGGCGCCAAGTGTAACATCAGTTTGGTGGTTCCTTTGGTTCGTTTCGTTGACAGATTTGTTAGCCCTGTTCAAATTCTATGCAAAAATGTGTAAAATCATTCTTTTCTCACGAATTGTAAAGTATATCAATTTTGTCGATAGAATTGTTAAATTAATCAAGTTTGTCTACAAAATTGTAAGAACTGATTACTTTGGTCCACACAACTATGAGAAACCTTCAACTTTGTCTGCGGAATCTCACAACTCCTACTAATTCTATCCACAAAAAAATGTGAATGACCTTATTTTTGTCCACAAAATTTTTGAATAATTTATCAATTTCGTGCAAAAAATAAAAAAAAAGTGTGACGTGGTAAGCACTAGATTGTAGACGAAATAGAGAAATAGCTTCACAAAATTATAACATTTACCACTAAATCGTAAACAAACTTGAAGCTCCTACAATTCTGTGGACCAAAATCTCGAAATTGCAAGAGTACAAAAACCTACCAAGTTTAGTCGTGCACAAAATTGAACCTAATGTCATGTAATCAGAGGATAAGGTATAATTATATATGCACGAAATCGTTAAAATTCTCAACACAAAGTCACGAAATTGATAATAATTTCTGCACTTACGCTATACACCAATAGATGTCTTGGTATGTGTATCCTTGCATGAAGGTTACATGTTGCCGAAACATCAAAATCCAACATGGCGATCCAGAGGTAGCACTCATTGGTTTTGTGGTCAAAATTGAGAAGCTTTGTATTTGTTAAGTTTATACAATTTCGTTGACAAAATTATAGGATTGCTTGCACCTTACACAATTCTCTTAACATTGACCATAAATTTGTACGATTGTTTCTACAAAATTATAAGGATTCTGTGGCTTCTTGATACAATCTTGTGGACAAAATTGATAAAGTATAACTATTTTGTGCACAAGATCTCTTACAATTTCGCGCATAAAATTACTAATTTTGTGCATAAAAAAAATATCTCTTATAATTGCGTGCTCAAAATTGATAATAGATTTAAATTCTGTGATTTTGTTTTATAATTTCGTCCAAGGAATTGTAAGAGCGTATTTAATTTTTTTTTTTTTACTTTATGAGATATTAACGTACAATTTTATGTATCAAATTACGATTTTGCTGACAAACTTGATAAACTGAAAAAAAAGTACACGAAAAAAAGGGTATTACACTCGGCACACCATAGCCCAGTTGAGTATTTCAGCAAATATAGCACTTAAACTAAAACTTTTATATTTATCAGAATCATTTGTCATTTTTCTATTTTTCATGGAATTAGATGTAGAGAAATCTTATCATTCCTCCGTGGGAAACCCCACGTTTAAGTACATGTTTATCTAGAAGTCACTGATGCCGTGCGACTTAAATGTATGTGGCCAGTTGGTTGTTGCAAAGTTGAAAAAAACCAGAGGACTGTGACAATCTTCGGCTCAGCTGACCTTGGCTGTACAAACTGTTGTGGTCCTGTAACCTTTGGAATATATCAAGGCCACCCTTTTTGAAGACTATCATGACTGTTTGCAATATCCAGGTCTTCACTCACGCATTTCTGGTGTCATTTTTTTCAATGAAAACTTACAAGATCCCTTGTTACGAAAATATAGGCTAATATGCTAGTTTAACCACACAAGGTCACTTAAGGTCAAAATTAATAGCATCAATAGAAACTCCATATGGCACTTTCATATTAGTGTTGAATATTAACCATGGGTGTAGGGATCACCATCAGCAAGATACATTTACCATGGAATACAGACAGCTTAGGAGTACTTCCAATCTGAGGAAAGGAATCTCCAAAAGAAAATGATAAAGACATCCGCGATTCCTCTTTGCCCTCAGAATTTAAGCCCAGCCTCAAATAACTTCTTTCTCGAAGCACCTATAGTGTATGTATTATGCGTATGGCAATCGCTTTGCCAAAATCTGTTACGCGCAATTCCAACGGGGCTGCACAGGCTTAAACGCAGACCTGTCTCGACTCAACATTATTCCTCTCCCGGCCTGCGCATGCACCTGCCCAGCAGAAAACGCTTTACACTTTTGCTCTTTATTGTCCGAACTTCTTTGGGCCGGGGTACACAATTCCCTCTATAACATCATCAAAATGTAAATATGGTTATCAAAGTGCAATCCCTATCATTCCAGCCCACTTGGCCAGGGTCGGTCTGAGCTCTGGACGGTTTTTCTTCATTATTGTGGCGAGGTAACTGATACACAATACAAAGATGAACAAATATAAACAACCTAATACTTTCAGGGGGTGCAAAGATATATCATGCAATGCAGACGTGTTCACTTCTGATGTTTTGTGTGTGTATGTGTGTGTGTGTCTGTGAGTGTTAAAGCAGTAGTTGCATTCATATTATTTTTTAAGTGATGTCTATTTTACAGGTGACATTATTTTACTATTGCAATATATGTGATGTATACACCTGTTGATTTAACGAGCCTAATATTGTTTCCACTGTAGGACGCTTTTTCGGTTAGTCCCGTGTGTCATTGCACTTTTGCTTATGTATGTCTACTGTGTGCCCAAGTTATGGGTCCAGACAAGTTGAAATAAAATGCTGTGCTTGAGTTGACTTTACTGTAAAATAACGGCACATGTTGGCCAGCTTTTCCATTAACTTACAACGTTGGTTACGGTCAATTAGAAGGACTGCTTTTTTTGATGAAACCAAGGAATTAACTGGACTAGTTTGATGGTCAAACTGGTGGTCGTTTGTGGGGTACTTTTGCTGCTTGTTGGTCGCGTGCTGTAGGTGGTCGTTCGCGTTAGGTCATTTAACATTGCAAAAGGGCCCGATGCGGTAATTTTATATTTCTTAATGAATTTTTTAACTTTTTTATTTTTTGAACAAAAAAACTTCTTCGCAAGAAGTACTTGGCCAATTACTTTGATGTTGCACATGGGGTCACCTGGGTCACCTAGTTATCTTGCCCACTAGGTGGCTCTGCGATTTTTCCACTTTTTTATGAGAATTTTTGTGTCTAAAGGCAATTTTCGTCCTCCCTTCCAGAACGACTACACAGAATTACTTAACGTTTTACCAGAATGTAATTTGACTTCAGAAAATTAAAGTTTGCGAAATTGATACGGATATGTTCATTTTTGACGAGTTCATGGGAAATTCAACTTTGGTACCTAAATGGTACAACTGTATGGTATATATGGCTATTGTATTTACATTTTCGACTTCGTCTCAAAAACCGGTTATTGGAATGTTTTGATTTTGCACATGGGTGTTCCCCAGGTACACCTCTACAAAGTTTGCAAAGGAGATGGTGATACAGTTTTTTTGTTTTTTTATGAATTTTTTAATTGATATATTGGAAAAAAAAGTCTTCATCTCAAGAGCTACTTGACCAATTGCTTTGATATTACACATTGGGTCAACCGGAGTCAATTGATTCCTTTTTGTCCACAAGGTGGCTCGGCAATATGTACCTAATTTTTTATGATTTTTTGTGTGTTAAGGCTGTTTTCGACCTCTCAAGAATGGCTGAATATAATTACTTACATTTTCGTCAGATTATAATATGACTTGAAACAAGTATCTTTGTGAAAATGATGTGCACGTGATAATTTTTTCCACTTTTGTTTCCTGAATAAAGTCAGCTATTACTTTTCTTTTCTACACTGTCAATTTGCACTGTTGATAACAATTGAATTAAATGTACATACTGCACGAATAAGATGTACTGGCATGAAGCAGACAAGCGAGCAGCACCTTAAAGGAGATTCCAGTCAGCAGAGCACAGGATCATGATCCTCTTTTAAATTTTATTGCCTTCCTTCGATGTAATGTTGTCATGTAAACTCATTTGGCCTTGCATTATACATGCATTTGTCCTCCTTCCGGTCAAGTTCCTTGCTGTGGCCTGGGTGACAGCACAAGGTCCCAGTAAACACGAATACCTCCTGTTGGTTTGTCGTTAGGTCAGCAGTATCATCGGCCGAGTTGCAAGCAGTCTGGGCACCGTGCGAACTGGAGGAAAGACAGGAGGTGAGAAAAAATGACTATTTGATTACGACCAGGGTTCAAGAATTACTGTCTGATACTTTACTCGGATAATCAATAGCGAAAAACAAGTACAAGGAGTAAAACGTCTGTATGGTTAACGGGAAATTATGCAATTTTAACCGCGCTGAGACAACAAACAGGTGCTGATATCAAGGTAGAACGAACATGTTTCGTCTGGTCCGAAAAAATCAGGTGCTGGTGGAACCGCACAAAATGTTGCACAGGTTTGTAGTCATTGCGTATGGATTGTTGAACTTGATTTATCGTGTGTTAATATCGCCTGCACATAATTCATACAAATGGGACCTACTATGCTGTAATTGTCCACTTTATGTAGCCTGCCTCTCAAAATCTTACAACAATAGGAGCATCAGAAATCTCAGTTCTCCCTTTTGTCACGTTATCGTGACGATCACGCGCATGACTAAATTCATAGTTACACTGGTCTGCTGTTACCAAGTGGGACACGCTATGGACACGCTATCGTGACCACAGCGGAGGCTTAACTGTGAAACTGTGGAACGTAACCCCGCACATCCATGGATATTTGTCAAGGTTCGACAATTTGCGTATATCAGTGCCATAGCCTGATTCCTTGCAAATGTACACAGGTATATTTCAGGCACAGTACAGCTTTAACTTGATCAAAATCACTCTTTCAAATTTCTCCAATTTCTTCACGTCTATACACTTTAATATGGCTGTCGATGACCCGCTGATAGTGGTGTCCCACTTCCCATGAAATACCGTTTATTCTCGTCGCGCGATCCTAGTGGTCAAGATTGGAAAACTAAATTTCGTTAGGTTGACATTCTGAAAGAGAAAGTATTGTTATCGAAAACAATATTTGGAATGAAGTTTTAATCGTGTTCATAACAACTACTATCCCTCAACTGGGTAACATCTTTGGAAAAACAACTTTTTTGCCTTTCAAGCTCTGATAACTTTGTAGTAAAAACAGTATAACGTATATTCCAAAGAAAAACAAATGTACATCGATGTGGACAGTAAGGAGAGTCTTTAAGGCCAGTCTTCTAGCAACAAAGGACAGTTGGTTTGTATGCATGGTAACAACAAAAAGGGCACAAAACCGGCATGTCTATCCGATCGCTAAATAATTCGCCCTTTGTGAGGAAACCAAGACTGTCTGTTTTGAGGAGTATTGTATAAATCAGACCGCTTATAATTTATCAAGTATAAGCATTCCATTCAAAGCACTTGCAAATTGAAAATTTCTAATCACAAAATAGCATTTTACAAAAGTCTTCGATCGCCGTTACAATGTGTCTGGGGTCAAGCTTAAGTGTCAGGTCAAACCTGACGTGAAAAGAGCTAAACTGCTCTCCCTGCCATATGATGCGAGTACATCAGAGCTGTGGCAAGGTGGCACACATCAGTGTGTGTGTGTGTGTGTGTGTGTGTGTGTGTGTATGTGTGTGTGTGTGTGTGTGTGTGTGTGTGTGTGTGTGTGTGTGTGTGTGTGTGTGTGTGTGTGTGTGTGTGTGTGTGTGGCTGCCTCGGGTTGATTCAGAATTTGATTGGAATCAAAGGCCTCTTCGCAGGCAAATCATATTTCTGTCTTCTCCCACGATCTAGTTTGCATCTGTAAGAGGCATCTGGCTGTGACAAATTTTCATCCGCTGTATCAGCAGGGACATACATGTCTAAATCCACCTCCCTGGTATCAGTAAAATGGAGCATGGTATACTTGCAGAAGTTCAGCTTTTCCTATGTTTGGTGCTGACCTATAGTATGTGTGCAAAGAAAGTCGTATAGGAAGCAAGTGAACTGGTTCTAAGCAGAGAATATGATTGTCTTTCCTCCACACGACTCGACAGAAGATGGATTTTTCTCCTTGACATGATTGTTTGATATTTTATGTGTAAAGAAACGTTTCTCCGCAACATAATTGTTTTGATTTCTTTGTGTGAAGAATTGACTTTTGATAAAGATCCATTTTTTAAACATAGGAAATCTTACTCGAGCCGAATAACATGAAAAACAATCACGCAACAAAAAGCATCTCGATGCTGCTAGGTCTATTTCAGGGTGGAGAAGTACTATTGCGGTGGGAGAGACGAACACGCCAGCTCACTGAGAGAATATCCATACAAAAAAATTCTGAAGGACGTGCAGATGCACAACGAGGTTCTACCACCTGGTAGACACTGATCACCACATAGTTGCACATTGTTCCAGGCTCTCTGACTTGATTGAACCTTTTGATTCCTTCAGATTGTTAATGGCCGAATTGGCCATTGCATTGCCACTTTTATTTGATGAAGACCATTTGGGGGATTATTTAAGCAAGAATTTATTCTATCAGATCATTTTGGGGATTATTTAAGCAAGACTTTAAGAGTTATCATTATTATTGACTGAGCATTTTATGAGTTTTCCAACAAAACAAACCCTAAAAACAATGTGCAAGAATATTTTAGCTTTCCAACAAAGCCTGAAAATAATGTTCAAGAATATTTTAATTTTGTAATCAGTGCTACACACAGATCAGTCACAAAGTGTCAGAGAGAAGGGAAGGTCACCTGCTGAAATTTAACATTCAAGTACTTTCAGTTTGCGTGTCGATTTACCGGAGTCCGCAGTCCCATTCCAAGCTCATTTTGCTGGTTTGAATAAAGCCTTTTAATTTTGTTTTCACTTTTTAACTTTTATCATTACATATGTCTTTCTTTTAGCTTGTTTTAAGCTGTTGCTGCGGTCAAAGTCAGATTAGCACAGGTTCTGCCCTGCTGACACCCTACATTGAATTCACATTATGTGTGTATGTGCGCACGTGGCTGGAACATAAATATGCCTCCACATGGGTAAAAACCGAAGTGCGAAGTGGCCATTTTTAAGGTTGTAGAATCCGAAGTTGCACTTTTCAAAAGGTGAACGAAGTAAAGTGAAGAAAAGATAAATAATGTAAAAAAAAATAAAAATAAATAAATAAATAAATAAATAAATAAATAAATAAATAAATAAATAAATAAATAAATAAATAAATAAATAAATAAATAAAGCATATTAATGAATAACGAAGTAGCTCTCTCATAAATATCGAAGTGAAGTAGTAATCTGAGAAATATTGTTCAAGTGAAGTGCCAAAACTATGAAAAATGAAGTGAAGCGAAAATGTGATTTTAAAAACTTATACGTGTACCAGAGTAAACCGTCCCCTCACACAAGCCATCAAAACCATATATAATTTTAGTACACACTTTGTGATTCGTTGGGCGAATGAATGAAAATAAGGCACATCATAATTACGTCAATCAGATTGGAGCGTAGGGGGACATGGAGATTCTCCATATGGGATGCAATCGTAAATTCTGCAAGCGAGAAGCGGGTTGCTAGGTCAGGAGGAAAATAAGTTTTCTTCTGAAATAAATGTAACATGAAAGTTAAGGAAAGAATTATAATTACAGTTACTTTACTTGGATACTTGTCACTTTGTTGGTGTTGGTACGAATTAAAATACACATTTTCTTCTTCACATAACATTTGGCAATAGAGTAGACATAGAGCTTATATGTATGTGTGGGAAGGGGGACGGGGGAGAGGATAAAGTTTGTGCAAACATTCCACTTTTCAGGGTTTTTATCTCGATTTAGGTAGGATTTATGGAACGTGATGGGCAAACATAATTTTCAATCTGTCAGAACAATTCAAACCAAGAACTATAATAATAGTGAGACAATGTATCTCTACATTCCTTGTGTTGCATTTCAGATACATATTTTTTCAACCATAGTCAAGTAATTTTTATGGAAATCCTTGGCCTTTCTGTGTGTACAAGTTTCCCTGCAAAGCTACTAAATGACAGTAAATAATACATCAGATGATTGCATGCATTGAAAACCCAGCACAAACCTTGAACTTTACCCTTTCAACACATGGCCAACATATACCAAATACTGATAAGTTGGATCTCTCCATCTTCCTCTTATAAACAGACAAAACGATGATGAGACAACTGAACTTTTGGAAGCGTATTCTGTGTTTATCTCAACTCCAAGAAGAGTCTATGTCTTGAAGGTATGAATGAAAGCCTTTTATTCTAGTGAAACCAAGATGCCCAATGTTTCACCTAGACGAAAAATGAATGTTTATTTCTTTGCTGAAAAGCAATCCAATTGCCAGTATTACCGAAGATGTTCCTCTGATGTTTTTATTTCTGTTAGATTGCTGTCCCATCTCCCCTTTTTTCACGCCATAGCAGGCAAATTGGACTGTCTGCTAACTTTTTAAATTGAGGCCCGTGCACACAAATGCAATGTGTATTCAGTGAATATGACTTGGTAGATGTTGCATTGGTTTCTTAATTATTCTTTCTTTCTTATTGGTTTCACAAAACAATTTGTATAATCTATTTATCACTTTGGCAGCCAGGATACAATAGTGATCTGAAATCATCTATTAGCGTCAAACCCAGTAGAAATATTAATAATGATAATACTAATACTAATAATAACAACAACAACAACAACAACAACAACAATAATAATAATAATAATAATAATAATAATAATAATAATAATAATAATAATAATAATAATAATTTATTTGGAACAACTACCCCATTACCCCGGGGGCAGCTACGGAACGCGGTTTTATTTATTGTCCGTCCAACATATTAACACAAGCATTAATTGCTACCATTTTGACGATGTGATTTTAATCACAGCAGCTAGAGAGGTTAAGAATGTTCAGCTGTAAGCCATACGCAAAAACCCATTTTAAAGTATTCACCGCTTCTGTCCAGGTAAGATCGTTAGCCGTCAATTGTGCAACTCTTCTAGCAATGTCCCCTGCACTAAGCCCAGACATAAACCACTCACTGGGAAAGCGTATGGTTATTTGATTTACATGTTTCACATATAATGTAACAAAACCAATTTACTATCTGTATCAAACTATTTACATTCTATCGACAAAACCACATGTCTAGAGAAGTATAATATTACAAATAACAGGAAGCAGTTCGATTTGCAAACAAGGTTTATGAATGAAAAGTGCTAAAAATACATCCACAAATATTTTATTCCAGTTCTTTAATGCAAAAAAGTTAATGTTTGCTTAATTCTAACTACGAAGACATATATTAACTTCGCCTTACCACGTTAACACGGAAGTATCTTGTCGGAGGTAAGATATGTCGTACATACTTTGCCAAAAACTAAAAATCTATGAGTGACTAAATAGACGATGTATAATATGGGAAATGCTGCAGCTTTATTTTCTATGGAAAGTTCTGTTTACCACTTTAATCCAAAACATTTTTTCATTACTTTGTTCCTTCCGAAAATTGGGATTAGTACCGTTTTCACTTGTCCGAAATTTGAAGGTGTGCACAAATTTGATTGGAACAACTGGAATATCCCACTGCCAAGCAGAATGATTTGTGGGCATACAATGCGTAGTGGAATAATAAGGCATTTTTTGCTTGCATTCCGTTACGTCTGGATCCACTGTAGCTTAGGGTTTCCAGTATATACTTCTGATCTGTGTGTCATCCCATTAGTTGTTGGCAAAGATGGCATGGCAATCAAACCCGGGTTTTATTTTGATTCTTGTACTAAGAGTTAGTTGGTGGAAAGACTAACTTGACCTGAGAAGACATAAAAGCAAACATGGATTAAAAATCATAAGATTTCAGGTCCCAGTTTAATTTTGAAGCAGAAACATTGTGCCTGTCTACACTAAATTACAGGACGTGCATGGGCGTTGGGTAAGCAAAACAAAGAATGCTGTCAGCGATGTGGATGTTTTGAAGAATGATATTCAACAACTATCTGAACTAAGAGACTTGGATTGTTTACAAATTTTGCTAGGTGGCATTGTAACTGTTTTTATCCCATGTGAGTCTATCTGCTATGTAGATCTCAATACACAGTGCGTAGAATTGAAGACACTACCTCAAACATTTAAATAACATGGTCATGTGCACTGGGACCCTAAATAAAGAGTCTGCAGCAGATGTTGAAATTAATATCTGAGATGCATACGTGGTAGAGTAGTAGCCCATGTTATGGACTGCGATGAAAAATCTCAAAGCATTAGAATGGTTGGTTATGTGATTTTGGGTGTCAATAGCACAGACATTCTCAAATTGCCTTCTGCCTCTGCCTCTGCCTCTCTGATTACTGTAAAGGGAATTGCAGATCCTCCCCCCACAGGGTCAGGACCTTGGATCAGGCATCTTTAAACCTGTTCCTTTTAATTCCAAGAAGGAGGCTCAGCAAGGCATTACTGAGAACCCTGTGAAATTGAGAGACATCTATCAGTGAAGAGCTGAACAAGCATCTAACGGACAAGGCACTTCAAAGGAAGGACAGAATGGACACTGGACATGTGTTTCAGTCCACTTCTCAGTCCATAGTTGTCACAAAATTAAACATTGTGTACACACTCTGGTTGCAGAGCCATTTCAGCTGTCAGAAGACATCAAGGTTGATGTTCTTACGCACCCACTGAGCATCTCCACTGACTCTAGTGGAAAATAGTATGTGTCTCATTACACTGATGGTTTTGTTCTAAGTGTAAAGCTTGTTGGAACTGTCGGGGATACACTTGACAAGCCCACAAGACTTGCTTTTGCTGATGGTGTGCTTTTTGTCTGTGAGAAGTTCTTGAAGTATTTTAATGTACCTGGTGAAGTTGAAGTAAAACAAAATATCTTAGAAAAGCTCAACTCAAGCATTTGCTTGAAAAAAGATAGATTGCCTTTGAAGGCAAAGCTGTGAAGCAAAATTTGGCAATCCCTTCAGAGATGGCTGACAGACAATTGACTTGGCATATCACATACCGTGTTGCACATACAACTTGATCTGAGAATTGATATTCTGACTGGCACAGTGACATACCTACAGGAAGTAACTGCAAAGGCATCTGCTCGATCAAAAGTAGGGCTTCAATCAGTTCATGGCCCACAAGGAGTTCCAGCACACAAAATTGTGGCTTGGAACTTGGAACTTGAGTTCTGAAAGCCATTGCAACTGCTCTCAATCCTCAACCTATGCCTCATGTAAACTTGAAGCCCCTCACAACATTGCCAAATGAGCACTTGCACAGCAGTATCAGAGAAAGATATCTAATGCCTACACAACTCCAGTTCTGTCAAGTATTTATTCCAGTAGTAGAAGAGTGTGTGCAAGTGATTTCTTTCACAGGGTTCCACTACTATTTAGGTTGCTGTTCTCATTATGAAGTCCCATAAGGTCTGCTCCCATTTGACCAGTTCCCCAAAGTTTCAGAGGCACCATCAAACCAAATTTCCAAAAAAGGACATGCATGCTATGCATGCATTTGTATATGTGCAAGGGGAGCCTGTACATCAGATGACTGCGTGCATTGAAACCCAGCACAAACCTTGAACTTTACCCTTTCAACACATGGCCAACATATACCAAATATTGATAAGTTGGATCTCTCCATCTTCCTCTCACAAAGAGACAAAACTGATGAAGAGACAACTGAACTTTGGGAAGCGGATTTAGTGTTTATCTTAAGTCCAAGAACAGTCTGTCTTGGAGGTATTAATGAAAGCCTGTCATTCTAGTGAAAATAAGATGCCCACCTACTGGAAAAAATGAATGTTAATATCTTTCCTGAAAAGCAAAGCGATGGCCTGTCCTACTGAAAATGTTCTTCTGATGTTTTTACTCCTGTTGGATTGCTGTCCCATCTTGTCACTGGTGTTTTTAGGAAGGGGATGACATTTTTCCTCCTAAAGGATGACATTTTATTCTCAGCATGAGGAATTTAGCTTACTAGAAAACTTTATTGGTTTCTAACCGGGGGATGGGGTAAAATACCAGGGTTGAGTACAGTCTTCTCATGTGTTTATTTTTGATAATTAATCTGATAAGAGAAGCAATGAACAAAAATGGTGCACGCTGATAAGCTTGTGTATATCTTGAAAAGAAGGTTGTTCCATCTGATGATCATGGCAGAGAATAACTATAGTTTACACTAATATCCGATGGCATTTATCCATCACTGTTTATGCATGAGATAATAGAGTCCTAAAGGGAGAAGCCATTGAATTTCACCAGTTGATCTTGGTTTCTAGAGGATGTTATCCAGCATGACTGCATTCCAGTCCGTAAAGGCTATGGTTCCAAAGACAGTGATGATGAAGATGTAGTTCCAGTTCTCCCCTTACTACACACCATGGCAAGCAAATTAGACTGTCTGCTAACTTTTTAAATTGAGGCCCGTTCATACATGTTCCATGTGTATATAGTGAATATGACTAAGTTGCATTGGTTTCTTAAGCACTTGCACAAAACAATTTGTAAAATTGATTTACCATTTGGACAGTCAGGATAGAATAGTGTTGTTAGGTCATCTATCAACGTCAAACCCAGTAGAAATAATAATAATAATAATAATAATAATAATAATAATAATAATAATAATAATAATAATAATAATAATAATAATAATGACAAGCTCCATACTCGCGTTGGGAACAGCCATAACATGATGATGATGATGATGATGATGATGATGATGATGATGATGATGATGATGATGATGATGATGATGATGATGATGATGATGATGATGATGATGATGATGATGATGATGATGATGATGATGATGATGATGAAAAGCTCCATACTCGCTTTGGGAACATCCATGACATGATGCAAATTTATTTTTTTGAACATTAATGGCACATAATAGTGCTAATCAGGTATATATGTACAAAGTGTTAAACATATATGTTTGAACCACTTTAATATGATCTGCAGGTGCCTTGAAATATTAAAATTTTCTATAGCCGATTTAATTAACATAATGTATCAAAAAGGAATTGAATATTAATTGTGCACAATGGTGCTAACCATGTATTTAAGTAAAGAAATTTAAATGTAATTTATCAGTTTGAATCACTATAATATGATCAGCAAGGGCTTTGAAACATGATGAATTTTGTAGCTGATTTTTAAGTAACATGATGCATGGTCTTTTATATATATCAATACTGGTTCAGCTTCAACATAATGGAGATACAGTGCCCCCTCTAAATATAAGCACCCCTTAACCTGTGGAGACCACCTCTGTGCAACAAGCTAGGTATTTTCATTATATTCTTCAACCCCCCCCCCCCCGCCAATAAGGTCACACTTTTGGTGCATTTGAGGAGCCTTATAAGAGCTTGACTGATCGTAACAAAGATATTTACTCCTCAACAATAAAAATCATTTTTAAGTGGTGATGAGGTTACATTTGACATAGAGACATGCCTCTGTATGTGGCATGTATCTCTGGCACGCAAAAAATATATGGTATTCGGCATATACTTTTTCTGGAAATCATAAAAACATAAATGAAATTGTTCAAGGTTTCAGTATTCTTATTTTACAAAAAAAAAGGCAGTGACGGAAACGGATGGATAACAGATATTTGACATCGATGGACGTGTTGCAGGACATTTGACGTTTTGAAATAATATTTACAAATTCTATACATGTACAGCTGATACTGTGCCAGACAAGGGCAGGAGTAGTAACACCAACTTGAGGGATTTTTGTAAATCTGGGATTGTGTCAGAAATGTTACGAGTTATTTCTGTGATGCAAGGAAACAAAGATCATGTTTGCAAAATAATTAGCGACTTTCGTGATTAATGTTACGTGCTTTCAAGGCAAGATATTTAGAAAGAACAGGTATACTTGATGGCATCTTTAGATATTTTTCTCGTGCTTTAAACCTAACTCTGTAAAAGAAACCTGCATTTTAAGGATATAGGTTTACCAATACTTTGCTTTTATACATACACCTATGTTAATACGCATACATTATTATTAATTGTTCGTTACATCTAATACATACCGTCGTTTCAGCTATTACACATTCATAACTTATAAATCCTAAGTATTCAAGCCGTAATAGTAATAGCCAGTGGAATACATCTTTATTGACGTTTTTCAATATAAATTACACTGTATATAATGTAATTTAGGTAATTTATTTTTTAAAAAGGAATGAAAAATAATTAAATCCATTTCACCAGAACCGCACTCTACTTTATCGGAATGGTGTTAATTATAAACGGTCGCTATAATAGATATTTAAGTATTGTATTGCTGTTATATTGAGCATTAGTAATGTAAGTCTTATCATTTAAACAATAAGTGATGAACCATATGATTTATACCCTTTTCGCAAACAAAAGCCATCAGATATAGAATCATAAAGCAAGAGAAAAATCTGGAATCGAACATAAAGAAATTGCAATCAACAGCACAGACCTAGAATGTTATTACAATAAGCGGTCATCATCAGCCAATATGGGCTACCTAACAACATTTGACAAACAAAATATAACGGGACATGTCTGGTGATCAATTTTGCCCAATGGGCCAATAAGGCTTATCCCATAGCAAAAGGTCAACTTCCATGTTAAACACCCATGCAACTTATTTTAATGAGCATGAAGCACACAGGGCCTTCTTGATAACACATTAAGGATGACTATTTTTTTTTATATCTGCGTCATCAAAGAGATTTTACGACAGTTATGGGATACACCAATTTTGGAAACATAATGTTTTATTCAAAGTTTGCAGGCTTGCACGCTGAAATTGTCGAAGTAAGCTGTACCGTTGGAATATTTTTGGAACATGGCATAACACCACGCGTCCTTGATAGACTGTAAAAAGAAAGTTAGGTTCGTTAGAATATTAAACATAAATAATATCTTCCCGCGGTTGCACTAGCAATTTAATTTACTTTAAAGGGTCTCATTACTTAATTTTTTTTTTCAAGATAGAGATTGGACTTGCGTTTTTATGTTTGCAATAAAAATGAAGATTCAGATTGGTTGCATTGTGGTGGCAGCACTGGATCAGTTATCGGGTATTGGGGATTTTGCTAGTTAGCCATTTTTCAGAAAGACTGCATAGAGCACAATAAAGCCTGGTCTCTTTGGATTTGTAAATTTAAGCGAAACAAATCTGAATGGGTCTGAGTTAAGTCATACAAAATGTTTTACCTGAGGAGCAGTCCAGTCTAACGTCCTGGTATGCCATGTGCTTCTTCCTACCTCAAATTTGGAGGTTATTCCATGTTTCCAGCTGTTATCGAACAGCTGTGAAGACAAATCTCTTTTTAACAGAGACCCAAGATTATAGACATTTATGTGTGATTGGTTGCAACATAAAAAAAATTCGCTCAAAAGGATACATGCGAGTGAACAACATGACCTCTGACAGTCAATATGACGTCTCCAGTTATTCCATCTGGACTATACATATTTAGTTATTCCATGTGGACTAAATTCGTGGGTATTAGATATACAGACACTGTTAGAAGTTTTAATGTCCTTTTTTTCTCCGTTTCTGGTGTGGTCAACAACTAAACATGTTCCCTCTATTTTATTCTATTGGCGATATTAGGTTGTACTTAGTTTGTATAAATTGCAAGCCGCTGGTTACTCCCACCTGCTTGGATATAAATAGCATAAAACTTAATGAATGGAAAACAAAAGAAAAGATTTCATTGTAAGACAACATACCCTACAGCACATTTATATTAGCACAACTTCAATTCTCCTTAATTTATAAAGAAATTTCCCTGAATAAGAGCAATCAGGGTAATTTCTTCAAACAAAAAAATTATAAACACCCCATAAGTAAGCCTTTTGTCTCAATAATATTTGTATTGACTGTGCTCGCAATCACGTGATTCACCTTTTTAATTGAGTTTAGTGTTACATATGGTGATAATATCGTTTAACTGATCTTTACATCTTACATGAGTAAAAATTCAAGCGCCCGCTTGCAAATAGAGCTACATGTTATTATTATTATTATTATTATTATTATTATTATTATTATTATTATTATTATTATTATTATTATTATTATTATATGTAAACCAATTTGAGGTATCCCGAAACTTCCAAACTTCACAACCCATATTTGTTGCTCTATTTACAACAGATTCCGAAACTCAGGCATATTCCTTATGTAAACATGTACACACTCCATATATAATAAGCAGTATCAAAGCACCACGTGTGTGTATGCACTTGATACCTTATCATACTCTATGCACTCATAAGAACTGTATGCTAAAAGCAACTTTTAAATGGGCTTTAATCTTCGCGCTATGCGATCATAAAGCATATTTATATGAGGTGTAATATTCTTAAAATCGCTTGTAGGTATGTGACTGTTAGCGGAGCGTGAATAGGCATGCCTTTTAGTAATAATAATGATTATTATTATTATTATTGTTGTTGTTGTTGTTGTTGTTGTTGTTGTTGTTGTTGTTGTTGTTGTTGTTGTTGTTGTTATTATTATTATTATTATTATTATTATTATTATTATTATTATTATTATTATTATAACAATATCAATAATACGGGTACCTTGACATCACAATAAATGCTGTACCAAATTCCTGAGGAACCCTTGACGCCACTGTTTTTGCTATCTGCTTTCACTTTTAAACGTCTGGTTCTGCAAGCAAAGAAGTCATAGAGAAAAAAAAAACAAGTCTAGAAATAAGGTTTTTGTCAATTGTTTCTGTATTACTATTGACCTTTCAAACCCTTCTAATTGAAACAACGAAAGAGCATCCATATCTTAAATGTCATCAGCTTTAAGTTTTCACTGAAATGTGTAATACCAGGGACGTAACACGTCCCTGGTAATAGCAAGGACATTCCGTGTGAGATTAGTTGCCGAGATCTCTATAGTACAAGCCATAGGAAACTGCTTTCTGACCTGTAACGTCGTTTGGGGACTAAGTGAGCAACGTACATGTACCCGCAACAGAATCATGCCTTGTGGTTACATCAGTTTGAACGGCAATTTTGTAGACTTTGAACACGCACAAAGTAGTTGTAGTGGCTCATCGACACAACAGCAATAGCATATATACCTATTGTAGATTGAGCTATTCATCTGAAGAAAAACAGTCAACGAGATTTAGAGGAATGCTCCTGGGCAAAATACCGTACCCTGATGGGAGTTTGAAAACCTGAAGTGCTCCACCATTGTTGATTTTAATGGACTGTTTGCCGTCAGAAGCGGTTTCTGCAGTGTACGTGAAGCCACCGCCATGCTTTTGCCACCCGATGTTCTTGGTTTCAAATGAAGGGTTGGGAATGGAAAATGGCAAACATTTATCTTCCGATTCTTCGTCATCACCTGTAAAGATAAAGCGCTTATTAGACAATGCTAAGTAAAATGCTTTATTCATTCTTCTTCACGGTAATCAAGGTGTGTACCTCTTCTATATTTCGTTGGAAATGAGACTTTTATTTCAAATTCCTCAAAAACCAAAAGCTTTCGATCAAGTACCAACATGTCTGATCTAAGGCACGTTACTTTGCTCTGGCTTTTTGGTCATCCTCCAATTGTCTTATACGAGCATGAAATCACGGCCCAACATTCAACTATCATTTTTATTGATCATTATTTAGCATTTTCATACACTACGTTTTGATTGTAAATACAGCAGAAGCAAATGATACTCCTTCCAGTATGCAGTCCAATATACATGCAAACAATGTCAATAATTTTACATGAACCACTTAAGTCTTAGAGGGAATTGAAACCAAATTTAGTAAAATATGCACAACTACGAATGTGGTAACTGTTTGGTCTGTAGAGCAGGATATTTCATCGTTGATGCAAATTTTGTTGTTCATTTTCAGACATCACAATGATATTATCATCAGGTGATTTTACACGTGAAGACGTTTACCCAATAATATACCACCTTATAGGGTCAGTGTTGTTGGCCTCAGGAAAGAGATTAACTGTGCATTAAAGGCGCCGGCTGTTGACGATAAAGGCAAGAGGAAAATGTTTTTCACACTGCTAAACAGCATGGTTGAGTTTGGACTATACCTACATTTGCCCATCCTACAGTTGCGTCTCCCATACTTGCTGGGTTTGGGAGCTTTTATAAGCCCGAGGCTTGAGTGGCTCTTTGTTTCTCCAGCAGACTCTGT
This sequence comes from Hermodice carunculata, assembly GCA_964020975.1. Classification (NCBI taxonomy): domain Eukaryota; kingdom Metazoa; phylum Annelida; class Polychaeta; order Eunicida; family Amphinomidae; genus Hermodice; species Hermodice carunculata. Next base: position 84,300,815 of record OZ026614.1, on the reverse strand, counting down.
CAGCACCTATCAGTAGGATATAAGACTCAATATCTGTCATTCAAAACGCAAATATACCAAAATGTTTTAAGTTAACCAGTCTTTATCTAACACTATAAGGCGTTTGTTTCACTGAAAATGCATTAACATGCTTGTGTGCACCAGATTAAAAAGCTTTCCATTTTTTCTTAAATGTTGAATCATCAAAATTAGATACATCAAATGGGTAAAAGAAGAAGCTTGGAGTCTGTTAAAATGCTATCATTCCACACAATCCAAAATGAAAATATACGGCCATCTGGTGACTAAAATCTCCTCATTGCTTGCAGACAGTGGTTGGGATCAAGTGTCTGAAAAACACCGAACTTTTTTTAACTGCCCATTACGTTGATCACGTCCCATAATACCTCCGCCAATAATGATGTGTGCTGTAGGTCATACGTATTGATTATGCTTGGGGAATGGAGTCATATCTCGGCGTGTTTTACACCGGCAAAAAGGTCAACATACATATTTAAGTCCTTTTTAGGGAAAAGTTGTCATCACTTGCTATGATTTATTACGTAAATAGTGACTCATAATGCAATGCTTGAGAAAGAAACTCACCTCAATACTATGCCTCAATTTGTTGAAACCACTTTTATAATCTGGTACCCATCGGTTAGCCAACAAAATGTTGTAATCTGATAGTTGGGAAAGTATCCTATCTTTTATTGCCAGAAGAACCTGAAAAGAGGAGAACAAAATAATTCACAAAATGAAAAAGGCCCATGGCTGTGATTGGAATATCATAGGCTGCTAACACTGACTCCACAATCCATGATGGATGTTCAATAAAGGATTACAATATCATCCGTCAGGTTTGGATCTCATTATAACTTATAAATAAACTATCATATTACCTGATAGTTTCCGGGTGGGACAGATGTAGACACGTACACAGTAGAATTTATAATAATGGGGTTCCCTGGTTGCCAGTCTCTCACATCCAGCGAGGGCAAGTCCGCCGAATACAAGTCCCCACCGCTGGAACGCAGTATAAGAGCAACATCCCTTATCTTGAAGGGTGCGGCATAGCCATGATTCTCCATATGAATCTGGAAGCTGAGTCTGGAATTACGCTTAACTTGAGTAGGAAGGACTGCCTGGAAATTAAAACAGGGCAAAACACAAATCAATCGTCGGGTGGATACTTAATGCATTGTAGATTGCAATATGCTTATTCAATAAAACCAAGTCTAATACGCCTTTCCGATTGGCACCTTGGAGGATTCCTAAAATTTTTGTTGCCTTAGTCGCACTTAATAGAATGAATATGATGTACCAAAAATTGTTTAATTAGTTCACCTAATAGTTTCTGTGGTTGTCAATTTTGTTCGATGACAATCTCCATGATAGAGCAAAGGCTGCAGGCAGTGGTCCATGTCACCGCTGCTATAATTATGTGCTTACGATTGATGCTAAAATGTTTTTGATGGTATTTGTTGTTTCTGCTTTTGTTTGTTTGTTTTAAATTTTAATTTCAAAATGTTATACTTCTGGAGTATCATTTTGGAAAAATACACCAGTGAATTATGGTTGGGAAGGACTGTGTCATCATACAGTAAATCCAAATATTAACAGTAGTTATTTAAAAAAGGTATGATCAGATGCTGTTTCAAAGAAACGAGAGGGAAAATAAACCATGTTTATTTGATGTATGATACCTCAAAATAATGTTATCAAAGCACAACCTAGAAGCAGAGCAAGACTTGAATGAATATATTCTTAACATTATGACATATGTTTAGTGTAGATGACCCTAAATTTATGTTGGTTATGGGATATCTATCATATGGAGCCTTTTCTGTTTTGGTGTACTCATTGATTATTTGACACCGTCTTGTACCCAATAAATATAAGAATGCATAATAGGGGGCATATTTTTTCACATACTGCACATCGAATTTAAGATGTGCATGACTATGCATCAAGTGATTTTAAAACAATACCTTTAAATGTTTTGAAGAATGTTTCCACTCAATACTCACTAAGTATTGGATTATCATAAAAATATGTTCCATCAGTCCCTTTCAGGTCTGGACTATGTTGGGGGGGGGGGGGATAAAACGAAAATCGCGCGCTTGTGCCATGAAGGAGTAGCCTCCATAGAGAGAAGGGGCTTTCAGGTTCATAGAAACTTAATTTTTGATACATGATTAATGTATCATTTCCGAACCTTACTTTTGAAATTATAAAAAATATATCCTTTCATTTGATATAATATAAATTAGTTTTGTCTCGGTTGGCGAAGGACATATGCTTGTCTGGGAACACATGGTTACACTATTCAAAATTAAATTCATACTGTTTAACAAAATTACAAGATCGTTACCACCAAATGGATTTATTGTAGGCAGCAATAACGAGGCAATTCTGAGGTGAAAAACTACGCTGCTTTGAAGAGGTCAATATATTACGAACTACTGGAACATTTATGATTCTTTTCCTGGTTAGATTTGAAAAACAGTTGTTACATTTACATAATTGTTAAACAAGGGCATGAACTCCATAAGTAGCTCCCTTAACTTAATTGCGAAATGACAAATCCCTGGTTCACACTGTATCATCTTTCAGCATAAAAAGTACCCATTTTCTGATGCCCACTGCCCACAGCAAAAAGGTGTCCATTATAGATATTCAGCAGTAAGAACAAGGCACACTGCATAGGTTACATTAAATGAATGTGAAGCAAGGTGTTCACTGTTGGTAGGTGTTTATTGTAAGGATGTGTGCCCCAAAGTGAGTTTTATCGTATCAATGTTTTACATTCATAGTCTTTCATTTTTACATGTACATATAACAACTAACGCTCATCGGGTTTCGAGTGCTTTGCCACGTATACGTGAATTCCACGGGCTATGCTAGATTTGGTCAAATTTAAGCATTCGGTTGATTAAGTGACAACAAAATCTATAATATATTCCATGAATTCATGATTTGGTTTTGGCAAGGCTTGGTATTTTCAATTTTTTTTTTTCAAAACAAGATATATGTGTACAATGGTGAGTAATTTCTGCACTGGGACAAACACTACCCCCACATAAGATGACAGAAAGTAGGTGAAGATGGTGAGAATAATAACGGGTCATACTTACATGGATTTTTGCCCTCCAGTTCAACTAGTTCATATTTTACATTTGTATTTGTATTCCAAAGATCTTTTAAGTACATAGCAGCAGCCAGCAAGTGGCCGATAGCGGGCGTATTTGGCACCCCAACAGCGAAATGTGTGCCATTTGCCAATCTCCGCTATACCAACAGATCATGATCTCCGATAGACCGACACTATCTGCCCCTGCTGCCACCAAGCTCCTGTGTGTTCAATGGGGTATATCGGATACACTGTTTGGCGTGGTGGCAGCACCTGCTTCCTGTGTCACATCATGTTTTCAATAAATCACTGAGCAGGTTTTGTTTACCCTCCACCCACCCTGCCCCACCCCATTGGCAACACACGGACACCAGGACTAAGTTACCTGGGCTGCCACCAACGGGCGACATTTTTCATTGGATTTCAGCCCGGAGGGGGGGGGGTGCATACTCAACATCAGGGTCGGTGTGTGCCTCGGACATTTTTGTACAATACCCTATTTTAATCCTACACCAGATGTAAAAGGTACCTTTTCTTAATCCTGTAATGTGTTGAAAGTAGTGCTGCATTGGTGCATTTGGGAGACCAATATTCCAATTTTAAACAAGTTTTAGCATATTCTTACTTCCCACAAAAATCACCCCCCCCCCCAAAAAAAAACTTATTAATTGTATCCTATATCTCCAGCCTACATCCAAGATCTATACATTTGTTTGAAAAATAAATAAGACATTCAGTTCGCACAAATAATTGTTACCCCTATCCTAATCCAGCAGTGTACATTTGGGGAGCGGGGGCTTTTCTAATCACGGGAGTAATGAAAACAGCGTCTTTCCCGCGGCACATACCCAGTACAATCCTACATGGGAGTACCCGCCTCCCCCGGGATTTCAGCATGAGCCTGCAGCAGTCAATAGCACTACTTCCGACTACCGCTGTCTGCTACCGAAATTCAACATTCCAAGCTCAAATAGGTCACCAGTCAGGTATGTCTTAATTTCAACTTATTAAATGACTTCGATGCAATGTGTTGATAAAGTCCACACCTTTGTCAGCACCAAACGGTAGCCCAGTCTTCTATGTATTTCTTCATAACAACCATCATTTGCCCATATGTTCAAAATGTTTCTGTCGTAGTCTTGATTTAGGTAGCTCCAATGGAGCTCAGATAATTCTTTCTTGGCTGTAGGACATTGGTGTCTGTAATAAAACCCAAGGATGACATTGATTCTTGTGTCATTCAACAAATATTGATGACAATTGTCACAATTCAAAGATGCTACAGTGGAATTACACTTATCACTGTTCAAAGATGATGATCTTGGCGGAATTTTGACAAGGCGTATAAAAATGTACGGTCATTATTGCAAGCAGGATAAATATGAACATGCTGAGTCTGAGTGATGAGTCACGCGCTTCCAAAATGAATTTTGCGAACACTCAGCAAGTTTTACAGATGTGCTTGATTTATCCGGATCAATGCTTACGCTCATAAATTGGTTTACCCTCTTTTCTACATTCTTTGCTTTGTTGGCGAGAACTTAGCTGTTACGGATTGGGCACTAAAAATTGTTTAACTAAATTTTGAGTGGCACAAACGTAGCTGCTGCATCAAATCTGAAGTAATTCTTTGCATAAAATGTTAACAGAGAGATACTGTTTTATTATCATTATCATCATCATCATCATCATCATCATCATCATCATTATTATTGTTATTATCATTATTATTTTTACATCATGTTCCGACCTTTTAGACTTAAGATCGTCCGGTCTGCATGTTTCGCCTCCCATTACGGCATATTTAGTGTCTTGAACAAGATATGGATATTCCTTTGCCTTATTAAGATATGTTCCCCTATCCTTTGCATTAGCCAAGAAACAGTCGTTGTGGTGGCCTACAAAAGAATATGAACTTATGAAATGTTCTGTGATGTCAGTTTGATTAATATTAATTTTCATACGTCAATCGAGAAATGTAAAATTATAGAAACATAATTTAAGTGCAGTTGCCTGCTTGTAGAAGTTTTTCCGTTGAGATTTGGGCACCTAGCACCTAACCAACCGACGCGAATTAAAGTTAGCTGGTTATAAGTTTTATATCTCTAATTATGCAGCATCTCTTTTGTACACTTATTGCCCATTTTCAATAAAAGTTTAGCACAGGGCTGACAGATTTATAATATAAAACAATTTTTGTGCTATTTTTACTATTTATCACAGGATTAGTAACAAAACGAAACATTTGCTCATATTATTTGCCAAAACATTCGAATTCTTAATATGTCAAAGATTAAAATCACGGACAAAGGGAGACATATGCATAGTCTTTTAGGGTTGACCATGATTGATCATTTTGCCTTTAAGAGCATAAAGGCTTTACAATCTAACCTGTACTTTAAGCAGCCAGAAAATAAATTTTATTCTACAAGTAAGTCTTACACAAATTACTGACTTGTTCTCGCTTTGTTTGTCTGGTGTAGTATTTCTGACTTGGTGGTTGGCCTCATGTCCCTCCATATTTGCTGTTTGGCATGTAAATATCTCACTTGCACTTGGCTGAAAACAATTGTTGGTTTCAGACTTGTATATTTTATTCTCTATTGTTTGAGTATTAAGCAGAACTTTATACGAAATAGTCATTGCATTTTATGTAGATCTTTCTTACACATGGCAGATAGTGCTGCAATATATATCATTTTATTTTAAAAACTGCAATGTTGATTTTTAAGTTTGGATACCCAAATTCATGATTACATTGATTCTTATTTGCGCTAGTTTATTGAAAAACTAAAAGGTTCATGTAATTTGCAAAATGTGGTCACTGCTGCTTTGAAATTGTAAATTATCAAATCAGTGGACAAACAAATTTTAGGTAAGCACATGAATTATCTAAAAATCAGTCACCTCTGCATGGACATGCAAGACACAAAATATTTATAATTACAGAAACATACTTCATTCTAAATACATTACCTACCGTGTTGTCAGCAGATGTGTCTCAAGTAATGGAAGTAAAGCTAGAATGGTTTAAATTCAAACTCACATTGATTTCGGAACGCTGGCCAAGAGCGCCGTTAGGACTTCTCGTCTGTCTTGCCAGTTTTTCGGACTGAGCCCTCTAACATACCCGTTCCTCCAATTTAAGTAATTAGGGTCCCCGAAATGTGTTGTGTAATACCACTCTCCTGGTGAAAAGGTGCATTTTTAGGGACAATTGCAGTTACATATATCAATAGAAGTCAGCGTAAATAAGTCATTTCTCACGGGAAGGAATATGTTGGTCACATTGCTGGATCCTTTCTTATCAAAGATGCCATTTACCTGCGGGTATCAACAATGTATCAGCATGACTCCATCATTGATACTAAAACAATGATTTATTTTATATTTAAGGAATCGGTAATTTGTTGTTTGTGTACATGAATTGCACCATTAAACAAGAAGTAAGTGTATATTGCTGAAATAATTGCACATTATATTATCGAGTTAAAAACAAATACTCAAGTCACAGACACACCTTCAGCCAAGAAGGAAAGTACCCTACACAACAATTTGAATCCAAGTAATTATTTTTCTGTCGGTCAAAATTGCAGAAGAAACTAATTTTGAATTGGGTCATTATTGCGCGACAGCAAGTGATTTTGGAAATAACCACTGTTCCGTTCAGAAGATAAGGAAAAATATTATAGGTAATGATTACAAATAAACATGATATAATCGACATGATCATTTAAAAGGTTGATGTATATTCGGAGGCAAAGAATGGGTTTGTTACCATTTCATCAATTTGGTCAGGCTGAAAAATCAATGTGTTGGAACCTCTTTGTATGACGGTTATTGTCAAGACAAACCGTACACATGCTCAGAAGCAAAATAAAACAAAACTCGAATAAATAGCACAAAATGTGAACCCTTATAAGATGTATCAGCGCTGCTGTTCTGTAAGGATCCTACTTTGTCATTTACTAAACATCTTTGCATCCTCCTCGTTATTTGTTTTGATAACATCAACTTACCCCATGTCCCAATGAATCCAGCATGAACCACATCGATGACACCTTCATAATCTACTAAAATTGGTTTTATCTGTTGAATGTGCCGCAGAATCCACGACTTGGTGGCATCTCCATAAGGTGCTTTCTGTCTCTGAAATCATCGATCGTTGTCATAGGTATGGACTTTTTATATTGCAAATAATAAAAAATTCATCAAAACTTCAGTCATTCTTTTTACGATATTTTCGACCAGTTCTGGAAAGTCTTCACAAATTTCCTGTGTCAAACATAATTTTTGAAACAGATATTCTGGGTTTGATAAGAAAAAGCTTACAAGCTAAAACTTCAGCTAGCTACTATTATGTGAAGCATACTATTTTGTTCCCTTGAAAACCCGTCACTTTTGAACGTGTTTTGTAAGACTCAGCCACGCAACAATTATCGTTTTTTGCCCATCTTAAACAATGCTTCTAGAGCGTCCCCACCAATCACCGGCAAGTGGCGCCGTCTATCATAGAACCGTGTCCCTATTCCGCGCCACCTGTCGTCCAAAAATCAACTAATGGATTGTTCGTTTTCCATAACACCCAGAGGTACCAATTCACGTGGAGGTACTCCCAAACGGACCTCTAGGAAGCTTACGAAATAACAGCAATCCTGTTAAACGTGAGACGCTAAATTAGTCTGGTCACCTACCTGCACGTCGGTATACATAAAGCGGATGACAGCGGTCCATCCAGCGGTTTTAATGACTTCCAAGTCATCACGAATGCTCTGTAGGTATGAGCCACTAATCGGTCTGTCTGCAAAAGTATCCAGCTTCCACTGACGCCAGACGTGTGTTATGCCATTGTTGGTGCGGTATCTATCCAGGGTTGACACCTGCAGTGTGTGTAACATTACAGCGGAATACATGCGGCAGAGCTAAGTATGTGGGAAAACAATTTGTCCTAACCGAGTATGTGACAATCACGCAATTTGAACACCCTGGTACCAGTGGGTATTATTGGCTGATTAATTTGTTAGATCAGACATAGTGTGTGGACGTATGAATGCCCAAACCAATGTAAACACCAAACAAAAACAACAACTTGAACAGGGCATAATTGAAAACAATGACACAACAAAGACACTTGTTTGAAAAAATACAACTTTTAAATGCTGATGATCCAAAATACATAACATAAACATGCATGACCGGAAAAACTGGGTATTGTGCATGCTTTATTAAAATAATGTTTTTGGCACATACTTCAACAGGAATTTCTTGATTCCGTGGTTAACAAGTTGGCACTCTGGGTTTCCTTTACTTTTAGCCATGATGTGGGCAGGTACCCAACAGAGGTCTCATCATTAGGACGGGAATATTGGATAACTTGTTAACGGGCACAAATTTTCACCAAGCGTCATTTGTCACTCAGATTCAATTTAAGATGCGCTTTCTTTGCAGAAAGGACGGAGGTGTAACAAGTACCATCATTACATGTTTAACCCTGCTTTAAAAAATTCAAAGTTTTTTGGCTGACTTGGTTATGATTGTCATACCGTAATGTGCCCTGCTTTGATACTAGTAATCTACATGCGCCTGCTTTGATATTAGCGATTCCCATGTAACATGCTTTGATACCAGTCATGCACACGAGTCCTGCATTGATACCATGCATGTATAAGTAACTTACATCAATACAATCAACTTTACATGTGACATGCTCTCACACCATCAGTTTAGATACAATATGCCTTTAAATTACTAATATCACTTGCTTTGATATCATTAATATCGGGGAGCCTGACCTTGTGCCTTCTTCTGATTCCTTCCAAACATAAAAAGCATGCACCAGAAAATGCATGGTATTTTAAACATGTTGTTCTGAAGTCGAGATTATCTGATTCTTCAGGAAGGCGAGAAAAAACACAAAATAGGTCTGCTGAAAGACTCATATTATGCTTCATTTTTACCGATCTCATTTCGCCTAGTATTTCCGCTATGAAACAGTTATTGAAAATTAGTAGGCACGTTTGGAAATTAATTATAGAGTGTGGTGCGTCCAAATTTGATATCAATTCAACTGAAGTTTTAAAACATGCTGTAATGACAACAAATGTACGGTTAAAATAGTATGAAAGCAGCTGAGTGTCCGTACAAACTCTTTAGTTCTACTGTAACCATGTTGTTGTTGATAAAACATACAGAGAAAATTACTTTTCGCCTTACTTTCAGTGGTGATACCCTGGAAGCTTTGCTGCTCTTTTGCGTTGAAAAACCTCGTCCTGGATTTTCCAAATGCTCCAAAGATGGTTCATATTTCAACTGGGTGTACCTTTAAATTAGAGCAATATATACTAAAGTGATTCTTCGCTAAATTAAACTGAAGACTAGTAACACCAACTACATACATGTAGCATGACGTAATGGCAGGTATACCGTTAGCCGACCTACTTTCCTGGTACGTTTAGTTTCCGATGACTATAATACTTAAAATATAAGTAGAATTCAATTTTGATCTTTGAGAGAATTGCATGGGCTGCGCTTCTACTTTGATTGACGCGAGATACACCCAGGATTTAAAATGAAAAGCACAAAGAAAACAATACACATTTACGATTACTCTACAGGTTTGGGGAGGGGGTGTGGGTTGGGGGGTGTTTTGTTTTTTGTTTTGGGTTTTTTTGTTTTTTGTTTTTGGGGTGTTTTTTTGTTTTTGTGTTTTTTTTAATTGTTTGCTTGTGTGTGTGTGTCTACGCATGATCAAGTTGATTCGTGGCACTTTTGTGTACTTACAACTTCAAAGCATTTATTTATTTATTTATTTATTTGTTTGTTTGTTTGTTTGTTTGTTTGTTTGTTTGTTTGTTTGTTTGTTTGTGTGTTTGTGTGTTTGTTTGTTTTCACTGGATAGTCAGTTTCATTCGGTATCCCGCTGGGGGGGGGGGGGGGCACGAATATATATGATTTCCTTTCCTGGGGCTAAATTGGATCGAGAACTTCTGTTACATTACTTATTTGCTATTCTGCCATGTTCTTGCATTCTTTCAATTCAAGTTTGTTATTTTACCAAGTAAAATGTAAAAACAGGCAACCACCATAAAAAGCGAGTCCGGGGTTTAACACTGCAGAACATGCTTGATAATTTTCTGCTGGTGAATCATTGATGAAATATTTGTGCTGTTGAATTCTTGCATTTTCACAATTTTTGCATCGAACGTTATAATGATGATTAATGAAAGTATATGTTGAGGGCATAGATAGTGACCGGACGGGATATAGAACGTAGATTGATTTTTTTTTCATAACTACAAGGAGTACATAGCACTGTACACTGTTGTAAATACCTGTTTGTATAATTAGCATGGACAGTGCCTAATAAATAACGTTGTTGTTCCTATAATTGGGCACTAGTGGAAAAAAAACCCTCCATCAAGCACTCTCAGTGCCACTACATGAGACACTCCTCCACAAAACGATTGAAAAAAGAAGAAACAAGTGAGACCAGATTCCGAGGCAATTGTAACTCGGTACCTTAAACTTACTGAATAGATTCGATCCCGGAAGATGAGCTCCCTGTGGAAATACCTGTAAACAAATATACGAATCACAGCAGACGATTGTCATACATCAGACCTGCAACATAAGGGCTCGGTCCAGGATATGAATGAAGATAACCACACGAGTGTTTATATTCTGGAAGCTATGTGATTACAGCAAAGTAATTCCGTGAAGATGCAGACAGAAAACGGAGAGACGACCAGCGACCACTTCACTCGATTTTATGCTTGCCACGTGCACATGAACTCAGCAACACTCATACATGAACCAGTAGGTCTTGTGAAGGAACCGAAAGATGCAGTTTTTCCGTAATTCTTCCTGATTGAATGGGTCCCACCATGGAGGAATAAAGTAGTTTATTCCTCCACGGTCCCACAGATTAGAAAGTTGATGAAATACACTTTATTGACTGTATCACAAATAATACAATGTGACATTTTGTCAATACAAACATACACACATACACACAAATTAAGTACAAAGGTGCCCTACATATACGAGCATTAAGCACCTATGTGCGTTAATGCTCATACAAACTAAGTTTTAAAAAAGCTGTCAGAACTGCCCTCTGGTGGTAATAATGGAACCAAAAAAATTGTGGACTGCAATTTATCAAATCATTATCGTCCAGTTTCATGATAAATAGAATTTTTTCTGAGTCCGAAAGGGAAGAAAACAAGGGAAATAGATTAGTAAGTTGTTGAAAAGGGTTATCACGTTGTGTTGAGAATGTTTTACAAGATATTAATATATATTCTTCACTTTCATTTCGTCCTCATGTTGCGCATAATCTTTTCTCCAAAGGGGTTTTTGTGGGCCTTTTGTGCCGGCCAATTTCGATTTAAGGTTATGGGCGTTGATCCGAAAACGAGTAATACCTTTCCTAATTTCATAATCATTCACTAAATATAAGTATAGTTCTGGTTCGAAATCATGTTTGAATTATGCATAATTATGTCCTTAATTTCTTATCATCTTTACTATTTTCGAGTAGAGTCTTGGTTCCATTGATTTCAAATTAATTTTTGTATCCTTTTTTTGAAACGTCTAGTCGGAAAATCGTCCTTATTGCCGCCAAAATTATTCCACATATTTTCAAAGCGAGTCACATGAAAAACGTTTTGCAGAGTTTTCAACGATTGAAGTTTCCCAGAATTCTTATTATGTACATTACAGAGGAAGCAATCATAAAACATTGAATCAGGATTTAGCTTTAGTATTCAAAACCAGTATATTGACATTTGTGTGAAAACTTTCAGTGAGAGAGGATATTGGCCGAGTTCGCTTAAAACTGCAAAATTACATGCTGTTTTGTTCACACCGAGGCAAAATTTCAAATAGCTGAGATGTATTTTTTCAAAACTATTATTGGTATGGTTGTTTACATCAGAAGATGCAAAAAAATTTTCTGGTTGACTGATGAATGGCCCCCAGAGATGTCCAGATTAGTGTTACAAAGAATTCTCTTTAATTTCGCTGTGGTTTTAGTAGCTTTAGCACTTAAATTCTTTAAAGTGGGGCTAAATGAGCCAGAATCACTGATTTCGATACCTAAATAACAATTACTATTGACAGTTTCCAGTTGTTCGTTTCCTAATGTGAAATTTTGTTTCATTTTTCGCTCAACTCTATTAAAAATTATTATTTTGGATTGTAATTACAATTCCAATCTGTGCAATAAATATTTAGTTTGTCTAAACAATTTTGTAATCCTGCTTGAGTTTCAGAGAGTAAAACGAGATCATCCACAAACAGTAGACAATTCAATTTCTTGTCATTGTTGATATTTAGGGAGGTAAAAAATGATATATGAAAACCAAAATATTAAATTTCATTTTCGAATAGTGTTTTTTAGCTCCAAAAGTGCGCCACATTTGAGACAGGAAAACGCGCGAATTTTCTCCGATCATGGCCCGATGTGGGAAAGAGTCAGTGGCGTCACAAAACTCAACCCGCTGGCTATGGTGCATGTGTCATAAGTCAGAGTGCCTTCAGTTTGCCAAGAGTCATGGCAGACACAACAGACCATAGTAATTCCGTAGAGTCTGAATTTAGACGATCCCAGCTTGCCCTCTGGGCAATGATATTTCCTATCAAAATTACTAGATTTAATTTAACAAGAACAAGCATGAATGCAATAAATTGGAATTTGCGTCAGGATGGGCCAGGTCTTGTAGTGTTTTAAATTCTAGCATTTACGGAAACAGCAACGGCCTACGCCTTCGGTATATAAAAGTCTGAACAAACAGTTAATTTGAAACGCTAGCTTGCTTTGCAGGCTTTACCCTTGCGCAGTATCTTGCATCAATTACCTATATAGCCGTCCCATTGATGGTCACAAAGTATCACATTTTATTGTACATGTATACGGGTGATCGAAATGTGATTTAATGTTATAATGGCGGGGGGGAGGGGGGAGGTTCTCTCATGGGCGATCATTTTAAGTATATGCCGCTCCGGAGGCCAATTTATCAGTAAATTTCTCTAAGGAGGCCCAATATTGTGCCCGAAACTGGAAGAGGTAATTTTGTGACCGGGGTCCAAAATTTTGCAAAATTTTGCAAAATTTCACTTTCAGTCAACATTTTCTTTTCCGAACACTTTCGACACAATGTTTGCCTAAACTTGCACTATTTTTGTAAAAAGATACTCAAATCAACGGTGTTATTTGTATGGTTTGATTCACACATTCCCACCAAAATTTCGGGGAAGTGCCTTCTCCCGGTCGTGTGTTGGCTTTTTGTAAGCAACTCAATGTACACGTTGCTGATGCATATCATCTTCATATATTGGCATCGCGATACCCCCAGCCGCATGGCCTGATGTTTCAACAATAACCAGCAACTGTCTGACTGTTTGAGGCTATATGATTTTAAGGAGAATATAGTTTGTTAATAATTTTTCTTAAGATAAGAATATTATTATTGTCGTCACCATTAGTTGCCTTACACGACACACAAAGCTGTATTGTCCTACACTTGTGGTGTAGTACCTCCCTCGAACGTCATTCCTGAATTTCATTAATAGGATTTCTTTCGGAGGCTGAATTCTCTTATTTCTCTCACTTATGTAATTCAAATGAGACCTGAATCAGCGTTAGAGATAGACCAAGTCGCAGTTAATTTGTGAACTGTCCGACATTCGTGATTGAAAGTTAGATTCATTCTTCCATCTCACAGAGGTAATAGAATTACTGAATTATTTATTTCCTGATGCTGGATTTACCTGCAGATTACACGAGCGTTGCTTTGGGGGGGGGGGGGGGGGGGGGGGTAACATAACGTGGACACTAAAGTTTTTTTGTCCTTCTCACATTTGACTTTTCCCCTTCGTGTTATCACGTCTATTGAATGAATATTTGCATGTACGAATATATATATATATATATATATATATATATATATATATATATATATATATATATATATATATATATATATATATATATATATATATATATATATATATATATATATATATATATATATATATATATACATGCATACATACATACATATTATAGTGAAGAGATAATGAACTTACCAACAAAGACCACTGAAGAAAAGAGAAGCAAGATGACATATGGTGGTACCATTGTTGAGCTGTCCAGGTTATACCAGTGCTCCGTGTCCAGCTTTTTATCGATATGGGTCGGCAACTGTGATAACATCGTAAAGCTTACACCTGTAACTGTAAAATCATATGAGCATAAAATGTGTCAGAACAGGGCATATATTTATTAAAGGGAACTTTTTTTCACTCAATTATACTTTTCAAAAGTACGTTTGTTTGTGTGGATACAATAAGCCCATATACAATTGTTACATTGAAATATCTTCGTTTGCAAAATAAATACGTTACGTAAGTAGCGTTATGATCAGATTACTACATCCATGTTATTGTCTAAAGGCCCGTGATAAGATTATACATATTCATGAATCACATTATTACTCATAAGAAACACATCCAGTTATATACAGGTCAACACTTGAGGTGTTGAAAATGCGTATATGTATGGCATGAGGGTAAATAGTGTGACAATGAGTTACATTCTTGGGCGACGGAAAGATATTCTGGAGGTCCGCGTGAAGTCATAATGACAAATCTACTGGGGAAGGTTTACTTTCCAGTGATGATGACGCGCACACGAAATATCAAAACTGATTACAGAAATATATGATCAAAATAGCTGAAATAAAGTGTTCAAATTATCTTCTCGCATAAAAAGCTGAAAATTTGTATAACTGTGTTTTCTAGTGTTGTTAAACCATTGGCGTTACTTGCTCTTAAAATCAAAATGCAAAATTTTAAGTTGGGAAAAAATGATGCAATATTTTGATTTCCAAGTGAAAAAAAATGGAACTGTGAATTGTTAAGCTAATAAAGTCAATATATATATATATATGTGTGTATATACATACACACACACACACACATATATATATATATATATATATATATATATATATATATATATATATATATATATATATATATATATATATATATGGCAGTTGTTATTATTGTTGATGACGATGTTGTTTTAATCTTTCATCATAAATTTTCAAGAATTGAATTTTCGTCACCAATGGCCATATTCATAACACGGACTAAGTTCAAAATTTAACATTAAGTTTTCTCAAGATTAAGGGTCACTACAGTAAGAGAGCTGACATTTTCTTCTCTTCTTTTTTGCAGGTATGTCTATTTTGAATAAACTCATAAAGAAGCTTGAGCACTTTTATCCCAGACCAATGAGCAACTTTATTAAAAGAATGCTGACATTTTCAAGCATTTTTCTCCACACGAATTGTAAATGAGCGTTACCCTAATTACGGTTCATTTTTACCTTAATTCAATTTTGTATTTAGTTAATATTTATGAGTACTACCACAGATATATAACCTACAGGGAAAACGAGTGTTGGCCAGATATGTATCGTAAACCCTCAGATCTAGGGATTTCCACAAGTTGGCAGCACTGAGGAAATTCTCTTATGCTGCTTCTTACATGAATGAACCTTTATTAGCTGCACCTTCAATACACAGAAAAGGTATTTTGCCAAATACAACACAGTACATGCACAATACACACAATCCAACCTTACAAAAAGAAACCAAAGAATATACAATGATGTTTAAATAAATACATTACCTACGTTCATAAGGATCCCCTTATTGCAACAGTCTCATTTATATAATTTATCATAAGTGAAACAGTCTCAAAATCTTCACATTTCATCAAAAATATAAATTTTTCTTTCGGACTCTAATTCTCAAAATCCACAAAAATTTCGGACATTCCTTGCAATACGTTTTTTTCTCGGGTTAGAAAGTTTTTCACAAACCATCACATAATGAAACTCATCCTCAATAGTCTTACAGTAATCACATGTTCTTACCTGAATAGGTGTTTTCACCAGTCTTCGATGTCTGCCTAATTCAATATGTAAATTATGTGCACTAGTTCGGAAGCGTGTAAATTTTTTTCTGCAGCTAAATTCCTTTAATATAAGTAAGTATGATTCAATTTCGAATTTGGTTTTGAATTTAACGTATGTTCGTAATTTCTTGTCGGGTAACGATTGCATGTTCATGGTATTATTCCACTGTGCCAAAAATCTTTCTTTTAATAGACAATTTATAATTCCAGGAGAAAAATTTTAAAAATCGTCGCTACCGTGATGCCAAATATCCTGACATCCGACTATCGTAAAAATATCTTTCAGTGAGGCTGTCCAATGTGATTTACTGGGTAACATTTCATAATTACACCGATAAACATCATGCAACAAACTCTCGGGGTTAACATTCTCCATTCGATACCAATTTTTACAGACACGTGTCAAAACCTCTAACGGATATGGATATTTTCCTACATCTATATAGTACTAGAATCCAGTGGGCCATACCACATGTACATTGTAAAATCCATAAGGCATATATATATATATATATATATATATATATATATATATATATATATATATATATATATATATGTGTGTGTGTGTGTGTGTACATACATATATACATACATACATGCATATATATATATATATATATATATAATATATATATATATATATATATATATATATATATATATATATATATATGCTGCAAGTTCCACGCTAATTTTGTGAATAATGCTTGTTATCTCCCGCCCACGAAGTGGGGGGGAGATATAGTAATGACGACAGTCCGTCCGTCCGTCCGTCCGTCCCACATTTCTTGCGCGCGATATCTCAAGAACAGATTAAGCTAGGATCATGAATTTTTTACAGTTGGTCACCCTTATAAGTGTTCACGTCGAGTTCGAAGGAGAGTGACCTTGACCCCATTTCAAGGTCACCAGGGTCATTTATCTCCAAACTTCTTGCGCGCGATATCTTAAGAACCGGATATGATAGGATGATGAAATTTTCACAGTTGATCACTCTTGTTAGGGTCTACATCGAGTTCGAAGGTGTGTGACCTTGACCTAATTCCAAGGTCACCAGCGGCAATTCAATTTTCTTTGAATTTGTTGTATGCAATATCTGAAGAAACAAGTGAGCTAGGATCACTTAACTTTTACAGTTGATCAACCTTGTAAGGTTCTATGTCATGCTTGAAGGACCTTGACCTTGACCTAATTCCAAGGTCACCAGCGGCAATTCAATTTTCTTTGAATTTGTTGTATGCAATATCTGAAAAAACAAGTGAGCTAGGATCACTTAACTTTTACAGTTGATCAACCTTGTAAGGTTTTATGTCATGCTTGAAGGACCTTGACCTTGACCTAATTCCAAGGTCACCAGCGGCAATTCAATTTTCTTTGAATTTGTTGTATGCAATATCTGAAGAAACAAGTGAGCTAGGATCACTTAACTTTTACAGTTGATCAACCTTGTAAGGTTCTATGTCATGCTTGAAGGACCTTGACTTTGACCTAATTTCAAGGTCACCAGAGGCAGTTCATCCATCCAACATTTCTTGCGTGCGATATCTCAAGAACCTGTAAAGCTAGGATCATGAATTTTTTACAGTAGGTCACCCTTATTAGTTACAGTTGACTTCACAAAACTGTATTACCATGGGCCATATAAACATAAGATCCCTAAAGTGTCATATATCTGATCTGCAGGCTGACCATGCTGTACAACACTTATCATTCATATGTGTGACAGAAACACATGTTGAGGATTGTACTGAAGCTTGCCAGGTAGAAGGGTACACTTTAAAAACCAAACCAACAAAGCATGGCCTCGCAGTCTATGTCAAATACAACTATGATGCACATACAGAGGAATATTCATTCAGTGCTTCCCAACTACAGATAATGGGTCTTACATTGTTTCCTACCACTGCAAATCCTTGGCTCCTTATGGTAGTCTACTGCCCTCCCCACACACCAGCCAGACAGTTTCTGCCTTTACTTTATGAAGAAATCTCGCACATTCCAGTCCACTATGAACTAATATTGATGGGCGACATCAACAATCTTTGCCCCAAACCAACTCATCGCAAACTCAAGCAGTGGATATCAAAGCCAGCACATAGGCTTGGTGGTTACCTGGATCTGATCTTCACAGACGACAATAACAACAGAGTCCTATCTGCTGATGCATTCCCGGTGCCATACACAGACCATCACATGACATGGATCACACTGCAGAACTTAACAGAGAATCACAACTAGTAACCTTTGTAAGAAACAGTTATTTTTCTGTTTCATTGACACTATACATTTTTCTTGTTTTCAGATGACTACAAATCACATGTAAAATTCCAGCATTCTGCTCATGCCATAATTTTTAGGTTATTTTTTATTTACTTGAGTATATGTTTACCATGACACCCAGGGTAGAGGTACAGTTAACGTATCGTCCCCATTTAAGCACAATATCAGAAACATGCCAGTATGTAGCTGCCAAATATACAGTTATCTTTGTTTTAAAATTATGTGGGCGGGAGATATGGACAGCGTCAGCGTCAACTTGTTTATAATTACAGCGGGCTTCGCCCGCTGTAAAGGTATAGGGACAAGAAGTGAAGAATGCTACTCACAATCACGGGAGTTTTTTGCTAGCTTTGAGAAACCGTACCAACAGAGAAGAGCTATCTGAGCCGGAAACATCACTTTTTTTATGGCATTTAAGCACTTGGATTGTTTTTTTTTCTGACACACATTACATCGAAAATTAATAAGGTGCTTCCATTTCAATAAAACGCCATCTAAGAATGTTTCTACACATATATCTCGTGTTTTTCTGGGTTATACCCATTTTATATTAGCGAGAGGAAGCAAACTGTAACAGTAACGTACATACATGAAAAGATGTTCCTGCCATGAGAGAGAGTGCATGGTGATGATTAAAAATCACGATCGACTTCTCGCGATGGAGGGCGCCATTTGCATAACGGCCTCACCTTGTCGATAATGCACGGTAATTTATTCTCAGTCATAAAACTGACTCACACTTGTACATGCGGTGGGTTTTGTATGTTTTAAGTTCTACACAGCTTAAATTCCAGGCTAGAAAGACATTATAATATGTAAACGTCACCATCACTGTGACCATCATAATCATCACCATCACCATCATCATCATCATCATCATCATCATCCTCATCATCACTGATTGTTGTTTCATCTGCATTTTCAGTTGACTCTTGCTCATCCAAGAGTTAATGTGGCAAATTGGCCCATACAAACCAGCTAGCTGTGGGCAACACAACCATGATAATGTAACTCCAGTGTTTGCAATCGAAACATATGGTACTGATGGGACAGCAGAAGTTCTTTACTGTGGACATGTTTATTTTCCATTGAAAAGTGCCACCATTGAAAAAACACATACACTAGACATTGAAATGATGTTGCAATGGCATATATTTCTACATCTGATCCCCAACTGGTAGCTTGCCACCTGTGTTGGCTTACACATTTTTTTTAAATGGAGAAACAGGCAGACCCCATATAAATCTCTCTCGCATATTAAAAAAATGTCGAAAATACAGATATTGAGCATTACAATATAAGGGTTTGAATAACACCTACAAGGCACAATACAATTTACAACACCCAAATATTAAACAAAAAAGGGGGGGAATGCACAACACTTTGCTGTACATGAGCGAAGACAGTAACATGCAGAAGATGAAACAGAGCACATTTACGTCACAGATAGAGAAGAGTAAAGCTCGTGAGAAAAAAGGGCGGAAGAGGAATTTAAAGCCAAAGCTACTTCCATGCGTCAGTATACTTGAGGGGAAAGAATCCATGCAGTTCAATCGACTGATTGCATATGATATATTGATTCCCGTTCTCAACTTTAAAACTAAGTTTAGAATAATCTACAGTGGTTAAAATCTGCCGTACTGCATAATGAAATTTTGCATTGTCTCAAATTGTATTTGTTGTTGGCTTTAGAACAACTTTTGTTCCCAAATAATAAAGTGTTCTAAGTGAATGGAGCTAACGGTATAATTTTGACTGAAGATATCTCCTTGTATTATATTATTGGGGCAATCAAATAAGTAATGATAGGCTGTCTCTCTGATGGAACCGCATGAGCATCCAAGTGACTCTCTGATACCTATTTTGTGTAAGTCTTGATTCAGCTGGATGGAGCCCATCGTACTTCTAGCATGCAGTTTGTTAGCTGTCCTATTACCATCATCGATTTTTTTTAACGTTTTTGTTTTGCTTGCATCAAAAAGATTCTACATCTTGTGAATTTCGAGGAGCCAAAGTTAGAGTATTCCAGTGAAGAATTGTAGATGATAAAAGGAGTTTTTGAAGATCATTATTCTATTTTTATTTGGAGCTATATTTGCTTTTGAACTGTTGTAATTAGTTCTGGATGATTCATTTTAGGCAGCAAATCAGATAAGTGCTTCGGGGTAAGTCCAAGATTTTTTCATACATGAACTCTAGTCTACGTTTTGAAAGTTTTTCCCGTCCGGTTTTGTTGTATATTTTGTCATGACTTGTACGACTTATGGCTCCTGTGACCAAACAGCACGGGCAGCACCCAGCTGAACTTTCACATGTAGTTGTGACTCAGTATCTGTGTATCCACCCCCAGACAACATCCCCATACTCAAGTATAGGTATAACATATGAGAAGTAGATGATTTCTAAAGAGCCCCTGCTGATTTGTACTGTAACAATTTCGCGATTTCAGTTCATCTTTTTGCTTTATTGACAATAAAATTTATAAGTGTGGACCAGGATAAGTCTTGTGGTAATTAGAATTCCAACATGCCTGTGCCACCTGTGTTGCAAGTGATGGCCAAATTGTCCACGTATGCAGAGAGGGTATCTCTGTGACTCTTCATGAATTGACAGGTTTTGAAATGAAATACCGAATGCAGTTCTTCCATTTGGAACAAGAAAGTACGAACTGCCCTAAACAAATAATATGCATAACCTGCAACATGGAAAATAACTGTATCTTCTTTCAACATGGATAGTGAAAATATATGCTTCTGGTCATTTTTTTTTCTAACCAGCAGTGACGGGTACATGGGCCAAAATGTATGACAAGAGATGCACGCATGTCTGTAATTTCTGGTTGGAACATATACACACATATGTTAGAAAAATGTCAAAGCTGTGCAAGAATCAATGTATGGAAAATAAGAGTAAAACAAAATAAAGTGAAAGTTGTCGGATTTTATTTGTAAATCAGTCTTGGACTATATTATGGTTTTAAATTATTTCAAGGACCACTAATTGCAAGAAAATGTCCGCAAATTTAACATATTTTTGCAAAACACAAAAGTGTCAATGAGAAAGTAATGGATATGGCTATTTTAGTTCTGGGAAATGGGTGAAAATAGGAAGTGCGACATTAGTGATATTTGGTTTTCAGTATTAATCATGAAATGAGTGCATGGCACAATATTATTGACTCTAATTCATGTGGACCTGTACTGCTGTAAAAGATTCTTAATTGCAATTCCACAAAGTGTGGGGAAAATCAATTAGGGAGTACTATTCTATATGGTTATTTTTATTTCCGCAAAAGTGGGAAAAATGCACTACAGAATGTTAGGTCTTCAGTAACCGCAGAACTGTGAACAGTATATATATATATATATATATATATATATATATATATATATATATATATATATATATATATATATATATATATATATATATATATATATATTTGATTTCATGGTTTTTTGAAGTGCACTTATTTCACCTGGTCAAATGCGTTAATCCCGATGGGAGGCCTCTAGTTTCGAGTTTCCGCAATCACATAGGCCTGTCTAATGTATATGACAATGACATTGGTAGTCACCACAATATTCTAAATGAGGTATGGGCCTTCTATGGAAGGTATAAAAACACACTTCTTATGTTTCAGGAAAAGTGTAAAGTGCCACCACAATTAATTCCTGTACGCGTTAGTCCGGAATATTACGATCGTGAATGTAATTTGTAGGCCTAACTTGCTAAATCGAAACTTAACAAGTTCAAGCATTTTTTTTTTTTTTTTAGTATTCTACAATTGATGACTAACGAATCTGAGCAACAAGACAGGCTATTAATAGCACCGCCGCACCCCGTAAATCAACAACTTTTTTTTTTTTTTTTTTTTTCGGGTATTGTAGGCGGTCTGTGTGACGAGGTTTGCCCTGAAACGCCAGCCTGGCCGAGCATTCGTTGCTCCAGCCTTCCAGAATGTATTGTTAATAACTTGTGGAATTCAGCTGAATATTGTTAGCTCCACTGCGTCTTTTCAGGTTTACTCTCCACTGTGCTCAAAATTTGGAAAAATGCCAAGACTTTTTCAGTGCTTAATCAAACAGCCATGTTTATTATATACATATATGCAGGCAATTTTATATACCCCGAAATGTAATGATTTTGTACACACATTCCTAATACCAGTACGAGAATGAGTTTTACTACCACTTGCTCTTTTCAGAGTTTTATTTGTCACTGTGACATCAATGCACCATATAACATAAATAGGAGTTGAAAAACCGAATTTTCCATATAGGCGTACAATGAGGAGAAAGTAGTTAAATGATAATAAAATGTTTATTTTCACTGGAAATACCAATAATGTACACAGTTTAATTTGTGCAAATGTTACTTTTGCTCGATGTTGGTCATTCTGATATTTTTTCCAGTCTCTTTCACTGGGCTGACGGAAAGAAAAAGCATCAAACTTAATTCATTCCTAAACAAAGTTTGATAGCTATCCAAATTAGATGTTGCCCACAAATATTAGGTGTTGTGATTTAAACTGATAAAATAGCTTGATGATGAAAAAGAAAATCAGGAAAACATTTATAGTTGAAGTAAGTGAAGTAACACTGACGCCCTCCGCTACGGGGAGCATCACTGTCCAGATCGGAATGAAGACATTTCGTCTGCTCATGGCTGCGCCTATTTCTTAGGCTACGACCTGAATTTGTAATGTATAGTGTAATTTCAATTTGTTTGGTTTTCACCCCCGACCCATCGTCCCCGTCAGAAACGCTTGAAGGAAAGTTATAAAACAAATTTAAATTTCTTTCGTTATGGAATCTCCCTCTCTCTCTCTCTCTCTCTCTCTCTCTTCTCTCTCTCTCTCTCTCTCTCTCTCTCTCTCTTCTCTCTCTCTCTCTCTCTCATGTGTAGTTCAAAACATTTTCTTAATTTCTAGATGAAAACGAAAGAACGGAAAGAAACAACAATGTTTCTCTCCTTCCTCACTGCCATAATATGGAGGAGGAAACAAGTTGTCATGGGAGTACCAAAGCAACGACCGAACATATGACAGAACATATGAACCAAGAATAAAATGAGACTTGCTACAAGGGTACTCGTTTATTGTTCACGCCAACTTGACTCAAATCAAAATTTCTGCATAGGTTTTTACCCTTGGTGTACGAATGGTTGTCACCGTTTCGATTGAAAGCTTCGCTTGAAGTTGTAAAACACGCAATAGACTTCAGTTGTAAAAGCAACGCATATACATGTATCTGCTGCGGAACTTTGTCTGCCATCCGTTGGTGGTAAAACTGTACGCCGGGACACGATATTCTGATTTCATCTGATAACAAAAAGAAATGCCTGTTTTAGTTAATCTTCTGGTGCTCTTTTGTCTGATTAGCTCCTTTTTTTTCTTTCATTGATTGAATTTCTGACCCTATGTTGTTATTAATTTAAACTTATAGTTGTTTAGATATACACGGTTTGCAACTTGATTAAACAAAAGCTTTCACTTAATATGTATGGTGTATATATTAAGCTTTCAGTTGTCAGAATACGACTATAAGTCATTGCAGAAAACTATGATAAGCAGATGTTTGTACCTTTTCTCACAACCGCATCGACGAAAAGGACATATCGTGATTAGGTACATCGACTGTACTGTAAAGCCATTGTCACTGAATGTCAAATATTAGGTCGACAATATTAAAACATCTAATGACTGGTTTCGTACGCTTACTTCGTGTTTTTTATAAGTTTTTTCAACCGTAGCCAGCGCTGTTACGCAGAAGGCCGTAATGTTTGTTGTCTGATAATCTAGGTAGCGTAAATCCAGCTCCACCCTGAAAAAATAGAGCGAGTTAAATTAAATGCAGGTTAGTGATAAGTGATAGGCATCCGAAATGAATAAAAGGAATTTCTTCAAATACATGTAGTCTTTATTTTCTAAGCATCGCAATCGATGTACACAACGTTAATGTTGATCAAATTTTAAGTTTTATATTTACTTTACTGGACCAAGTGACGAAACTGCTTTTGACAAAGGCGGGATCAAAGACGTATGACTTTATCTCAATAAGGGGATTCTCATATGGGATTCCAATATACCATTATTTCAAGATGCATATACATATTTATCTCATGTTTGGGTCGATTTTAGTACTATAACAGGCTTGTATAAATGCCGTATCATAGGCCTAAAAGCTACAGTGCCGCGATATGATGTATCGGCACTCTGCCGATGGTATCGGTATTCTTCCGGTTTCATCGGTAATTGTGTTGATGGGGAGTAAGGCTTTCTGCAAATGTCGTTCTTATTTTTGCTTTGTGTATTGAAATGTACAAATCGACCCAAACATGAGATAAAAATTTTATAGCATGCTTTGTAGACGATATGAAATAATCAACTTGCACTGGATACCATACAGCAGAACTCGATTATATATTATATATATATATATATATATATATATATATATATATATATATATATCGAGTAACATAATATATATATATATATATTATGTTCGGAACGAGTGGGACTCGAACCTGCAACCTTTGGCACCAGTCACCTAGCTGAAATGGGAAACGCACATATCCACTCGACCAAATCCCCATTCCTAAAAAAGAATGGTTCAATGGAGGTAGTTATGTTCGAGTCCAATATTAACACGGTAATGCAGTATATATATATATATATATATATATATATATATATGGGTGTATGCGCGCTCGCGTGCGTGTGTCTGTGTCTGTGCGCGCGCGTGTGTATGTTTGCATATGCGCTTGTCATATTTGTAAAAATATAATGCTCACACAGAGGTGTTTTCCATAAATCTCACGTTGCTGAAGAGACGACTCTTACCACATCTCAAAATAATTTTGCCCAAGAATGCAATCCGATTTCAACCGAATAAAATGTACGTCAATGTACCTCAAGGCATTTCAAAATCCATTTACAGTTGCGTTAAAATTTTTGAACATCCAATTTAGTAGCTACAATGTATCATACAAATATTCGTGAAAAATGCCAGACCCAAGGCTTCAGATGTTTAACAAGAACCCCAGCATTTTTATCTGTAATTATTCTACATTTTGCTCCATGGCGATCTGTGCCACTATAACGGTAGGTAGATGGATGAATGGAGAGAGAGAGATAGATAGATAGATAGAGAGAGAGAGAGAGAGAGAGAGAGAGAGAGAGAGAGAGAGAGAGAGAGAGAGAGAGAGAGAGAGAGAGAGAGAGAGAGAGAGAGAACGTCATCAAAGTTATGGTGGCACCATGGTTTGTAACAACAATTGAATCAATATTTATGGCTTGTTCTCTAATAAATTCATGACAACCGAATCAGATTTTTATTTACTGGGAGTGGCTCTCGTGACAGCAAGAAAACGTTTTGTCTCAATGGAAGTCTCCATGACCATCAAATCTCCCTATGATACCGTGTTTCTTAAAAATCAATGTGACAATTAATCGACCTCAGAATATTCTCCTGTGTCTTGAGCCTCCACCTTAATTGATCGTTAAGTAATCATGAACTTTGATGTTGATTTGTTGAGTTATTCTTATTTTTGGACCTTTTGGTTACCGTGTGAAATGAAATGAAATGAACTTTATCAGCTTCATCATAATTACATTTGCAATATTTTGCTACACATACAGAGACACAATACAAGCACAAATAAACAAAACATCAAACACAAATGTTCAATACCACAGTCAAGACTTGCATCTTGACAAGTAACATAAGGCGTAAAGAATTACCAGTTTTTTTAAAAATCTAAAATGCCCCCCTTTTGTCAACAACAGTCGAGAAAAAAGTCATCACATAAACTATTTTATCACTATCGTCTAAATTCATTATAAATTCAAATTTATCTGTGTCTACTAAATCAGAGAAGGAAGGGAAAATGTCATCTAAGGTGCTATATAAATTTTGACGCTCAGAGTCGTAATTTTTGCATGTTGTTATTAAGTGTACCTCATCTTCTATTTCATTGCAATTTTCACACAGTCTTTCTTCTAACGGGATCTTGTGGGGTCTTTTATGCCCACCAGTTTCAATCTTTAAATTATGGGCTCTTATTCTAAATCGTGTGTAACGCTTTGCGAGTTGGAATATTGCCTTCTCTCTTGGTATTAAGGGAACTGTCTGGTACAACGCTTCAGCTGGCACCAGTCACTTTAATAATTTTTTGCAGCAGGTCGACTTTGGGTCACTTCGATTTCACTTGGTCGAGGCTCACTATCAACTATACATGTTGAGTTTCTTATATAAATTTAGATCGTGACAAAACACTGTCTACCATAGTTTATGTACCGTAAAAGGGCTGAAAGATGTTGGCCAATGGTGGTGGTGATGATAATGATCATGATGCCTCGCACAGTTACAAATTAAAGATGGCAAAGAAATACAGCCGTTTGTATCACGAATTATGATAAAGGTCAGCGTACTCTTACCTGGGCTCAAAACAAATGAAGCACTTGTACGAAGGGTTTCTACATTTTTCATTGTAATGACTGGGAAAGCATCGAACTTGTCTACCCGCCATGTACATAAGATTGGGAAAGTCACCAAAAGTCCTGGGCTCTAACAAAAACACAATTTCATCATGTCCACATATTAAACGAAGGATCTCATAAAACACGGCAAAATTAGGCTAAGAAACGATGGGTTAGCACACACTGGTGAATACATATTACTCAGAGCTATAACAATTCTGTGGTAAATATCGTTCACGACCTTTAGTGAAAAGACTCACTGAAATCTGCATAATACCGAAAAGACTCACTGAAATCTGCATAATAAATATATTTAGTATTCGCGGATCAGTTTCTCTCATTAAAAAAAGAGCGCAAAGCATTGCGTGAAATTAAAATTATGGTCTTTGCGCCCTGAATATTAAAAATGACCCTTAAGTGGGGGTCTTAAAATTATGCACATTTTATGGCAAAATCCTTTGTTGAAATTTTACCTTAACATATAGCTACTTACACCCTTGGTATTTAAAATTTATTGCATTTTTACCCACATACGGCCTCACAGCATATACAAAATGTCAAGACATATAAAAAGCAGATCATTATCACAAATTCTTTGGTAGACCTCGCCGTTGTTTAAATAGACTATATACATATTCACAAACTAGAGTTGGTCGTGTAAGCAAGGAGACAAGATTCTTTTTCAAATCATCATAAGTGTTACAAGACACAAGGATATGTTCCACATTGTCAACAGCTTTGCTTTCGCCGTAAAGACAAATCCTAGAACCCAAACTTTCATTCAAATATCTGTCGAATTCAATATGAAAACAAAGATCGTTCAAACGTAGCTTAGACAGATATCTGCGGAATTTGAAGTTTTGGACAATTTTTGAATAATCTTCCATTCTGTATGAAAATTTGAAATTTCAGTACTTTCACAATTTTGAAGCAGAGCCATTGATAGCATTGTCCAGAAGTATCAATGAGTAGAAACCTTGAGAGTATTATGGTCGCGTATTCGACTTTTCAATTTACTATGAAGATTAAATTGCTATTGTTATTGCTACTTATCAACTGTCACATAATCATCTTACCCAAATGGACTAGCGAGCCCAGTGAGAAGAACAGTGACAAGATGACAAATTGTGGCACCATTGTTGCCCCTCTGTGGTTTGTCTGGTAACCTCTGCTAACTTTCGATACGTATCCATATATCCATGATTATTTATAGAGAGCGAGAGAAAACACACATGTATCATGCTATCAGTTCTCAAACCGAAAAATGATAATGTAGCATACTGGTTGTCGGCTTTAATT
Source organism: Hermodice carunculata (assembly GCA_964020975.1). Classification (NCBI taxonomy): domain Eukaryota; kingdom Metazoa; phylum Annelida; class Polychaeta; order Eunicida; family Amphinomidae; genus Hermodice; species Hermodice carunculata. The sequence goes on along the minus strand of OZ026614.1, from coordinate 84,272,649 downwards.
GACAAAAACATTAGAGGTCAAAGAAAGTATTTTTTTTTTCTTTTATTTTCACACATCTTCGTATGGTGTTAGCTCAAAGTCAAGTGTTGAGATATCTCCACCTGGTGTTCATTTATCTAAGGGTCTGCATCACTTTGACCTTTTTGCATCAGATAGATCGCGCGGACGGAACGAATGATTCGGTTCGTGTGAAGGGGAGCTGAGAAGTATTCCCATATGTGTCTAACGACCCATCTATATTCACTTGACAATTAAAGATAAATGTATGTGGCCAGAAATAGGGCATTGTAATCATATCTATTATTTATCAGTATAGAGCCACATAGACGCATTTTCAAACAGAAATTAACGGTGGTTATTAAAATAAAATAATAAGTATGCTTTATGCGTTGCAACATTACGATAAGTTTCTCATAACGTGGCTTTTCCGTGCAATCATTTATTACATGTACATAAAAAAATATACATCACAAATAACATTACGCTCGCACAACAAACATACACGCGCGCTCGTGCCTTTTTCGTTTTACCTGCACAGGTTTGAAAACCATTATATATGAAAGTTCGGTTCTGTTTTTGATACTGCATGTCAATATATACATATATATATATATATATATATATATATATATATATATATATATATATATATATATATTCTCAAACAAATTCACGAAATTGTAACTATCGTGAAATTTATAATATAATATATTTCGTCTGCTACATTATAGACCTACAGATGTCTTGGTATACATGTTCTCTTATACTGAATTTTACATTTCTGTACTGACTTGGCGGTTTTTCCTTTTAGCTGTACTGACCTATACTGAACCAACAATGGTAAGCAAAAGCAAGTACTTTCACTTGCACTGGAATGTACTGAGTCAGTACAAGTAACTACTTCTTAGACATAATGAGAGCTTGCCTGGGGGTAGCAGCTGCCCGTTGATTCTGTCAGTACAAATCTAGAACAAGTAAGAGCAAGCAGACATATTTCAAAGGCAAGGCTCACAGCAAGGCTCTTACAATTTTCTGGGGGCCTTAAAATATAACCTGTCCTGCAGTAAGAATGTATTCAGCAGTTGTTGGAGTGAAATCAGCACAAAGCAAGAACATTGAATTTACTTGTGTAAAAACTTGTTTCTTTCTTCCTTCCCGCCTTTGTATCTTTCTTTCTACCTTTGTTTCTTGGTTGATTGATTGATTACCAAACACTCCGGACCAAACATGAGAAAAGTTATTATAGGCTTAACCACCTGTTACAAAAAAAAATCGGCAAAATACAATTCTGAACACAACTTCATAAGGGTTATTAGTAACAAGGCTAGTAATTAAGTGAAAGATTATAGTTGATTGATACGTGACTTCAACACCCACCTTCTTACGCCACGTCAATGGAAGTCTAGGGGTTCCCAGAAGTGGCCCTGTGCAATTTCGAAGCAATTGGTCTTGCGGTTCAGAGAAGACCATTTAAAAATATTTTCCCAAGAACAAAAGAAATGGTATTAAAAATCCAAATCCAGTCTTTGCGCTAGTCGTTGAGCACGCGCGTCCAAAATGAAACGCTCATACCCAGCTTTTTACTAGGTGGCGCTACTGTTGATTCCTGCTTTCTGACAAAATTTTCGAAATTTAGAGTACCATCGTTGACAGTGCATGTTCCAGTATATATGTGGGTAATATAGGGACGCTACTATTTTTTTTTCATTTCCTTTCAAAATTGGAGGTTGAATATTCTTCCAACATTGTAAGAATTTATGAAATCACATTTTGATCAAATTGGCTCTGGCAGCAGCACCGTGACGTCAGACTATAGTCAAGGCCTCAAAAAATGAAAGATGAAAAAGTCTCTTGCTGGCGAAGTGTTGATAACATGCTTTACACAGTGCCATACTCACGGAAGTCACAAATCTGGAAGTATCAAACAGACAAATGATGCAAAATTATGCTTGGAAGGAATGGATTGAAATGAGATTAATCTGTTAGATTCGATTGCGAAATGTGGAGGTTAGGGGAGCATGTGTACTAATTGAACCTCACTGATAAAAGCCATGTTTTAGTCCGTCAGGTCCACTTTTGTTTAAGTTTGAATAAACTGGAAAATATAAAAGGAAAACGTAAACATCAGAAATCAATTAATTATTTATTGCTAATTGGTAAATTGTGTGCGACAGTTACTTTACAATCTAGTGATGGTATTGACGAATATTTAATCACCAATGTGGTCGAATTGTCCCCCCCCCCTTCTACTTAAGATTTTACATTCCAACATCTGCGACCTTTGTGCGTCTTATCCAAGCTTCTATAAACAATCATAAATTATAAGCGTCCAACACGAGTTGCAATTTAGAAGTACATGCACTGCCGTAAATCATCACTTGACTGCTTTGCGAGATTGACCTGTAGACGTCTCTGGAAACTTGTATGAATTATTAATACGGATAAGAACACTTTCTTTCATATGCCTTATAATTGATATAGTGTATCAGCAGTGAGTTATCATTATATATGACATTACGTACTCATGATTACCATCGTGCACGACATGAAGTGCCACGTAAGTTCCATAGACATATACCTTGTGGCCTATTCGTTCTTTCCGCCTTATGGGACAGATTGTTTACCACTAGTAGCATGTAACTTGTTAATTCTACGGATAGGAAAATCTGCGAGACGGAGGTCTTATGTTGTATAGTCACCACGAGGCGAAGCCTAGGGGGTGACTATGCAACATAGGACCGAAGTCGAACAGATTACCCTGCATAGTGCATATATATAAAGTCAATCATATATTTTAACTGTATTCTATGCTGACTAACCACCTGAAAGTATTTTGCATCTTTGTTTTTTATGTTGTTTTATGTATGATAAAATATTTAATACACTGCCACCCCTGTTGTGCGGTTGAATGAAATGTCCCTTTCATACAATCGCCATGGAATAGACTGTGTAATACTTTATAAGTGGTACTTCTGTCAAATGCGTATCAGCCACAATTATACAATCATTTGGGCACGCTTCTTTGCTTTGTATCTTGCCTGACTTGAAATTACGTTGGGTTTCATTTTTTGCGCCATTCATGGTCCATTCGTATGCTAAATGTCATGTGACCACAGCGCTGTCTTAGACTCAGCTGGTTGTGGATATGCCAAAGTGAAGGTCGCCCATTTATTCTACTGATTAAGTAGCAGCAGAGTGGAGGTGTGTCTGGAGCACAGACAGCACATTATGGTGAAAAAAAAATGAAAAAGCTTGCGATTCACCAGACGATATGTTATCTCAAGCTTCGGACATGGCACAAGGCGCGGTAAACAGTTCTCTCAATGCAACTTTATCCTAAGCCTTGGACAATCATATGGCGGGGGGAAGTAGCTTTCATTTACAAAGTAGCACTGCCACTGAAGCAGCCACAGTGGCACTTTCTATGGGTGTGTCCCAGGAATATTTGGAAAATGCTCTGAAGGGACGCATTAACATCGAACAGATATGGGACACCCAAGGTTCAAACAGACCCTTTTTATGCAGTGGTTTCTCGAATATGTCGGACTAGCAATGAAAGGTGAGTTACGAAATCATGATATATATTTGCAGCATTTCTCCTCATTTAATGAATGGACTACAATGTCTAACCCTTATCTGTCAAACTTGTCGTTGAACCAGTAACTTTTGCTGCAATGGTAAGTTTTTTGTATGTTTGAATGGAAATAACAGATGAGTTGTCCGACAGTGTGCAAATAATGTATCTTCAGTCCAACAGAGAGCTAGTTTTAGTTCGAGTGTACATAAATGTGCCCACAGCCATCCAGCATGCTCCTGCAAAGTTATTAAATTAGGTGGATTAAATCCAAAATCTTCCTATTGAGTTCTTTCATGTAAAAATACCCCTACAATCCCCTGCACTATTGGATACCTATTTAGAATGCATAATTTTATATATATATATATATATATATATATATATATATATATATATATATATATATATATATATATATGTATATATATACATATATATACATATATATACACACATATATATATATATATATATATATATATATATACCGGTGCTATGAAGCATTGTATTACATATGAGGTCCTAAATTCTCTCCTATTTTTAATTAGTCTTAACCAAATGTTTTGACACGTGTTCTTCCCTGCAATTTCATGTCTGTTTGAAATTTAAATAATATGCTAATGCGATGTCAGTATGATCGATGACACAATTAAAAATTATATTACTATATGGTCAGTTTTTATAAAGCTATACACTAAAATGTTCACTTGCATGACAATACATCTACCTTTTTTATTTTCATATCAATTCTTGTTTCGCTTCTTATTCATTTTCTTCCCACCCCATTTTCTTGTTTATTATATTTTCTTCTTTATCTTCTCACTCACTGTCGTTTTCTCGTTTGTAAGTTTCATGGCTTAACACCTTTATATACTGTGTTTAAGACTGAGTCAACAGCTTTGCTGGGCACTTTGCACTTAAAGCCCGAACAGGACAGCTGTTCACCTGGAACGCTTTTTTTAACTACAGGTTGGGGATAAGGCACGTTGGTCCTACAAAAAAAAGGTCTCCTCAAAAGGAATATGAATCAGTAATCAAATTAACAATTCACACACAGATGATTTTTTTTATTCATTCAAGGGATTAAAGCTACATTAATTATATGTTATAGTAAATTTAAAATGGGTGTAATTGAATCAATATTTAACCCTGAATTTCAGCGTTAGGTGCTGCTATAACTCATATAGTCTGTTGGTCACGCATTGGGCCCACCAAAATAACATTTGCCCTGCTCTCTTTTTTTTCTCTTTAACCACCGACCTTCAATCAAGCGTTTTGATCTTATGGATTACAACAAGTAAGCTATATACTCACATGATTCATTCATTATATATATATATTGAAGACTTCGGTCTAGCAAGGAAAGAGTAAATCATGAATGATGTTAAATTGTCTTATTGAAGAATATTTTTTTAATATGTGGCAAGTTTAATCTCTTTTATAGTAAATTTTCGGAGATTGCAGAAAGATTCAACGAGGAAGACCCAGTGAGTCTTGAGGTCTTGATCGCCAACTCTGTTCCACCTAAAATAAAAGAGAAAGCATTTTGGGCGTACAGAATCTTCCAAAATTGGGTGGCATGGCGAAAAACTATGACAAGCCCCCATAAAACGCTTGCATATGATGCCATACTCGCGCGTCATCCTGCGTTTTGGCAGATGAACTCCTCAGACATGGATGAAGAATTATCCAATTTTATAACCAAAGTGCAAAAGCAAACTTAGAACAAGTATCCTGGCAAGCTATTACATGAAATTGTAACACCGCTGCAGAAATTGCAAGAACTCTATGGCCATAAACACAGATTGCTTTCCAATAATTTTTTTCTCAAGTTGTATTGCTCGCTCAATATACAGATCAAAGCATCTGCAAAATGCATTGTTGGCCTGACAACAACAAAAAAGGCTATGCCTATTTAGTTACCACTAACATAAAAACTTTCCAGCACTTTCGGACCTGTATCCACTATCGGGCAACCTTCTCCATTGAGCTTCGTCTTTGACACAGTGGGGCGCTTGACACTCAGCCTATTGTTGACCCTTATTCCATTGCCTCAGGGCGACTTCTATGTCTGATACAAAATACTATTTCTGGGGCCTACAACTGGTCACTGTTTGTTGGATTTACATTTTAAGGTAATGCTCACTCTGGAAAAGTCCCACCATATATTGTACATTACATTCATTTAACAAGAAGAGAAGAGGGTTATAATATATAAAACTAAAAATGTATATTTTGCAATTATTTCAGAGCATCAATAATGATACATATGCTGTGGCTGTGATTCACTTTGATATCCAAATCAAGTGTACTTTTTTGAGACTGTCCCGAATCAATCCATTAATTGCACAATGTTGAAAATGGCGCTCGAGCATGCCATGTCACATTTGGATTTGTAACTAACGATGATAACTGCTTCAGACACAACTGAGTGGGCAGATTAAAATTAAGATAGTAAGTCATGTTGTAAAAGTACCTTAACGACCGTTTGCCCAGGTAACTCGAAGACCGAACACCTGGAACTGTGCTGAAAACAGGTGGCCATGATTCACTGTGATTTTCTTTTCCCACAATGCATTGCACCATGTTTAAATGGGTGCTCAATGTGCGTGCATTATGCCTTCGTGTTGCATTTGGATTTGTAACTAACGATAATAACTGCTTCAGACACAACCGAGCAGGAAGATTAAAATTAAGATTGTAAGTCATCTTTTGAAAAATACGTTGACGACTGTGTGCTCAGGTAACTCAGAGAATGGACGCCTCAAACCTAGCGATACTAGATACCGATATCGCACCTATCGTGGCTATATTCAGCAGCTATGCTTTTTCCCGAGCCCAAGTTAACCATCCACACAAGTTAAAATAAAATGCTGTGTTTGAGTTGACTTTACTGCAAAATAACGGCGTTGGCTGGCTTTTCTGTTAACTTTGTCTTAAAACTTGGTTACGGTTGATTCGAATAACCTTTTTTTCAACGGTGATTGTTTGTGGGGTGGTTTTGCTGATCGGTCTCGTGTTGCAACTGGTCCAAGGTTGTTCAACTGGAGCATTGTAGCAAAATTTTGCATCACAGTTGTTGAAAAATGATACAGAACTTAGCCAAAACAAGTATTTCTCATGCGAAGAAGTTTATTGAGAAAATGATCCAGGGAAAGTATATTTTCTGTTGCAATTGGACAGCACCGTGGTCTTGCCCGTCAGGTCATTTAACATTGCAAAAGTGCCCACGCCAAGGAAATCTGGTCATATTTAACCAGGCGGGGACTGGGTTCGGTAATTGCAGGGACTACTGCACCATGATTATACCTATTCCTATGAAGAACCTGCCAGGGTATATCAAAGAGAGTGAATGTAAGAACATTTTCAAAAATAAGGTGAAATCATTCTTTGTGCGTGAGATGGGAGTACTGGAGAGGAACCGCTTTATATATTTATAGTTTCAGTATCTTGGTGTTATCAGGGACCTGCAGTTTATATATCTAGATGGTCCCTGGAGTTATAAAAATCACGCCTTTGGTGCTTATATTGATATATTAAGTTATTGAAAATTTACATCAATCTTCTGATTCACAAATAATTGAAGCATTTCAGCTACAAACCTGTGCAAAGCAATTTAATATTTTTCCGATTTCATACTTGCATTTCTGCTATTTTCATGTTGTGGTCCACCTTGAATATAAGCTAAGGCAGGATTCCCTAGGCATTTGGTACTACCGTTTCATGCATCATAGTTTGGTGTGCTTTCAGCAATTATATTGCACCATCCTGGCATATGTGTGCATAAAATATTATCAATCAACATTCAGTGATAAAAGTTAAGTACATTCAGGCCTAGTCATTATCCTAATGTATTTTTTCTTGCTTTTGTAGAGAAAATACACAACTTACTAATTGCGGGATAATTTATCTGTTAATTTTCGCCAAATTGATAAACACAATATGTATGCAAAAGGTCTCTAAAGCCTTATATGTATGAATGCAAAATTTGTCTTATCTTAATTGATAACATGGCCATGTGTTTTTTTTTCAATTTATTTTTTTACTAATTTTAACTAATTTGCATCAGATTTTTGTACAATCTGAGGTGAAATAGCCAAATCAGTACTATAATGAATAAATGTTTTGATTTCGTCAACCATGTGAAGGCAAGATACTCGAAACTCCCCAGATAAGCCATTTTCCATGCTCCAATTCAAATTTTTTCTTGTGGGAGGGGGAGCAGGAATGCTCCGAGACACACACCCCCCAGCATGCCTTCGGCCCTTTGGGCCGTGTAGGTCACATTTACGCCACAAAAAAAATTACAGACATTTTTGGGCCACTTGGATGTTTGAGTTTGTAGCACTGGTCTGGGTCGACCAGTATTTATTATGGTAGGACGGCTTAAAAGTACTTTTTTGGGTTCCATTAGTTTTAGGGGTGGGCCTTTTCAGTAGGGTCTGTCAGGTTACCGGAACCACACATTTATTTTTGTTAGGTCTTGGGTAACTTGGACATTTGTTGAAACATGTTGAAAATGTATGTTCTTTCCCCTTTTACTAATTACCTCTTTTGACGTCAGTTTAATATGTTACCTGGGCATATCCGGAGGCACTTGTAGAATGTAAAATGCGTGTTCTTGGGCACTTTCGGTTCTTCTATATTTCATTTTCTTTTATAGGTAGTTTTCAGGGGTTGATGAGGACCGCCATGACGTCACAGGGGTGTCAAAGGGAGTACGTGGTATAACAAGTTTCAAATTAGTGTAATGTCGTTAAATTTTAATATCTAAGATAAACATCATGAGATAAGCATGTTATAACGTATTGGATATCAATGAAGTGCCAGCAAATTTTAATCTCTTAGATAGGCGTCGTCAGCTGGTCATTTATAACGTTTTGGGTATTAATACAATGTCAGCAAAATTTAATTTCCAAGATAAACTCTTTAGGTCATCATGGGGAAACGTGTCTGGGCATGTACCCGATCTGGACAGGTGTACGGTATAAAATTGCATTTTTAGCTGGCGGAGCAACACCCTGGCATCTGACGTGTAGGGCCGTCATATTTTTGAACGGGAATTGAAATTTGTCTCTGCCTTCACTGTCATGTCAAAAAATGACTCACCTGGGTATCAAACGACTCAATATATTGCCCGCATCCTCATTGTATTCCCGGAGAAACAGGTAAAGCTCACTGCACATCGACCCAACATTCTTTTTCAGTCAAGAACTCTTGGCATTTCACATGTTCCTTACATCTCAGAAACTGAACATAAACTGACGGTACATCTCTCCCTTACACAGTAAAGACATGATAAATGGTCCCGGAACAGCTTTTAGTATTTGTGCATGTCAGCATTGTATGACTTTTACTTGCTGTACAAGACCACTGACCAGCTGAGGACTTTTGTGTAAACACTGAGCGCTAACACTTATCTGGCAAATATGTGGAACATGCCGTAATTATTTCTAGAGCTGGGGGGCGGGACTTCCATCCAGGACTGTACTGGCTCTGTGCCGCTCCCAGGATTAGAAAAGCCCCCCAAAATGTACACAGCTGGATTTGGATATGGGTAACAATTATTTGAGTGAACTGAATGTCTTATTCATTTTCAAACAAATGTATTGATCTAGATATGACAGACGAATTTGAAAGCTCTAGGAATACATGTCTGTACTATTCCAAGTCCTGTAGTCATCTGCACAGATCCAGCTAGAACAATACCTTAGTTTCGGCTGTTGAGGTGAAGGTGTCAACAACAACTGTTTCTACAACACACATTCTGCCCGTAGGTCATGCTGCACTGCACAACACTAGAAATGCTATTGTGTGAAAAGTGTTCATTATGTGTTTACTTCACTTGTTATTTAACAGTGAAGGAAGACCATGATACATTTTGCACAGAAAGAACGGATTATGTGATATAATCAATACTTTTTCTGGCTCCCTATTGGTCTGTTCCTACCACCCCTGTCACAAATGGGTGTTGGCTCAAGGTTTAGCTGTATATCTTCTTTGATCCCAAGGAAATCACCATGCCAAGGTGGACAGGGCAAGAGCCATGGGGAGACTCGAAGCTGATGAGAGTGGTCGCAGAGTAACTCAAGCCTATGGGGTAAACCATAGGACCATCAATGACCTAAGAAGAAAATTCCATCAGAGTAACAGAGTTGACGATCTGCCATGCAGTGGGAAGCCAAAAGTCACCAATGGCCAGCAAGACCAATTTATTGTCAACAGTGCCTTAAGGCGCAGAACAAGAACAGGTCCAAATATGAGGGATCAACTGCACACAGCTCACCCACATCAAAAGTGAATATCTTAACAAACTGCCCATAGAAGGCTACACAATGCTGGTCTAAAATCGAGATGCATGGTGAAGGAATCTAATGCCTTGACACATACGAGCAAAGGCTGCAATGGGCAACACAGCATCTGTGTTATTCTTGGGCAAGGTAGTCCAAGATGCTCTTCACTGATGAATGACCTTTCTCCCTACACCGTTATGATGGCCACAAACGTGCCTGGCGTTGAAGAGTAGAAAGACATGCTGCATGCTGTGTCCAGCCTGAAGTCCCATTTGGAGGAGGTAGCATCATGGCTTGGCAACTGGCAGGAAAACTAATCCTGTTTTTCTGGGTGGAACATTGGATGCCAGACGATACACCCACAAAGTCCTTGGACCTCATGTAATTCCATACATGGGTGCATTTGGAGAAGACTTCATACTTATGCATGACAATGCTAGATCACACATGGCCCATATTGTTAGAGATTACCTTGAACATGCGGGAGTTGAAGTGATGAACCGGCCAGTCTGCTCACCTGACCTGAACCCAATCAGGCACTTCTGGAGCTATGTAAAGAGAAATGTCTTTATGACTGATGGTTCCTCCCTTGAAGATCTGAAAGTATACTTGCAGCAGGAATGGGAGAACCTTCCACGGCAAATGGTGCAAAAACTGATCTGCAGTATGGGAGATCACGGTCAACAATGTGTGAGAAGCCATGGTGGATATACGGATTATTGATGTGTGACATATAATAATATGCTTCATTGATACCTATGATAAAGAGCTCTATCAGTGTTGCAATATTTCTGAATGAACTGTGATATGTGCCAGCTGTGATAATTACCCTTAAAGTGCAAGACTATCTCATAAATGACCTAGTTCAATGAAGCGTGTCTTCATATTGTTCGCATCAAAATCAACAAAAATGATAAATGAATGAAAATAATCTCAAAATTTGTTTTTGTTGTCTTTCTTTTGCTGACAAAGAACATGTACCATCAAAAGTACTGTCCACTACAATTTTGGCGAAGCCAGATTTTTTACATTGTCTCATATCACCCTTATTTGAAGGAAAAGGTAATGTCTAAATTTCTGTAAAACTCACACACTACATCCACAGGGCCAAAGTTACACATACCTGCAAATTATTAGGTGATCACCCACAAAATGTGCATAGGATATTACTCTAAAGAAGCGGAGAGTTACTTTTGTTGCCTAGTTTATATTATGAAATATAGAACCAGAAGTGTGCCAGAACACACATTTTACATTCTACTCTGTAAACTTTTTTGCACTGATTACTGTTTATGCCTACAGATTGATCATCGTGTTTATGTGTCAGAGGAGCACACGGGTGTTAAACTTGTCTTCCATATCTTGGTAAGCAATTTGAGATCAAATTTGTGTTTCTTTGGGGTGATGGCATCAGTGATATTTTGCACCCTGCAGGTAGGCTTTTATGTACATGTATGTGCTGAATGGCCTATTGCATATTTTTGCATTCGTTGAAGCATCTTTATGAAGATAACTTACTTTTATACATATGACAAGTGGGTGCACATAATTATCTTTTCTTGTTTGTGGTTGAATACATTTAATGATCAATGTATCTTCTTGCCTTCTTTCTTACATTTTATTACATTGTGAAGCGAATTAGAAAACCTAAACACAATTCCCCTTGTACCCCCTCTCCCTTTTACCTACCTCCACCCTTGTTTTATTTGATATATCACTATCTGTAGAACACCATTGGTATGTATATGCAATTGAATTAAGTGGGACCCAGCTGACTGCACCAGGAATGGGCAACAGATGATAAACTGATAATCATGCAACTTTTAATTAAAAAGGACCACATACAATATTGTGGCCAGATGTGAATATCTTCAGTTTTCAAGGAAACAACACAAATTTTGCGCCTGTAACTCTCTTTTGATGCACATTTTTAAAAAGTTATTTACATATTCTTTTTCTACGTCAAAACAGGCAGTAAATGTTTTGGGTGAATCACAAGGCCGTTATTTGCTAGGTACTATTTCTTTTGTATTGCATGTGGAAATTGAATAGCACTGCGTCTCGCACCCCCACCCCTATTGAAACTACTTTTCTGCAGTAAAATAGTAAATTGGTCACGATAAGCCCAAAATTGCATCTTGACATATGCATATATATTATAACAAGTGTCAGTCGTCTGAAGTTCACAAAAAGCTAGGTCCAACAAGACCCTCAAGCTTACTTGTACAGTGGTCACATTGTGAATCTGGGATTCAAAGGCAATTGTAACTTTGTTTGTTCACTATATTTTATTTGTAGGTAAGCCAAATGAAGGATGGGGCGATCTCAAATTATAAAGTTTTTAATTCAGGAGGTTTGTTGAAAATCATGTCAGGTTTTTGATAAATAGAATAGCTCATGCCATGAACACCTCCGCTAAGGATAAACGGCCTGCAGCCTACTTTGAACAGTGCCTCTGACCCTCATTTCTCCTGCCAAGGTTTGGCAATGGGGTGCTACACTGGCCCAAGACTCCAAAGAGTGCCCACCTGTCCAGTCTAATTTGCATTATGTAAACATTGTGTTAACTGATTACCATTGCTGGTTTTTTTCTGTATAACTGCTTTCAATCTTGACTGAAAAAAATAGGTTCTTTATGTTCATTTTAAGAATAAGCCACAATAGATCAAGATGTTAATCATAAAAATCGGCCCCTTAAAAATGTATTCATGCAAGTCTATTGTGTTGAGAGCTGGGCAGAGAGTTTTAGCAGGCAGGTGTTTTGGTAATTAATATAATATGAGAAAGATTAAAATAAAAGATTGAACTACCGGCTTCAGTGCACACAAATTGACTGATATTTCCAAATGGGGGTTAAAATACTGGGTTGTCTCTAGCAGAAGTGATCACCTCATGTGTATATGTGTGCTTAAAAGAAGTGTATACTGAAGCTTTTTAATGGTCCACCCCATGGGGGAAACCTTTCTGTTTTGGGGCTGTCTGTCTGTCCGTCTGTCTGCATGTCTGTCCAAATGTCCATCTGCATATGCACATTCCCCTTACCACAGTAACTACAGAATGCCTCCACCTATTTTGCTCAATTTTGGCAATATGCTTACCTTACCTGGTCAGATGAACTGCTTAGATTATGATGTCACTATAACCTTATTTGGCCAAATGACAACGCTTGCATTGATGGTATGTCTAGTTGAGATTCTGGCATGTAAATTTAACCAAAATGGAAGTAAAAGTTGCTTGGTTATGGTGATTTTAATTGAATGTTTACTTAGTTGTGCATGAAATTATAAGAAGTAAGCTGTACACTACGGCTTTTGTGCAAGCTGGTAGTATGTAGTTTAAGTAGCTGGGCCCTTTTTACTTAAACACACTGTCCCTAAAGCACTTAATTTTGGACTTGCACCCCCTCCCTCCAATTGACATGATGGAGGCTTTGGTTATCTGTTTAAGAGGGAAACAACTGAGCAGTAGTAGTAAGCACTGGAAGGGCTCGCTCATATATCACTAGCGACTGGCACTTCATTCAACCTAGTACTTAGCATTGGCGGGGCTCAAGTAACAAGAAAAAAATTGCAATAAACATAAAGTTCAGCCACTAGGGAAACACAGAAGACTCATTTCAGTAAAAAGGAGAAATATGGAATCAGAAAACCGAAAATCCTGTAAACTGGGAAACTCCAGGAATTCCCGGAAATAACAGATAATTGGAAGTTCTGAAAAATCATCAATTATGGGGAGCCACAATTTCATGGAAAATATGGTTATCAAAAATTCTCCCAGTAAATCATAAATTCTGGGACAGTTATAGGCAATAAACATTCTGGGGTTCCGATCAAGTATAACTGGTTCATGGCCACCTTCATTATCTTTTATTATCATCATGACACCATGCATATGTATGTAAATGACAAAGGTAGCAGCATTGACGGTCACTTATCACATTGTTGATACACATCAAATTACACTGATCAAAAGGTTCGGAGTTTGGCCATAGTGACAGAACTGATGTTGAGATAATGAAACAAAACATTGTACATAGACACTCATAAAACAGTGTTGAGCCTTGAGCTTCCCATTAGAATTTTTGGTGTCAGGCGTGAGATCTCAGACTTTAATACGTGCTGCAAAAACAAACAAATGAACATTTTTGCTTTTGCGTGCAAGCCATATTAAAGTTTACCGAAAGTTTACATTGAAGGTCCATTTTTTAAAATAATAATCACCTGGTCTGACATGCATAACGGCATGAATGAATCTTAAATTGGCAGAGAGACTACTGATTAATGTAAGTTGGCTACTAATTAATATTATAGAAATTGAAATTGAAAAGGGGTTCTGTTTAATATTCAGATTGAAAGGGAACTGTTGATTCTACTGCACTCGATTCTAAAGATTCTGAGCTTCCAATAGCCCACATATCTTAGGCATCACACAGAACTTCAATTAAGAGGTATTGGGCAGATTCCCTGTTTCCTGTGGGCCATTGGAAGAAAAAAGGACAACAGTTAACTGTGGTTGAATAATATTAATGAACAGAGATACATAACTGAACAAAAAACAAAACAACAACCTACATAAATAATATCTATTGTTTGGCCGATAATAAAGAATTGACTGATAAATCATAATGATGAAATGATAACATAAATTCCATGTAAACTATCAGTCAAAACCGCAAAAAAACATGGCCAAACAACACCAAAATAAAAAAACACTTAAATTACCACAAACCTGCATCAACTGCACATGACAAATAGCAAAAGAAAAATATGATATCACAGAGATCACATCAAATCAAATTATATCACAAAAGTATAATTGAACCTTTATATTGCTAATTCAATCATATCACTTTGACAGAAAAAAAACTATTCCAAACAATTTCGTGCAGAAAATCATCCTTATTATCTGTGACAATACAAAAGATACATATAATCAGTTTATTTGTACATATTCAAGCAAGAAACCATTAATTCAAATATTTCAGCTAGTCCTACAGATATACATAAAACACAGCGATCAGAAAATACTGAATTTGTGATACCATACATTTTACACTGTCCATTTGCTGTAACATGAAATAGATACCTGCATGGATTTAAATAATCACCATACACATAAACCAGTTAAAAAAATAAGTATAACCTTCAAAATATCAACGACTATCTCCACATCTCGAACATAATTAGACTTCAACACAATATCTAATAGTGCTAAAATCATGTAAAAGAATCTCAATATATACCACTCCTTTTAATGTGTTCTCTTATAGCAATGCCAACCTGCAACTTGTCATTTAAAGAAAAATCTAAATACCTCATATAAGCTTCCGATGACCAATCCTCATGTTTCTTAATAATTTCTCTGGGCAAATGAGCTTTGAAGGCACAAGTTGCCCCACCACGCCGAAAAACTATGTCCTGTAAACCTATCAAACCTTATGCCAGCCTTCTTTAAAACAGACCTCATTACTTGTACAAAATAATATTAAGTGATACACTGAAAATTGGGAGAAGATGCTAAAGTAAAAGCAGGAAAAGACTGTTTAGCAGTAACTAAGTCTAATAACATTTGATGAGCCAGAACAGGACAAAGTATCGAAAGTCCAAAAGATGGTATAGGAACTGAAACAAGTCTTTTCCAAGCTTGATTAATTTGACCACTTAAACATTACTAACAAACCATAATCTGCAACTAAAATATCTCCCCTGCTGAGTTGTTTTCTGGCGTCAAACTTGACAAAACTAGCCGGAACCATATTTGATTTATGCACCACAGTGAAAAAGGTGATCAGAGAAGCAGCCCAGCAAGCTATATGTAAAGGTAAGGAAAAATCAAAATACGGAAACATGCTATGCAAAATTTGTGGTGTTATAGGAGCTGCCTGCTTGATATGATGCATATTCAAGTTAGCTATATCTGTAATTTTCACTCCATATGTTCCAAATGTTTGAATCCATAACCACACAAAATGAGTAGTACCTTGACACCATTCAAATAGTTCCGAATCGAATTTACAGATTTGAATGTTCTACTTAAAAACTTAGCAAATGTACAAACAGTGTCAAGAGATGAAGGTAACACCTCTAAATTAAAATATATACAGAAAAAAAAGAAAAGTCTTCCACTGAGAGTACAGGTTTTTAAACGTACCACTTGCAAAAGCAGCTTTTTGTGAATTGATAATGTCCCTCTGTAACTGTGCCAATACTATACCTGCAAGGAAACAAAATATCTTTACCAGTCTGATGAAAACATGAATAAATCCTGAAACATACATCTTTTTCATTTCAGTAACAACACATTTGATGAATACAGTCTATGCTTAAGTTCACCAAGCGGGAAAACCCCGGCAATTGTCCCATTACGAAAGCAAAGCATGCGGGCTGATTTTTTGCTACCATATGGCGCGCTGTGCACCCTCTCAAAAGTGGTCACAATAACGCATGATGGCGGACACTAATCTTATTTGTGCCAATATGAACAGAAAAGCAGGAAATGGACCAAATAAAGGAAGTGTATAGAAGTTTACCATTGTAGGTCATTGGTGGAGGGAGTACGGAAAGCATTGATAGTTAGAACGTTGAGTGGCAAGGCGAATTATCATAGTAAACCACCACTGACTGTTGTGTGGTGGGCTGTAATGTTGATATCAGGAAGAAACGTCAAACTGACGAATATCAAAAATAAAAGTGCCCCTTTATTCCTTCCATCAACAGATATTCCTTTGTCTTTCAAATACTTTTTCAGCCACCCTAGATTCTGTTTCTTGAAGAAATCATGGTCCGTGTTTCACTCCTCGTTACTTGCTGTATTCAGTAGCGTTGTAAACTGTGCGGTAAGCCTGAGTGGCCCGCAAATTACCCAGCAATCTGTGTGAACCTGGCTCTGACACTGCTGGGGTTTCCCTGCTTGGTGAACTTATGCATAGATCGTATTCGTTCAACATGGAAGAATCAGTATGGCATCTTGACAACAAGTCACTAAGTTGATTAGTAGAACTCCTGATGTGTACCGCTTGAACGTGTGTCTGATAAATAGCCAATAAATAGGTAACTTCTCTCAAGCACGCACAAAAAAATTCATTTCTGATTCTCCGACTATTCACAGCAATCACTGAAGCTTTGTTATCACAAGAAAGTTTGATTCTGTGACCAGTCAAATGATGACCCCAAAGCTTCAAAGCAACAACTACTGTAATCAATTCCAAACAATTTATATCAAGACGCAAGTTCAAGATATAATCTCGAAAAATTGAATGAAATAATTCACCAGTGGTATATGAATAACTACCACAAGCTGTGAGACAAACATACGTTGAAATCACAGCATGTGGATCAGACCACTGAATCTGAGGTATAATAGATATACCGTTATATTGTGCCATAAACACTTTCTTAACAGTAGTATTGAGTGGCAAAATATTCAAAAAAGTATGCAGTGGATTACTCCCAAAAGGACCCAGAGAAGCCCCTTCTTTTAATTCAATCCCAATAAATTCATCTACTACACAAGGAAAAGAATCAGCAAAGCTGTGATTCCTGGAAGAAGGCACTGGAATATGTTCTGAACAGTAACCAATAGGAAATCCAAAGTCCAAAAAATCGCATATATCTATATCATGATAACCTGCCACATTTAATCTCTGTCTCCAACACTCTATAACAAAACCAGAGAGTACATGCAACTTACAAGCTGCAAACTTTGGTACTCCGGATTGTACGACTAATCTATGAATATGGAGATAAGCTAGAAGATCTTCTTGATTCCATCCATTCCAATCTACATCCAGTTTCGGTAAACATTTAGGAACCATGATGGATTTCGCTTCATTGATATTCAAGAAAAAATATAATTGCAATTGAGTTCTAATATCATACAATTTCAAGAACTCACCTGAAGTAATATCATCATCAAAATGTAACTTAATCCCATCATTCAAACTGATTGTATCATTCAGATCTAAATATTCCAATTCTGTCTCACCATCAGCATATGCATCCCATGAAGGTGTAATATCTGTACAATAATCCTCTGTTTCGTGAGTTTTTGTATTTAAAGACCCATACAAACAACTAGAAATATTGTTAAACTCAAGATTAGAACTATAGTCAAATAAATCACAAGCCCTGCTATCAGTATTAAGAAAACCATGTGATGAACTATCATTTCTAGTTTCATGAAACAGAGCAGACGAATGGCTAACCAATCCACCCCTTTTTGAAACATTTTGAACATGAACATGTACATCATTATCAGACCTTAAAGGATTGTCAACTAAGCTCTCACACCCGATATCATGATGAATAAAAATATCAGTATTTGCATGTAAAGATCTGAATATAGATGATTCTAGTTATTCCTTGAACATCTTGTGTGCTTGTTCTATTGTCTTACCATGATATTTGCACTCACTAGAACACTCTGCATGATCCACTTCAACTTTCTCCACCAGCCAACATATCGCACATATGTGCGATACAGTATGTTTCTTACCATTAACAAATCCAACATGAGTTTTATTTTTGCTGCATTTTCCCAACTGGAATTGTCTACAAAAATAAACTGTATTTGCACTAGTCTTGTATAATTTCCCAATTGTGATATGGCGCCAAATACATTAAATTCTTAAGATGCTGTAATTTGCTGTCTAACTTTTGTAACCTTTTGTGTTTGATATCATAACTCAGAGTTTTGATAAAACTTGCAACAAACAGTGGCATGGTAAGGTTGTCATATTGAAGTCCTCTGCCTGCAAACGGTAGTGATAACTTCACTTGTGGCCATAACACAAGCCTCAATGCCTCATCACCAGCTTTAGTAGATCTACCAGACTTATGCTTATTCTTACTTTTGTTTTTGCATTTGTGTCACCTATTTGTACTAGTAGAACTATCAGTGTCATAATCGCAAGAACTGCAGGATGCACCATTTTAGTCCGAATCATCGGTACTGTCCAGCTTTGATGTTGCCACAGATT
The DNA here is from genome assembly GCA_964020975.1 of Hermodice carunculata. Classification (NCBI taxonomy): domain Eukaryota; kingdom Metazoa; phylum Annelida; class Polychaeta; order Eunicida; family Amphinomidae; genus Hermodice; species Hermodice carunculata. Next base: position 84,253,802 of record OZ026614.1, on the reverse strand, counting down.
TATACGAAGGCCGACCCCCTAGATGAAGGTGAACCATAGGATGAAGAGAAGGACCGTTGCCCATGTTTAGCATGTTTCCTGCCGCCCCCATATTTTCGTCCTTGACTTCTACCCATATGAGTTTGACCTCCTGCGAAATCATCAGAGGCTACGTCACCGATGACTGTGGCTACATCAGGATCACCCTTGTTCGAGGAAACCAAACGGGAATGGAAATCGACAATTGTGTCCTCAGCCCTTCTCTGTAGATTCTCAAATTGCCTCAAAAATTGCAAATCCACAGTTTAAGCAGATAAATCACCACTGCTTACTTTGTGACAGTCACAGTTTTTGGCTTGGCGACTTCAGAACCACTGTCAGCATCAGATGCGCCAATTTTGTCTGACAATGCATGTATCTCACTCTTTAGCTGACGAACCTATGCTAATTTTTGTTTTTTCGTCTTTCTTCTGACTGAGATCCTCATGTAGGGCAGCAATAAAAGAATCAGGATCATCACCAAGTTCATCAATATCAATATCTGGGGTAATTCATATAACTGTAATTGATCATCAGTATCGTCATAACACAAAGCTACGGCAAAAGGCAATTTATCTTCATCATCAAGCACTTCATGTCATTGAGAATCCATCTCACTCATATCGACAACAGTTTTTTGACTGATATCAAGATCCAAGCTGGTATGTAACTTTGCGTAACACGGTACTGGGATCTGTCTGAGTCCTGATCTTCTGTGAGATCGGAATGCCATAACCTCACAAAAAGTTCCAAAATATACCTGTATGGTATATATGATAACAATCAACTTCATCGAGCCCAAAATTCTCATAATCAAGTGTTCCACAGATCAACTGATTTAAAATGTCCCAAAAAAAAAGTCATGACTGTGAACCACCATGTGCAAAGATCAAGTCCAGAATGAATGAACAAAGACATAGGCCGAAAAATAGAACAATGGCTTAATGAAATAACAAAGACATAGGCGGCAAAAAGAACGATACCTTAAGTCTAAAAGGAAACCTACAGTAAAAATAAGATAAGGAATCCCAAGGAACACACTATTATTGTGTATCCCAGTCAATTAAATATTTTGAATTATATTCTACAATACAAAACATCAACAAACAAGAAAAACAAGAAATGGCAAAGAATGAAGGTCACCAGATGATGATGGCTCACTCAACTTGGAGAAAAGGGGAGAAGCTAGGTCAGCTTAACATACTATATTCAGGAAGACCACCTGACCACACGGCCCCCGATGAAAATAAATCACCTCCTATGGAAAAATAGTACACTCGGACAGACTATTAGAGTCATCTACTTCTGCCACTATCCTGAGAATGCAAATAGGCCATTTTCTCTTATTCCTGAAACTGGAAATGCAACCCCGACAACTGAAATGCAAAATTTAACCACAAGTAACTCCCAGTTCTGGTTATAAGATAGCAGCAGAGGAATGGCAAGCATAAAGGTTTGCAGTTTCTTTGCAAACTAGACCTAGGCTTTCCTCAGCTGAAATACAAGTCAGCCAAGATTGCCTGGATGCAGTTGCAAGATCAGTTTTATTTGCAACGATGGACATAACCTTATCTTATAATCAGGTCCCAATCATGGAGGCAAACATACCAAAGTTGGTCTTTGTGACATGCAATGGATTTTATGAGTTCAAGGCCATGGACTTTGGGCTCACTAATGTACCTGTCACTTTTCAGTGTTTAATGGAGCTAGCCCTGACTGGCTTGTTGTGGGAAAAGACACAAAACCATGAGTAAAATTGAGAAAAATAATTACATCAAAGAGAAAGAGTTGTTAGGCATCATTTTTGTTTTTTGTTTTTTGTAGAACACTACAAACAGTATTTACTAGGTCGAAAGCTCCAGGTGAGAATTTACTATCAAGCCTTAATATGGCTCTTTAGCTTAAAAGAACTGACTAACAGAATTGCTATATAGATGGAATCACTTTCTGTATTTGCCTTTGTGGTGGAATACCAAAGGGGCAAGAAACATGGTAATGCAGATTCCATGTCAAGGTGTCCTAATCCACGAGCTTGTTCATGTGATTGAGTTCAAGAGGGACCATCACTCTGGTGTGGTCCTTGTGGAAGGTGTCTGAAGAGACCACAGGACATGCATAGTAACCTTCCAAACAGTGGTAAGGGGGCAGCCATCTGAAATATCAGAGCAGAAAACTTAGAGAGACAGTCGAAATAGTGTGGAGAATGTTGTTGCTGACTGTATTTTGGATAGGGAGCATTATTTATGTGAGTTGGGGCCTGACACAGTGGAGAAAATCACCTACAGAAGAAGTCAATCAACACAAGGCAGGAGGGAATGACCCTGAAACAAGGATTGAGGGTGATGGCCAATTGTCACAAAGTTTAAAAGGGGACAATGCACAAAATGGTGCAACATATCAGAAGGATAATAGCTCAAATAACTGTTGACATCAAGAGGACAACTTTTATGCTCAGAGATATTGTACGAGAATAAGGAAAACAGTAACTTAGTTTGAGTTCCTCCTTATTCTATGAAACCTTGCAGAAGACTAAGCTGGCAGATCCTAATATTGACCATATACTAAAATGGAAGGAGGGAAAGGAAAGGCCCTTTGAACCTATGGTTCAGCAGGCAAGCCCAATTTATGAGACATGCATATTAATTTCCTGCCACAAAGCATGGATTTCACACCTGTCAATCACGGAGGACACACAGGGTTATCGCTGTCTCAGCCATGGCTAGACACCCCCTTCTCGCACAATTAGTGTCCTTTAGGGAAAATCCCACTTTCCCTTATGGGCAGTGACCTGAGTCTCACCAGGTGAGACTATGGTTGCTGAAACAACCAGGAATGCAGTTGCGGCAGGAAATTAATATGCATGCCTCCTATTGGATCTACTGGAACAGTCAAAAAGTGAAAGATGGGTTATTGTTCAAAGCGTTTCACCACAAGGATGATTCTGGAAAACATCAGTTCTTGGTACCTGGAGAGAAATTATCAAGCAAAAGCATAACGATGTTATGTCTGGACAGTTGGGAACCAAAAGAGTAAAAGCCACAGAGGTTTTACTGGTTCCAGATTAGGGAATCTGTAAACATCTGGGTATCATGGTGTGATGAATGTGGCATGTTGAGCAACCAAGCAGAAATGCAAAGGGACCCACTGGACAAATGCCTCCAGAATTTCCATTGGACTGACTTTCTACTGACGTCCCGGGTCCTCTACTGGAAACGCCAAGAGGTAACAAGTTTATTTCAGTGATTACAGACTAATTCATCAAGTGGGTTGAGATATTCCCAATTCCAGAGATTTGGACTGCTGTATCAAAAAGATTTGGTTGTCCATCTTCCCAGCAATTAGGGTAGGAATTTAAAAGTCAAATATTTGTGGAATTGTGTCAACTTCTGGAGATTATAAAAACATGAACTAGCACGGGCGATCCCCGATGTAATGGACAAACAGTCAGGTGGTTTTATAACCACCCTGATCAGGATGATCCATGCTGACAAATTTGCTTATGCTTGGAAGAGAAGTACACCTGCCCGCTGAGGTTATATTTGGTTCTGCCACAAGGGAAGGTGAAGTGACCTCATATAGAGATTTTGAAGACTCACTCAAGGAGCAGATGCAGCATACTCATCACACATAGGCCCCCCAGCGCGAAACTCTCCAGTGTTAGAGGTAGGAAAACAAAAATATTCACTTCCGGCAACAAAGAACGATAACTTTGCACATGTAAACTTGCCTAAATATATATCAAAATTAACGTGTATTGTCACAAAATATGTGATAAATGACTGATAATTCATAAATTAATAGATATCAAGGTTAGAAACAGGTTTAAGGAAAATACCAACATGCACCTCCAACACAAGAGAGTGCCGAACAATTTAGCATTAGGGGGCGCATGTCTGCATGATATTGCTTGGAATCATCTGTCTGTGACTCTATCGAGGCAAAAACAAAATTACGATGTCAAGTTGTCTTGTCAAAATTACAAAGTAGGAATTAAATTTGGGTCTTGACAGATTTTGGGCATAACACCAAAACTCTGTCCCCCATGTGCAGGACTATACCTGATACAACAAAAATTCAATGACCTAGATTATATGATCCAGAAGGATGAAAAGGGACAGAAATAGGTGGTTCACCAAAACTGATTTAAACCCTATCAAACACACAGAAGGTAAAATGGACCCAAAAGGCACTGAGCAGGTTAAGGAATAGGTGTTTCCCCATGATTCAGCAAAATTGACAGTTATACATCCTAACCTCTGATTAAAAAACAACCAAACAAAGGACTAAGCCAAATTGTTATCTGTTTATGGACAAGGATCCAAGAGCCCAAATAGATGGTTTTGTAGCAGAAATAAGAATGTGTTGTTTGTGTATGTAACTCAGAATAACAGCTGAAGAAATGCAGAGCTGTTTGGAACAAGCACTTTGTGATGTTGAAGTCTTAAAATACAGTGTGACGGTACCGCCAACACCACAGAGGGGAGGGGTATACAATGCCTCAGCACCCAATGTTGTTATTATCATTCAAGAAGGGAAAGTCAGTAGCACCACCAGTGCTGAGTATGTTTTTACCAAGTGCTACTGGAGCTGCATGGATTGGGAGGACATTAGGAACTACATTTTATTTTTGCAATGGCCACCAGGAAGCATGGTTCATGGTTCTTAATGAGAATGAACTCACCAATGAGGATCAAACTGACTCTTCTGATTCAGATGATGAAGACCTTTCAGAAATTAGGTTGGTCCATGCCCTGCCCCCCCCCCCCCCCCGATAAGAAAGAAAGAAAAGAAAAGAAAAAAGCACATAGTAAATTGAACAGATCTCACAGACAAGCATCTGCAGAGACACCCAAAAGAGGCCTTGACAGGGTATTATTGGCACTTTCAAAGATCTGGATATAGAGAGGAAGCATGCTGTCAGGCTATACCAAGATTTCTCCCAGAAGTGGTATTCTGGTATGCTGGACCTGTCAGAAGCCACACAAAAAGAGGCCACCCCAATGAGAAGTGGACAGCAGGATATGGTTTCTAGTCCTCCATATGCTGCCATAGCTCAGCAGATCAAACAGGCAGGACCAGAATGAAGGCAGCTTTGCAGAAGCTACTATCTGACTATAGCAACTTGGCAAGACACCAGTGGTTATTTTGGACAAGGAGCGAGGTTAAGGGCATAATGATCTACTGGGGACCAGCTGCTTAAGGTCCATGCCCCAGATGAAGATCTGCTGGGCAGGTAGTTCATGCAGCTACCACAAAGAGTGTGCAGGGGAGTGTTCTAGAAACCATTTCCAAGGAGCAAGCAGTATCTTTACTAAAACAAGTAGAGAATGTGGAAAATGAGTCCCCTCTAAAGGCAACAGAAGCTAAGCCAGTTTGTCCAGAAACCTCGGTGAATAATTCAGAGATGGCAGGGTCTGAACTAAATCCCAAAGACAGCTTACTTTGTCACCCAGTGGAATCAGAACCTCAGGACATCAGAAGAGGAGTGCATCAGATTACAACATGCACGGTGAGGATAGTCACAAGTGCATAGTTCTAGCCTGTGTTGGGAGTGTAGTTATGGAGAACCCGCAGGCAATGAAGGGGACTGTATTTAATACACCTGAAACCCCATCACCAGTGCCGGTAGTAGACTTCTCCCTGGTAGTCTTGCAACAGGTGACCACCATTCATACTTTAGAAAAGCTCTTGTTAACCCCCACAGACAAAGAGCTCCTGGACCAACGCATGAAAAACCCTCCCTGAAACTCAAGAATGTCTTTGCACCACCCTACAAGAGATGGCAGAGATATGATGCCTCAACACAGAGAGACAATAGAATCATACCAAGAGATGGGGCAGACAAAATTTTGCATGAGCCTTAAAGACACAGTGCATCTGTCACTCAAATGCACAGCATGATGATGGAGCCCAAAGAAATGCTACACTGACTGGCTAAATACCCACCCAACTATTAGACCTGACTAAGTCACCCTGCAAAAGAGCAAAGAAAGCCACAGAAGAACAGCCACAAACAAAAACCAGACAACATGGCAACTAGTTATGTCGTAAGGTATAGTTATGGACATAGGGATCAATATTTAGTCTTGTAGCCAGATTCTTTTCTTCTTAAGTAGTCAATGAGAGGCTTACCTCAGCCAGATTGCTTGTGTGGTAAAGTTGATGTCATGTCTAGGCTTTACATGGTGCTAAAATGTATTTGTAAAGGTCTTATGAGTTCGACTGCTTTGCTTTCGGTGATATTATGAATATGTATTGTGAGGGGTCTCATTGTGTGTCTAGTTTAAGGACTAATTGACTTGAATTTCAGATTGTATGTCTAGGTACTGGTAGGGAGCCTTGAATGAAATTGTTTGTTTCTATGTAAGAGATAAGTAATGTTTTAAGTACTAGATAGAATTGAGAATCAGTATTTGATGTTGAAAAGATGTGCATCATGATTATAGTTAAAATATTTTTATTTGGACATAAAGATTTAATTATTTAATATTGATGTGTAAGTGCAGTACTGCAAGTAGGATTTCACAGGACCTTGGGTTATACTAACCTGCAGAGCTGAGTGGGAATCTTAAGTGTGCAACTTCAAGCCATTTATCATTATTACTAATAGCTATAACATTACATAAATTTACTATAAGCTACTTTCTGATGAAGCATGATTCTTTTTGTGCTGATGAGGATATTCAATCTGCAAGTGGAAGATAATGAAGCAAATTACAAAACCTGAGCATAGTTTCCCTTGGATGCCCTGTCCCGTCTACCCACCTCCACCCTTGTTTTAATTAACATATTATCACTATCTTTAGAACAACAAAGGTATGCAAATGTAATTGAATTAGGTGGGGGCCAGTCTTCTGCACTAAGAGTGGGCAATAGATGATAAACTGATAATCATGCAACTTTCATTTAAAGAAGAGCACATACCAATTTTGTGACCATATGTAAAAATCTTTACTTTTCAAGAAAAATATCACAAATCTTGTGTCTACAACTCACGTTTGGGGCATATTTTTGAAAAGTTGTTTACATATTCTTTTTCTGCGTCAAAACAGGCACTGGTAGTAATGTTTGGGTGGATTACAAGGCCATATTCGGTGGATACTATTTCTTTTATATTGCATGTTGAAATTAAATGGCACTGCTTTATCCCCTACCCCAATTGGAACTACTTTCCACCGTAAAATAGAAAATAGTCTTTCTCTACCTCAAAAACAGGCACTGCTAGTAATGTTTGGGGGTAACACAAGGCCATATTTGATGTGTACTATTTCTTTATCATACATGTGGAAATTAAGAGGTATTGCTTTACCACCACCACCACCACCCCACCCCCACCCATTGGAACTACTTGCTACAGTAAATTAGTAAATTGGTCATGATAAGCCCAAAATTGGGCCCTATTGAACTTTAGCGGACCTGACCCCCTATAGGTGAAATCCTATAGAAATGTCTATATTCCTATCTAAAGTGAAGTTTATTGTGCCGCAGGCCGTACGGTAATATCGCTATATGTTTTCTAGTAGAAAAGATATTTACACCATTGAAATATAGGAAAATTGAATTTATTCTGTGAAAGCATGGATGGAATCAATTAATGCATTCGCCATTTGCATATGCACCAAAAGACTTTTGACCTAGATATTACCCACAACGGAACACCGGAATTTGATTTTAACCATTCACAGTATGTATACTAGATTAACAATATGTGCGTGTTTATCGTCACGAGACAGGTGCATGTGGTGCCCTGGGATAATCCTGGGAAGGGTCTCAGCTTTCATTCTTTCTTCAAAATGTTTTAGCAATATTTTTATTATTCATGATCACATTTAAAATAATATGATACAGTCTGCAATAGCACTTGCGGCAGCCATCTTGGAACCTCAGCAGAAACACTGATGCTTAATTACATGGCAGGATCGGTCAGAAGTCATCTCTGATAAGTGATTTGTGTTGTTTATAATTATTTAAAAGATCCTGAACTTTCATGAACATTGAATCATCATCAGCCCTATAGGGGCTCAAGTTTCCTAAAGTTCAATAAGGCTGATTTTGCATCTTGATATATGCATGTATATTGAGAACAAGTGTCAGTCGTCTTTTCATTACACATGGTGTCCACAGGTCATTTAATAATGTTACTATCTAAATGCTCAATGCAGAAGGACAACAGATTTTGGGGGGGGGGGGGGTTACTATTTAAACACTCAGTGCACAGGGACAAAAAATTGGGTTACAATTAAAAATAGGGACCTCTCTTGGAGAAAGGGGGTATGCACTATTCGGTAATATTTTGTGATTTGGCTGGCCTCGCGACGTTGCCCCTGAGTTTCAGGTCTGGGGCTTGTATTGCACGTGGTGCTCCATTGATGTGTATACTGTAGTCCATGAGGGCTAACTTGAGCCACACACAGAATACGCAATTGGTAAGTTATCAGGTCTAAAAACAATATCAATTTTTGTTTCAGTACTTGTGTACTTTCACAAGAATTTTGTAATGATAGTAAGTGGCCTAACTGAAGTAAGTACACTGGCATGTGTGTATTTACTGTATTCAATTATACATGTAATGGAAATTTCAAATGGTAAATTGGTATTAGAAATGAACATCGTCAGAGAAAAGTGATTTCACAAAGGGAATTGACTTGTCCCAACTAAAAATATACATGTAATTTAATAGTTGATGGGATCATTGACAGTAACTTATCAAGTTGCATTGGTTTTCATATATTCATTCACAACTTATTGGAAAACAAGTCAAACCCCTTCATCGAAGAGGTGTGAGAGATGCAGACATTACACTGCAGTTTAAACATGGAAAGATAACGTATTTCTATGGTTGAGAGAACCACCAAAATATACTCATTCTTGTGAAATTTGATTTTTTTTTCTGTTTTCTAGCCCTGCTTATCTTCGAAATCATACAGTCTCCTGTATGAAAGTTTTTATATTTCCAAATGATGTTGTACAGGAGGAAATAATTACAGAGGCAAAGGAGCATGTGATTCTACCTCGCACTATCGCTGAAGTTAAAGCAGTCATCCACATCACTGAAGGAGGACATCTAGAGTTCAGTTTCGAACACACAAAGCGATTCATTGTTCAAACGGAAAAAGGGAACAGTCGAACTGCAATGACTGGTATGATCTCCACCAGGGATGCATCAGTGCCTCCTGCATGCATCCTGTTTTAAGGTAAGCTACTAATTTTTGTATATGTAACATTTAAACAGTGGGCATGCCAAAAGTGGCCTTGAGTTCGATTGCCAGACATTTTATAGTGGTTGATCAGTTTTTATGCCTAGTTTGGCACTGGTTAGTTAACAGTCGGCCAGTGTTAACAAATTCGGATCCAATATCTTGCATGCCACATCCATATGAAAGTTGTGAGGATCACGCAAAATTGCCCAGGCAGCTGTCAAAAATTGCTGATTTCCCATTTTGAACTTGCTTGATGGACGATCATAGAAGAACAACATGACCATGTGAGTCCCAATACATACAAAGCTAGTCCTAATGCGCCACAGACCACAGTTACAAATCCTTTTATTTTTCATATTGGCATTTTTCAGCCTAAAATATCAGCATTTTCGTATTTTAACATTTTGTGAACGGCTATTAGCAGATAAAAAATATCAGAAAAACACTGATGTAGTTTTGTCATATAATTCCCAGCTCGTTAATTGGTGATAATTGAAATACGAAACAACAACTGGATGTCAACTTTATACAGGGATATGAACTGTGCTCTTGCACGGATCACAGCACTATCCTCCCCCACCATAAAGTTCTTACCTGGCCTGAAAGACAGTGCACCTACATGTGTATACGGCCACCAATGAAGCAAAACTCTGTGATGCAGCAAACCTGACTTAGCTACCTTTATTTAAACAGAAGCTACAACATGCTGAAAACATAGTACTTTCACAATTACGGACTATCTCTGTTGGGATGCCCAACCAGCCAATCACAATTGTGGTCTGTAACCTCATAAACGGTATGTATAATCCTGGTAACTCCATGGCCATGCTGGTGTTTAGGAATCTTTTCGATGTATCATCGTTGTAACTCCTTGGCCATGCTGGTGTTTAGCCTACACAGTGATGGAACGTCCTGAGATACAGTAACACGTTGAGCGCATACCAGTTTGAACAGAATAGCAATTAAGTGTGCCAGGCTGACGGGAGAGGAGAATCTGAAGTAGTGTCATCTGCTGACCAAAAACAATATCAAAGCTAGAACTAAACATGATTTTCAAAATGACCATTTAGAGAAGAAAATATGGACACAAATGATAAGTACGACTATTAGATAATATGGAAGTAGGTTCAACCTGGTAGCGAGCGGAGCATTCACACTAAATATGTTGTAGGCATAGCCTAAGATGTGGGCGTCAGAATTACAAAGTATCAATAATAATATAACGTCGGTGGATCAGGCAGTGGCACCTGGTCGCTAGGTCCCTCTAGCGGTCATTTACTAAGCCAGTCTAGAGGGGTGAGGCCAAAGTACCTTGAGTAGCTGAACGAACCGGTCTATCGTATAGCCTCTCTTTTTGTTAGACACTGATTTAAGTACTGTGCCCAAGATCTCTGTTTCCCCGTTGAAATAGGTGTCATAACCTGTGGCAGAGACGTAGTGGGTACTAAGAATGTTTGTTGGAATCTCGCGCAACAACTCGAAATCTGAGCGTTCATTGGCAACATGGCCATAGGGGGTCTGGACGTTATGATCTGCATGCAAAAGGCCACCCCTAGATAGCTACGTCACACAGCATTCTGAAACTTCGGCTATGCGCAGTTGTTACCATGTTAACGGGAAGTTTCAAATACCATGGAGAAAAACTGGTGATAATCAGGGAAAATTGTGACCTCAGATGAACAAAACTTCACCCAAATGATGTTAAATCTAGGAAAACTAGAGATGCCAAATACAGCGAATAAGAAAACTGAATGTGAATCAATGATCCACGTGAATATAGCAAGCCAAACCTGCATATATTCACAAATAGAGATATCTGTATTTCTAATTCAGATATCTGAATTAGACTGGAAATACAGATATCTGTATCAGAAACACACTGTTGATTCCTGCTTTCTGACAAATTTTCGAGAATAGAATATCATCGATGAAAGTGCATGTTGGAGTGTTAATATAGGGATCCTAGTATTTTTTGTATTTCCTCTTCACGATTGCATATGTAGAAAGTGTTAAATACTTAGGTTGTCATATTTTTAATAATTTTTGCGATGATGATGACTTCCAAAGATAAATTAGGTCCTATGTACTGCAGAGCGAATACTTTGATAAGCAAAGTTTGGTAATTGCAACAGGGATGATTCAATTGTTCAAATCGTATATTGCACATTCATAATGTAGTCAATTGTGCACGAACACTAGCACCATACAGATACAAAAAGTGAAAGTAGCTTGCAATAATTCAAGAATTTTCTCCTTTCTACTTTGTTTTTGCAGTGTTAGTCAAATGTACGTAAATCTTGGTATCCCGAAATATGGTGAACTAGCACGCAGAGATATTTAGAGTCTCTGGAAAAAAACTTGAAATCAGCACAAACTGTATTTTTCAAAGTTTTTCCGACAGCTGGTATAAATGTATGGGTGTATTCATCTATCGCAGGTGGCAAAAGGGGTTGTTTATGTAAGTAACATTTGCACAGTGTATATCTGTAGGCTATCGATTGCACCTTTTTCACTACTATTGCTTTATATTGCACTATCTGCTTGTGACGCTTTTCTATGTTTCTTTTCAAAGATGAAAAAAAGCTTTGCTTACGTTCATGCAAATAGTATAAGCGCATTATGTAACTCTCTGCACTGAATGTACCTTTGTTTTACCACTCTCTTTGCATTGCACTATTACATATGTATTTGTATTCAAAAGGGGCAAAAGGCTTTGTTTACGTTATCAGCCTCATCGCCATGAGCAGAATGTGTAATTGTGGGGTGTTGAATGTACCTCTATTTCAACATGGTAACTTTACATTTTACTATTAATTTGTGCATTGCACTGTTACATATACGTTTGTTTGTTATTTTATTTTGAAAATTTCTGTGGACCCTGGAGTCTGAAATAAAAATCATCTTGAATCTTCAGACTTCGTAAGAATTTATTGTATTTGTGTCTTTTTGTCCAGAGCTACTTCCTAATTGCCGTTGCCCTATTCCGCAGTCCAAACTCTGTCCACTCCATGAGCCAGCGTGTCACTGTCTGATCTATATAAATATGGAAGTACTATTGTCGATACTGCATACGCTCATCTGTAGAGTTTTGACATAGGCTGCATTAGCCCAAAAGTATTAAAGGGTCTTCAGCGGTTAACTGCTCAGAACATGTTTCAGAGCCTGTACCCGTACATGTCTCTCAAAGTAGCGGCTCCTTGTCGAAATATTCAGCAAAGACAACCCACATAATCATGAATAAATATGAACGTGTAAAATGATGATTTAGCTAAATAAGTGAAGCTTTGCTTATGACTGCCGAGCTTCATTATGAATAAAGAATACCTGTCAAACCAACTTTATTACTAAATTAGGAGAGTACCCGTTCGGATAAGAATAATTTGCATCCGAAATTTAAAACAAACCCCATGATAACACCTGCTCCTCAGCGTGAAAGTCTCCAAACAGTAAAGCTCTACTTTGCTGCCGACTCTGAGTAATTGTTTCGAAAGAATGTCAAGTGTGTGACATTTGAGTAAGTACTGTCAATTTGAGTATTTTTTGACATTGAGGATTATGTGCACTTAGGTATGTCAGAAAAGAATGAAAGTCATAAGCATTAAAGTCAGGAAAAGGTATTCAAATTAAATTTTTTCTTAACCAAGATCTCAGTACAATTACACAAACTTATAACTTATGAAATCCCATTTTGATCAAATTGGCTCAAGTATTGTAATAATACATATAGCTCTTAGGGGTCCTTCTTGTATTTTGTCGAGTTTGTTGCCATTTCCTTGACCACAGTTGAACCAAACTAAGGAACAGTACTGAAAATGAATAAGAATGAAATGTTGGAACGTAACATCTTAACCTGTTTATTGAGCTGCTTCTTTGCAAATTTCACTTACATGTTTATTGAATGAAAGCTTGTTATCGAAGCGTACTCCCAAACATTATACAGATGTTTCCGGTTGGATTTTTTTTGTCTTTAATGATCAGATGTTTTGTAGAATTACAGCCAATGTGACGCAGTTGAAATATATCAGGATTGGCTTCCATGGGATTTTCAAGGAACTATTTCAAACTATTTCAAAGCTGCAGATCCATCTTCCTTAAGTACCAGGATATTCATTTCTAGTGTCTTTCCTGTGGCGCTGAGACTGTTATCATCTGCAAAATTGACTACATGTGTATTTGCAAGAAAAGAAAACAGGTCATTACTGAAAATATTGAATAAAACCGGCCTAAGCAAGGAACCTTGAGCGATACCTTTAGTTATATTTAGCCAGGAGCTCTTCATAGCAACAAGCTCCATTTGCTAGGACCTATTTAGCAAGTAGACGGTGACTCATTTAAGTGCATTTGTAGTCATGCCATTGGAATGAAGCTTGGCTACAACCAGGTCATGTGGGAGGCAGTCAGAACTTTTGGGCAAATCCATGAGAACAGCAGAAGTCACATTATGTTCATCCAGAGCATTTTTCACCTCTCAACAAGACCCATTGGTGCATGCTGACAACTGTGATTAGATCGGTACGCCGAGATATCTGGTGAAAGAATGTAATCACAAAATACTGAAAGTTGCAGGTTGGCAATGATTTCAAACACCTTTGGCAGAATGGAGAGGATACTAACTGGGCGATAATTTTTCTTAAGGAGTTGGTCTTTCATTTTGAAAAGGGGTCGAACTTCAGCTGCTTTAATTTGAGATGGAAACTTTCACTGACTTATAATTTGATTAGCAAGTTTTGCAATGGGAGACGATATTGCTTTGTTACTTAGTTTGACCAGTTTTGAAGAATACGATCATATCTAGTGGCTATTGGTGAATCAGGCTGTTTAACACTTTCTCGACCAGATTGGGGTCTAAACCAATAAAGCTAAAATTATCTATGTTCTGTTGTTGATTTTGAATCATAGTCACGCCAGGATGGTTGGTATATTTGGAGATAGCTTGAGTTACAAACTGGTCATTAGGCACAGGGGAATAGGTATATTCCTGAAACATATTCATTGTACAAAATAACTAGTGGCCAAAAAATGCTGAAGTGTTTAAATATGATACTGGTTGGCCTTTTGGTTTGTTAAAAATTGAAAAAAAAATCACATTACTTACAAAGGTGTATAAACTCCGTAATGGGAAATAGTAATAATAGAGCCACACAAGTTATAAATGTGGAATTTTATAGCCTGGAAATACACATATAAACACACACACACACACACACACACACACACACACACACACATACACACACACACACACACACACACACACACACATATATATATATATATATATATATATATATATATATATATATATCAATTCAAGAGAACCCTACATATTCCGACAGCAATGTAGTTTTATCTTTATAATAATTTAGGCAGAAACCATCACTAGATCGTTTGCAAATTGGGAGAAACGGGACAATCCAAAACTGGACAACTAGGCAAGAAGCACACAGATATACCACAAAGTATCGAGGGTGTCGTTGAGACCCGGTGTTTCAGTCACCAAATCACGTGTATTTACGGCAAGTGTTGTATCGGGGTTGTTTTTGTTCGTTTTTTTTTGGGGGGGGTGTTTTTTGTTTTTGTTTTTTTGAGTTGTTTTTTTTTTTTTTTTTTTTTGTCCTGCTGTTTCATGTACTGTCTCTTCTGCGGTTCGTACATGTACACAGCTACTCTGTTCCTCTCGAAGTTAAAATAGGATCACATTCCGGTTCTCTTTCGTCGTTCCACCACTTTTTTGTATGCACCTATTACGAGAAAAGCCAATGCTTGTTTATCTACCGCATTTATGACGTAACTATAAATTTTTCTGGCAAATTTAATTTAATATATCAATTTTCTTGTGTGAAATAGAGACATGAAGAATATAACATTTTAATATTTTTTCCACTCAAAAACAACTAATTTTAGCAGAATCTTCCCTGCCCCCTTCCCCTTTAAGATTCCGTCTAATGACAGACAAGCAAACAAAATTGATCATGCTGATATGAACGTCACCATGTACTTTGCGCGTGGATACACATCGCCAGGTTCAAGAACCAATCCACAAATTTGTGCATGATCTGATGGGCAAATCACGTTGGTTTTCAACAAATTGTACAATGATGGACCTTCACGTACGTTATCTCCGCAGTAATCACGAAGTGCATGCCTTACTTTTAATTGCCACTTTAGTGGACCTAAAGGCTAGCGTATTAATCCTCCAGTGCAATGGAGATCTGTCGATACTGGCCGGGACAAGGGTGACGTCACAAACAGCGCTTTTGGTGGCCAACAGAGACAATTAGTCTTATCTAAATGTTCTGAACATTGCCATTGATATCAGCTTTCTCTGACGACTTGTGCATCGAAGGTGTATTTTCATGAAGCCGTTTTAATTTTATATGTGTGGCGATTCAAACCTGCAAATATTCATAAAATCTCTGCACTGAGGTTACTTCTTTGCAAGGAATTTATATGCACGAAACTGACAGCAGAAAGCTTTTACTTCTGTGCGGAGAGATTTCCATTATCTGCAGAGAGTATTAAAATCTCGTCGGAGCAGTTTGCGCATAAATCCTTTACGAAGGATTTTTAACTCTCCAGAAAAAATTGAAAACTCTTCCACAGCATCTAAAGCTCTCTGCAGGTTCTTCGTTGATAAACTCTCTGCAGAGAATTAGAATCTGCCTGCACAGAATTAAAAACTTTTAGCAGCGAGTTCCGTGCATATAAACTCCTTGCAGAGAAATACAAACTCTCAGCACAAAATTAAAACTCTGCAGAAAATTAAAACGCTAGGGTCCCAGTCCAAAAGTCAAGGGGCCTAGGCCTGCTAAGCCAGCAAAGTAAAAGTGTTTACAGTTGATAAATAAATGAATATTCACTGCTATGGGGGACTACCACACACACCACCGTAGTACCTCCATTAAAAGTACAAGAAGCCCATAAATATAAATATGAAAAAATATATCAACTCGCGGATACAACGCGCAATACTAGTGTCAACTTCATGTGCCTAAATGTTTTAACCGACAGCAACATTTTGCTATTGTCTTCCTTTTTCGGGGCACTCCTCCATGTACCAAAGATAGATTATTTTATGAATATCCTCTTCTTTGAGAGTTTATTTTACATATATGTATATCTTTTTAACATGTTATAAACAAATATGTATTTTGCATTATGTAAAAATTATTTACACATGTACGTGAAATCCTTTTGTAAAATTTATTTGAAACACGATTGACATAGGCCTATGTGTTACAGTGGATGAAATGCTAAAAACAGCTTGCCACAGATTATACTTTACAGCGTCGAGTCACAACGAGCCGTTCTTGCTTGACACACTCTGCCGACGCCGCCGCGCTCGTTCTTGCTGGTCGTCATGATCACCATCACATTGATATTCTTTCGGTCGATTCTTTTATTGCATGCAAATTATGTATAATATTGCAGAAAACTAACTAGAAACCAGAGTCTTTTGACAAAATGCACCAAGAAGCGACCTTTTAGAACCTGATTTCCGCTTATATTGCGTTGTTTGCCTTCAACGAATCCACCAATCACGTCATGTTTTGGAACACCACATCCTCCGGATACTTCACGTTTGGAAAGGTCAGCCTCCAACATGCACATAATACTTCCCCCTGTCGAAACCTGAAATCTGCTGCAAGCGACACGCATGCCTTGGCATGGTGGTTTCCCATCACAAAAACCTGGTTTTGACAGAGAGTTAACTTATTAGTAAGATAAACTGGTATAGAAAGCACACAGATTTGCAAGTACAATGCCCATTGTCACAATCTTTGGCAGTATGTTCCTGTTCATGAAATGTTTTATTAACATATTTTAAAAGGATTATTGCATCCGCACAGCCAAATTCATTACAACTGCATGGCTCCATTGTCCACGTGAACAGGTTTCCGTTAGGTGTGCGTTTGAAGATGCAAATACGGGCGAATTGATCAATGAGATACCAACCCTTTCGGTGCTAAGTTTTAGACAGGGTGAACCCATTCTTGGTCGCTCCTGGGAGATTTGTGCCCAAAGTGGAGAAGAAGGCTTTTGATTTTTGACAATCCTTTTTTCAATTGAACTATAAGTATGCCTGTGCTTTAGAGAAAGGTCTTTATGATGATAAATATTAACCTTGGCTCATTGGAGTAATTCAGATGAACACGACTTTTGTAGCCATTAGCTGTCAAAGGGTTAAGGACTTTACATAGCAGGTTCCCTTTCAGACTAAGTGCAAACATCTGCGGGCAAAAGTGGACACACTTTATAGTGTAGTATATACACAAACAAGGCACACGGCCCATTAGGAACCATTTTTGGGTTGATGGGTTCGAAGAAACTATTTGTGTACTACTGGACAGCCATCATGTTTTCATGTTTGGCGTTGCTACACAGTCAGACCATGGAAAATGGTCGTGCATTAAAGTGCTGAGCGCCAAAAGTTCAAAGGGCGACACTTCATGTTGAAGGCAGTGGTCAGATATATATCTAATACATCCCTGCAAAAGGGAGGTGAGATCTGAAAGGGCGTCTTATGCTGATTTGCGTCTCGTTGAAGACATTTTAGCGAAGCTATATAATTATCGAGTGCAAGAGGCTGGTCCGCAGGAAAGGGAGAGATTTTGTGTTATCTGAACCGCGTCAGATCCAACCAACTCGTCGCTGAACGTCTGACTTGCGACAACAAGAGGTTTCCGTGATGGATACATGGGATGCCTCTGTGAAAATTACTTTCAAATGGCAGCACTTGACAGCCGCTGATACTTCAGAGTTTGCACCGTTGGTTGACAATGACCCAACCACTTATAATCACGACCGAGACTCGCCTATATGTGAAGTACCTGTCAGACGAAACGTGGTAACAACGAGTAAACTACATTCTTCAATCGACAGAAACAACTCTTGACTATAAGATTGACATTTGGTTGGTAACCCTTATGTGGTAGATAAGAGGTTTGACGTACACTTTCCTGTGCAGGACAGCAAGTGGATTGAAAAGGCAAATATTATGGATCGTTTTCAGGATTTGTTTCATGGCAGTCCTGTTGGATTTTTCCCAGATAGGAAGAAGAAAGTTGGGAATTATGTTCTCGGTCGCACGTTGGGCGAGGGTTCATTCGCCAAAGTGCGGCTTGGAATTCACGTTCTTTCGAAGGAAAAGGTGAGTTACCGATATACGACAGCTTAAAACCTTGAATATCTCTTCGTGCGCAATCGTGCACTGTCTCTCAAAAATGTTCTCCAAGCTCCCATTTCCCATTAGACACCCATGTGTCATTAGGAAGTAGTCCCAGCAAACCCACACCGGGATATTTTACTGAATTGTACCGTCCCGAAAGAACCACCTGTTGCATGATAAGACACGTACATTTCACTTCCGTGGGTGCTCTTTTCCGACGGTATCCATCAAGCAAAAATCTCACATGAAAGCGTAAAAGCACCAGTAAACACAATGGCGTTATTATTTTATATACAGTTAAAGGTAACTGTTTCCTTTGCTCTCTTCGTAAGGTTTTTGAGTGATGAAATGGTGTCATTCACTAAGTGTAAAGAAATGGTGTCACCGACTGAGTAAAAAAAGTGTTTCGCTCCGGGACTCATCTATACCGACGACGGTGTTCAATTGAAAATGGGAGAGTGTATTGTCCATGCCTGGCAATAGCAAGCTATGACTGCTCATAAATTGTTGTCCATCAGATCAATACCTGACCTAAAGCGCGACGGTAAACTTGAGGTTTAACAAGTTTAGGGTCGCTCTCAGACCCCCGTGTAATTTATACATGTAGGCAATTAAATGAATGACTCTATACATATGGTGCTCTGCCCAGTTAATGACATCCTGGCAACCAAAGCATGATTTTGCTAACCTTGATAAATAACATGTCGACCGGGTTAGTCAACGAAAGTGGAAAACTATAACCCCACTATGAACATTGTATTGTATATCAGCTACGTACATCCCTCGCGTTTATGGTTCCGTTTCATGTCATATAGTAAGCGGAAAACGCAGGCCTACGAAAGTTGTGGCCTACTTGTGCAATGTTTGTATATTGTGTTATGTATTACTGGATTTTAGCAAACAGTCACAATATTCCAACGTTTTTATGGTCTCAAACCTGTCGCAAAAAGCTTTAAATATAGAGAGTAAACAGATCTGAGCGCTTTTACATCCTTTCCAGAACTAATAAAATCTTGATCACTGTCACGCACAAGGATCAACATTTTAAATTGCATTTTGAATAAGGGAAGCCCCCCTCCACCCCCCTCCACCCCCCTCCACCCCCACGCCCGAAAAGGGGGGGGGGGGATAAAAATACGCACGCATGTCGACACAAAATATATGCCATTTTGTTGAAAAAAAGTTGCAGAAATTCTGATAATTTTAACGTGCGCAATGTAGTCCATTATATATCGTGCACATACGTAAGAATATAAAACTTGATTATCAAGAAGGGTTCAGAAGATCTTATAAATCTCCTCCTTAACATAGAGTACAACGGCTTACAAGATTCTGTTCCCAACACAAGAGAGTGGTGAATCATAGTAATATTGACCTGCTACCAGTGACAACTAACGAACTACTCAAGTCAGTGTACGACACTTTAGACGTGCAAAGTGTACTAATCAATATGACGGAGAGTTTTCTTGAATATAATTTTCTTATACAAAGGCACTATCACGGTATTTTATTGATCATTTTAGTCAGAATTAAAGCACACAAAAACAATGCAAAGATGATCGTACAAATTTCAGGTAACCCCTCTCTCTCTCTCTCTCTCTCTCTCTCTCTCTCTCTTTCTCTCTCTCTCTCTCTCTCTCTCTATCTATATATATATATATATATATATATATATATATCCCTTGATTCCATATCTATGAGTTATTTTATTTACATATATTAAGCTTGATTTTGGTACATTGATTTTTGCAAAGGTGAACAGTGAATTTGGCATGTTTTCCTAACGCGACGGACAACATGAGAGCCTTCCCCCTGCTCACCTCCCATCCCATCCCATCCCATCCCCACCCACTTCTCTTCATGCATTTGGTACAGTTGCCCAGAGAAAATTTACCTTACAGGGACATTTTACTCTGATGGTTTCACTTAGCAAGTTTGATCAATTGTTGGTAAAAAGACATTTTACTTTCACTTTAAGCAATTTTGGTATTTTCATTGGAAGACAAGTTCCAGATTCAAATATGCGTGTTCATATCTGTATGTATGTATGTATGTATGTATGTATGTATGTATGTATGTATGTATGCATGCATGTATGTATGTATGCATGCATGTATGTATGTTCGTTTGTATGTGTGTATATGTATGTATAGATGTGTGTATGTGTGTGTATGTATGTATAGGTGTGTGTATGTGTGTGTGTTAGAGAGAGAGAGAGAGAGAGAGAGAGAGAGAGAGAGAGAGAGAGAGAGAGAGAGAGAGAGAGAGAGAGAGAGAGAGAGAGAGAGAGAGAGAGAGAGAGAGAGAGAGAGAGAGAGAGAGAGAGAGAGAGAGAGAGAGCAGGGGGAATAATGAAGCCAAACATCATTTTCTCAGTGTACACAGTCTTGATATATCTGTACTTTAAACAGGCAAATACCCAGTTTTCAAGGAAAAAATACTAAATTATGCATAGTGCTGGTCGTATCGCTTTATTCCCTTTGCAGCGATTCAGCTGGATAATTTCAATCGGTATTTCATATTGATCGCACACGTTTCTCTTCGAATATATTCGACTTGCAGTTTTCCCTTACGTCTCTTCCAGCATGGCGGTTCATTGGTTTTGGACTTCAGTTCTACGATGCCCCTTGCATTTCTTTCTTGCAAAGTCGACACGGACAAGCGAACTTATAAACCAAATTTAAAAGCTTTTTGTATAAAAGAGCTGCATACGTATTATACTCACATAATTCGAATCAAAATCACAAAGCATGCCCTGTGGGTCACAGTTAAGTGCTAACCAGATTTTTGAGTGAAATATCCCAGAAGCATGTACATCCACTCAACCCGTGAATAATATTTACTATCCAGTTGTGTTGCCTTCTTACGTTTAATTCTCTTCAACTTTTACGTCGAATTCAACTTCGATATGACTGTACAATCAGATTGAGCATGGAGTCTTAGATTTTAAAGTTGACTTTTGGCACAATGGTACAGCTTGAAAGCCTTCATATTTGTATTTTATGCCAAATGACGTCAGCAAAATACAACCATCAATTAGAGCGAGTGCACATATTTGTCTTCTTCATAAAATCCTTTTAAATCCTTTCATTTGTTTGACCGAGCTCTAAGCCATAGAAATTCGCACGTTACCCATTGATCACTTCAGCTATGGGAACCCGCTTCCACCCGTGCAATCGTTGCAACATTACGCAACATGGAAGTGGCCCAACATGCCCCGTCGCATGCGGCGGGCGGCAATGTTAGCATGGACAATTTGCTTGCGACGCTATACCTCTGTTTTCAGATTTATTTTGGGGAAGCAAAAGCTCGCTTCACCTGCAAACCCACAGTTTACCGTCTGCTTGATGTTACGTCAGTGCGCAAAAACTGACATTCTGTTATCTGAAATTTCTTTCTTTCTTTTCTTCCTAAATTTTGTGCGGACTTGTTCTTCAGAGGTACTCTAGTTACAACATCTGATCTATTGTTAATCTTTGTGGTTCTAATATGTACATATTTATTCCAGTAAAAGAAGCTACATTTCTGTTCTAATCCCACACTCGCCACAGGGATTGTGGCAATATCAATCCACATATCTGTGGTATAACATATGCTGGGATAACGTCCCGAGCCGTCGGCCCGAGCCATCGGATGAGCCGCGACTGAGCTTTTCTTTTCTTTTTTTTTCTTTTTCTTTTTAGCCGGCTCGCCTCATTTTTTCTCTTTAAACAAGCCGGCTAAGCCGACGGCTCGGCTGAGCTGTGCCCATCTCTAAAATATATTTTGGAACTCTCTGTATATCTGAGAGTAACTGTTCATGATAATCAAAATTTAACATGTGAAATACCTCCAACAAGTATTGTCTCAAATACCACTAGTTTAGCATACCCTTCATCAGGTGCACCGTGCTCACAACAGTAACCTCAAGAGTTTAGCTCTATCTGCTACCGTTTTGAAGACATTCAAGATTTAAAGTTTCGGCAACATTTCCAACTTTGAATGTTGAAAATCTTCATATCTTTTAAGATTTTGGTCAATACAGTTTTTATCTGCAAAGATGTTTTGTTAGATGATCACATATCCCCTTTTGTTAAAAAAAGATTGAAGAAGATCCGTGGATTGCAATTTTAAGCAGTTAATAGGTTTTGTTCGTTAAAAAAAATGTAGTAAATAATGCAATCCGAAACTCTTGAACATTTCCTTTGCATTAAGACTGAGTCTTAGCGCGCAGCCCACGCCAAGGAAAGCTGTTGACCTGGGGTCTTGCTATCGTGATAGGTCTCATGTACAATTGTCACTCAAACTGTTTTTCATCATTGTTGAGATCAGTGAAAATCATTGGAACAGACGATCTTCGACCACCAGCCGCTTTTTTGAAGGGGAAAAGGGTAAAGGTTTTCCCTTGCTGATCACTTCAAGAGTGGTGCTCGTGCTGTGAATTGTTGCAATATAAGATACAGTTTCATCTTGAAAAATACGTAAGTTTTATTTCAGTACCAGTGTGTCTGTAGTTCCGGGAAGGGAAACGGTCCAAATCAACAGCTCGCCGCTGTGTGCACTGCATCAAAAGCGCGCCGACGCAGCTGTTGGCTCAATCTACAACCAAGACTTAAAGGGTTAACGTACAATCAAAATATAAAGTAACAGTTTTGTGGCTTGATTTAAACATATTTTTATTTTCGATTAATAGCAAATGGGGAGTAGGCAAAGCTTATATGAAACCCTCTTGCACAAAAAAAAGGAAAAACGAAAGTGAACGCACCACAGGACAAGACTTGACATGGACGAACATACAGAAGGGTGACAACACGTGGACTCAACAGATAATTCCCGTTGCCAGCGTGTCAAGATGATATATAATACCTGCTAAGTGAAACGATTCGTATCTTGTGTAAACTTTAAAACATCTTCGTAAATTTTGATTTTTACCGTATTTTGACACCGCTCTGGGCAATGGAGCATACAATGTTCTAATAGTGAAGCAAGTATAAGGGATAACTATGTTTGGAAGTCGTTTCGTTGAGGCTTTTGTAGCTTAGATCATGCAAAATCTCAAACTGTAACACCAGACATCTTCCCACCACCAGTACATTGCAAGTCTTTACGCAAAAATTAGACATTTGGAATTCAGGGAGCCTTTTTTTTCATATCACGCTGACGCGACATTCACGTATGCATTGCAACTTTCTTCCTATGCAAACTTTGGCCTTATTTGCAGGATTTGTGGATTCTGAACGTTCTAACCGCTTGAATCCCAGTCGAAGTTTGGGGGGAGGGTTAAGTCTTTCTCGGTGTAAGTATGGTCATAAATTCGTATACTGCTCCAAGCCAGTTTTAATGTTGTCAAAATTGTGAAAGCCGGAAACAGCAGCCTGGTTCACCTGACCCTCAGCGAGGTTATTAAGATAAAGAGGTCATCTAAAAAATACCTTATACGTTGTTGTAACACAGAGGAACCCCATTAAAAAAGTGATTATTTCACTACAGGACTTGCCTGCTTAGCAGGCCTCTAGGGAATTTGACTGTTGAACTGTGACCCTTGGCCACAAGCCCACTGCCAACTACAAAAAACGGTCTGAGTGGCAACTAGGCACACGAGCGGGAAGCTTCTCCATGTATAATTTTTTTTTTGGGGGGGGGGGTATATGATCAAAGATTGAAGATCCCCTTCATTCTGCGATTAATTTTATATGAAATATTGTTAAATGATATTTTCCTACATTTTGTATGATTTATTGCATTTTGCAACTCACCCTTATAAAATGCGCAGATCCAATTTCGTTACACTTTGCTGGGTGACATTGTCCCAAATTGCGGCGGATAAATTTTTACATTTGCCGCAGCTTTATCAAAAATTGACTAATTACAATAAATTATTGCAGGCTTTTAATTACAAATAGCATAGATATTACAAATTGCAACATAACAAGCAAGGTCACTTTATGGTTCTGGGGATTTGGCATATCAGCTTCGGTGACCACATCGGCGGGCCACATCGGCAGGCCACATCTCCGAGTTTTTAATTGTTATGTTTCTCAACAGGTGGCGGTGAAAATCATCAACAAAAAGGCTATAAAGAGACGCGAGTATGTCCGAAAAAATCTGCGACGAGAAGCTAGGCTTTTACATAAACTGGATCACCCCAACATAGTTCGCCTTTATGAAGTAATGGAAACTGATAATGCTTACTATATCGTCATGGAACTGGTGGCCGGGGGAGAGTTCATCAAATTTATCAACGAGAGGCAAGTGCTTTTGGACTTACTCAAAGCCTATGGTATCCTGTACACTCATATATCTATTGCAGCATGAAACGGGTTACATAATGGAAGAATCAATGGTCACCGAAAGTATCTATAGGTGTTATCAGTGTTGTTCATGTCTGGTGCGCATATGTAATATATATATATATATATATATATATATATATATATATATATATATATATATATATATATATATATATATATATATATATATACCATCATAAGTTCAAACATACCGCATATGCAGTGCATAGCACATGCTACCTGGAGACGAAGAGGACACAGCGATTTACGGCAACATCCAATTATTGGCCATAATGTACATACCAGTGTGGGCCTTGTTGATATGGTTTATTGTGCAAGCTTTAACATACAACAAACATATCTTTCAGAAACGTGTTGAGTGAAGGGGAAGCCAGGCGTTATATGAGGCAAATTGTGTCGGCAGTTGACCACATGCACCGGTCGGGAGTCATACACAGGTGAAAATTGCATAAAACGTTTTTTTGTTTTTCTTCTTCTTCTTCTTATCATTATTCTTTTATTCTCCGTCTCGAAGTGGCCTTCCATCGTGGGTTGAAATGTAAAAGACTTTAAATTGGATGTGAACAAAATAGGATGAGGAACAAAACTTTTGCACCACTTCAAAAAAATATATATACATATATATGTATATATATATATATATATATATATATATATATATATATATATATATATATATATATATATATATATATATATATATATATATATATATATTGTATTATATCGCTGAAAGGATGCGCAACAAGACTGATAAAAATGCTTTAGGCTCAATGTTAGGCTTTTATTTCATATCGCAATCGTTTGTGCGCCCATGCATTCAAATGTAACACACAGAGACGAGAGATGCCAATTGTCCCTCATCGTGAGGGACAATCCCTGAAACTAGCTAATAATTTAATAAATTTACGGTGTGTGTGTCTTTTCAAAGTTGAGTATTTGCTGCTGTATTCTTTGCAAATTATTCTGTGCCCCTGGTGGTCCTGACTACTTTTCCCTG
The DNA here is from genome assembly GCA_964020975.1 of Hermodice carunculata. Lineage (NCBI taxonomy): Eukaryota > Metazoa > Annelida > Polychaeta > Eunicida > Amphinomidae > Hermodice > Hermodice carunculata. The sequence goes on along the minus strand of OZ026614.1, from coordinate 84,228,122 downwards.
AAATGACACTTTGAATGTTCGCATTCCTGAGAGAACAGTCAATACATGTTTTAGCATTAGCCGGACATTTGCCTGCTGAACAGGTCAATTCCCGTGTTTAACGACACCACAAGTACAGTAGCGATAATTTGGGGCTACTCCTGCTTTCAAGACAAACCAGAATGTACTTTTTATGCAGTAGCTAACTCACATTGTCGTTCATTCCACCGAACCTTGCACAATAAATGTTTGAGATAAAAGTCATTCACTGCTGGCAAGTTGCGCCATCTGCTGACGAAGCCTTGTACATGTAATAAAGGGCGTAGCATCACAACTTGCAAATTTTTTCCATATACTTCGAATAACAAAATCAAATAGAACACTGTTTTGTGTGAAACTACGAAAGGTTAAAAACACGTGTATATACGTACAGATCAACCAAACGTCCCATTGCGTTACGGAAAGTGACAGAAAAGTTGCTCATTGATTTAACATATCTGTATTTGCAGAGACCTGAAAATAGAAAATATTCTCTTGGATAGGGATCACAATATCAAGATAATAGGTAGGTGCATGTAAATCAAATCTACAGTCGTCTTAAAGTGCTTACAAGTTTATGAAAATAATGACAAGTCTTCTGCGTCTTGTGACAGTTCAAGAAATATGCATGGACCCTAAGTCTGCGATTATATACAGACAATCATTCGTTTGTCATATGTTCTCGCATTTACCTGTTTTTAACTTTAACCACGCAGGTTAATTTGATGCATATGTACATGTACCAAATGGTTTTCACCATAAATTAGATCTGAGTAACAATGTGTAACAGTATGCATTACAGGTAAAGTTATCCCTTTTGTGTTAGGAAATATGCGAAGGATTTTAATTTCCGGTTTAGCTGGAAGCGTATCAGTCCAATCAGAATGGACCAGGTTACAGTGCACGTAGTCCTTGTTTGTCCCGGTGAGAACGCCTTGAAATTCCTTAGTACGCAAGTGGATTTGACTCGTGATTCGCTGCTTCACATAGCCTCTGATTGACTTGCAATTTTTATTACTAACGACATATTTCCCCCTCGACTTGACGTATGGCATGCCTTGCTATCGTGACTTTCTGGCTGACTTGAATATCGTTATCTTCTCTGAGACATTTATGCAACACATAAAAAAATATAAAATCCAAAAAAAAGCAAGCAATATTCCAATTTCCATGACACAATACCCCCGGTGTGGGTATTGTGTAGTGGGTATGTTGTGTGAGTACAGATAGATAGATAGATAGATAGATAGATAGATAGATAGATAGATAGATAGATAGATAGATAGATAGAGATATATGTGCGTATGTGTATATATATGCATTATATATATATATGTATATGTGTGTGTGTGTGTGTGTGTGTGTGTGTGTGTGTGTGTGTGTGTGTGTGTGTGTGTGTGAAAATAGGAACTGTCGTCTGAAAATAGAACCGTATTTTTTGTTGACTTTCGTGCCGAAATAATGAAATACACGAGTATCAATACTTTCATTGTGTAAAGCATTGTTTATAATTGAGATCTGTGTAGAGATCTGGCAAATTGGTCCTATCACATTCAAATAAACGTTTACGCCTCTAAAACAAAACTATTCCTATGAAAAAATTTCAATTTTGATTTTTTTCATTAAGCTTGTTTTGTTTTTAAACCCAAAATAGGGAATTTCTAGGCAGTTGGCAATTGTATATTGACCCAGTGAAGAAAGTCAGATTTTTTGCGCAAAACTTCGTAATACGGTATCGAGTAATCGTACCTTGTTTGACAATATGATATGGTTGAATATTAACATCAGCTGTTTTTCATCAGACGATTTGATGGAGATGAAACAATAAACAGGACGACTCCTGCAATGAAACAAAAAAATGCATTAATTGCATGCCATTAAATTAACCAAAATTGCATATCTATTTGACATTGCATGTACTGTTTGAACCGCGTCCCTAACGTGTTGATTTAACGATTAGTATTTTCAAGGATCTAGTCTTTAAACACCGAAAAGAAATCAATGTAGAAAATCGTTGCACCAGTTAGAGTGAGGATACACAATTGTGAGACAGCGGTAAGAAAATTTCGTCATTTTAATTGTTCAATATGAAACAATGTGTTCATTTAAGTTGGTATAGCTTCTTTTAAAGCTGAATAAGTATGAAGTTAAGTGCAAAACGCATTATGGTGGATGCACCGAAATTAAGGGGCACTTTAGGAATTCCTTTATGACACACAAATAACTATTCTTACATATGAGCACTCACAGTCAACGTCACACGCTTTGCTGATTTCATAGACACCGAGTCTCACATTGATGGTTATTTCCTATTTTATATGATTCTTGCCAAATGAGACTCTATCCAGTCCAGTGAATAGAATCCCTAGGGCCAAACGCTTTTACACTCAGTATATCCATTTGGTAAATATGCTATTTACGGCATCAAAATATTATTGGAAAAGGACAGACTACTAAGTATCATGTAATGTGTAATAAAAGGGAGGGAACTGTATTGTCTGGCCATTAGTTACAATATAAATCATTTGTCATTTCGGGTCAGTTGGACTCTTAAATGGTTGTCATGGGTTTATCTGATTAGCACGAACAAGAAAAAACAATCTAACGGCCTTGTGGGGCGAGACCCGCATCGTTTGCTAACCGCACAAATACAAAGGAGTCTGCCAAGTTCTCATTCGTGTATCTTCCGCAATTTAGAAAGGACATTGTACTTTAAAGCGTACATACTTCATTAGGGTTCCAAAGTATTAAATATGCGATCAGCTATACCAATATTAAATTTGTAGTGTTTGATATTTGTGTTCAGACTTTGGGCTAGGCAACGACTGGGATGGAATTTCCCTGTTAGACACCCAGTGTGGATCCCCGGCGTATGCTGCCCCGGAGATCTTCAGCAAAAAACAGTATGGCCCAAAAGTGGACGTCTGGAGTATGTAAGTAATCTTACAAAAATAAAAATTGCGTTTGCTCGATAAGATCTTTACGCGTCGTTTATTAGGAAAATGGTTACGTTTACCACTCTTCTGCAATTAGTGTATTAAAATTTGGCACGCTGATCGAACTAGATATAGACTGAAGTTTTTTTTTTAAGTTAACACGACCATCATTTTGATTTTTAAAAATAGTTGCAGACGTTGCATTATACATTAACCCCTGCACTGTATATTTCTTCGTAATTAGATGGTATTTTGTTACACGTTCTTAACTGATTGGTTATCAGGATGACTAGTTTCTTTAAAAAAAAACCTTATCAGTATATTGTACATATGTTAACAGAGGCAGTTCTGCAATATTTTGCAAGCAACAATTGGATAGAAAAAGGTCTGCTCCTTTTTAAAACCCATTTTAATAGGACCAAAGTTGCAGAATTGCACCACGTAAGCATGTAATATCAAATGCACATATTGTTCCCTTGAAAACGTGTAATAATTACCCGTGTATGTTAATCAGTTGACATTTTAAATAAACATCCTTAATTAAGCACTGATGTCAACCAGATATTTGGATTACATTTTGTTTCAACTTCAACCGTAACTCAAATTCTTAATACTAACATCAACTGCTCGCGTTAATTTTGATAACCCTTGCCCGCTCTCAAATCGCACCAAAGTTCCAGGCTGTAAATTTTCCTCTGTTTCAATGTTTTTACCAAATTTTATTTTCATGAAAACGTTTTTTGCCGGTAATTGTAAATAAGGTTTGTTATGATGGCAATGCACAAGTCTATAGCTTTTATTTGCTAGGCGCAGGTCGGTCACCGAACCCGGGACGAGGAAAACAATTGGCTTAGTCTTATTCTGAAAAAGAAAAGGGTTAAGAATCATATTAAGATTGCTAAGAACTGAACGCATGTGTACGTGCTTAATGTGTCATTTTTTAATAAATGAGTGCTGTAGGCCTATCTATACCTATATCTATACAGGAAAATGCCATTCAACACTGGTACAAATGGCTCTTGAATCACGTAAAATTGCTTCAGCCTTGATATTGTGGCGTAAGTAGAAGTTTCTATCTCCATATGTGCATTAAGCTGTTTGCAGTTTATCAAATATATTTAAAGTTGCGTGACCACAATATAAGCATGTAATACCATTCGTTGTCGATTGGTCGACTATCTTTGCTGATACGTATTAAATTCGCAAGCACAGAATTGTAGCCCCCACAAGAAAGCTATTTACCAGCATAAACCAACACAAACTTGTGCATGAAAGATACGCTGTGGATTCAAAGCAAAATGAATATATCTATTTTATTTCTGCTTTGCCTGGGTGGAGATTTATGTTGTAACTGCGTACAAAACTATTCCCACATTCATTGTTGTATAAATTAAACACTGGGTGTTAGAGTGTATATACAAATACATTTATGATCACCGGTGCTAGGCCTGTCATGTGTCATTTTTCTTTCGGCGTAAGTTCGCAGACAATCCACTTGCCGTTATTAAGGAAAACCCCGCATGTGGTCTTGTTATTGTCTGCTGGCTTTACCATGGGGCGGGCATACTTAACTCTTTCAATGCCAACTACGACTTAAGTCGGACTACTTAAAAGGAACTGCTCTCAATAATTGATAAGGATGCCATATTCATACTCCTTGTGACAACGCCTTTCATTCCAGTACCAATATGCCTGTGGTTCCAGAGAATATAATGGCCCGTGTCAACAGCTTTCCTCGGCGCGCTTTGGGCGCAATGTGCCCAATGCGCGCCAAGGAAAGCGGTTGACTCAGTTCAAAACTTGGCATTGAGACAGTTAAAATGGAGTCGGTCAATAGTGATTGTACGTTCAAGTAGAGACGAAATGAGTACTTTTCGTCACTTAAAATTTTACGGGGGTTCTGAGTTCTAGCTACACAAGTGAGGCGTTGGACTCGTTCTGGAACATAAACTGAAAAATCTGTGCTACATGTTTCAAATCCTACGAATATGGAAATACATGCACAACTGTGAGCATGCATTTCCTCGGTGGCATCAGCAGATAAAACAAAATGAAAAACTATTGAACCATGCTTAGATGAAGCACAAATATCATTAAAATATACAAAGCACTCACATAGCCTATGCAATCGATTAAGTTTGTTCATTCAGCCATACATGGCAAAGAGCCCAAATGGTTTTCACAAGAGCTACGGCAATATAGCAACTTGACTATTCACTCGACTTTTCCACTTGTAAATATAAGCTACATAGACCTTACCACGCGGCCATGAAGTTATAAATTATGGATACGAACCCAAGGTATGGACAAGTTGTTGCTATATCTTTCTTTTGTTCTCAAAAACAGTTTTCTTTGCTGATTGCAGTGGCATCAATCTGTATGCTATGCTGACTGGCAAGTTGCCTTTCTTAGTGAACCCTGCTAATAACTTGGTCAAACTTCATGCGCTAATTCTACGTGGTTGCAAAGTGCCAGACACTGTCTCCAAAGGTATGTTTTCGTTTCAGTATATTGGCCTGCATACAAGTGAGAGAATTTCGTTGAGTTGCACTGACTTTAACTCCGGTCAGTAATTTGCATCTAAGAATGTCCATCGGCGTAATTTTGTGATCCGCTGAGCCCAGCAGGAAATTTCATACAAGTTCCAATAATAACTAACACAAAATACTATATATTTTCTCTTTCGATCATTCTGTTCTGCATGGATTCTCGGCAATTCCTTTATTTCAAGGTAAAGTATTTTGAGTGCGGTTAATAGTGTGTCATAACGAGGTCTCGGCCAACTGAGCACAAACTTAATCAAAGACGTGTCAACGAGACAGCCAAAACTTTTCGAATCAAAATCCGTAAATGATAAATCGAAATTCATAAATTTACAATGTTATACTACAATTGCATTCTTGCGAGATATATACTGAAAAAAAGTGGTTGGCCGAGAAAATACTTTGTTGAACTGTAGTGGAACATAATTGTAGACAGTTACATTCGAAGTGTGAATGCCTCCTAATATTCTTTACTTTATGATATTTCAGATTGCCAAGATCTCATAAGACATTTGCTGGAATCAACAGTAGCCAAACGTATGACTATGGGAGAACTGATAAGAAACGGCTGGATAAATGAAGGGTACACACCATTACAACAATGGGAAGTGAGATCTCCACTAAAAGCTGACGACATTAATATTAATGTGGTCCGGTTTATGGTAACTAACTTTGACTGTCCTGAGCAGGAGTTAAGGACTAGTCTTTTAAAGCAAAAGGTAAATATGTGGTCTGCTACTTATTTCCTGCTATGTGATAGAATGGACAAAGGACTGGGACTTCCTGAATCTAGGTCAAGTGCTGCTTTGGCCGCCAAGATAAGTAAGAGCAATGGGGCTGCTTCCGAAACCAGTTGTGGCCAATCACAGATGGAGCTTGAAAGTGTAGGCACATGGAAAGATGACGACAGCAAAACTGATGAACACATAGTTGTAAAAGCAGCCAGTCAACACAAAAATGCCGTTCACACTGCCAATCAGAATAAAACCTTGGGACAGACCACAAATCAAAGTCAAACATCTTCCAGTGGAGGAACAATGTCCGGGTCACAAAGTAATAAGACAGAAGAAAAACAGCAGCCGACGAGTGGCGACGTTTTAAAAAACGATGAAAAGGATATAGAACGAAAATCAACACTTAATTCCTCATCTGGACTTTCAGATTACAAGGATTGCCTTCGGCAACTTAAGCAACGTGTGAAACCTTCAAGGAGCATTCTTAAATCTGACAAGACTCCGGCCAAGAATTTTTACCTTCAGAAGTATTTGCGTGACGAATCTAAGGGCTTACACAGGAGCGGTTTTAGCGAGCATGACAGAGCTGGTTGTCAAAGTGTAGATCCAAGCACCAGCAGGGAAAAGGTTATCTCTCCCGCAATAAGTCAGGGTGCTCAAAGTGCACCTGAGGGGCGGCCAAAATCGGTTAGATTCACAGTACAGTTGGATCAGAAGGGAAAAATTCCCAAAATCTCACAGCGTTTTATTCTCAACAAGTTAGCTGACGAAGAAACTGTGAGAAGGACGCTGAAGATGGCGCGTTTACAAACTGTCCGTGGTGAATTTTCTAACAGTAAGGACATGGAAGACATATATAATAGAGCCGACAGACTGAGAGCATATGTACCTAATATGATAGACAGAGACAAAGCCTTAGATTTTTTGAGGAAAAATTCATCAGATGCTTATACTACGCCGCCCCCGCCACCCAATTCCGCTACAGGGGGAAGAAAACCGCCATCTACAACGTCTAAAGAAAATGAAAGGCCACCAGGTACACCAAGGGCGGACCATGATAACTGCCGCTCGAAAAAGCCCGTCGTTCGTTTCAGTGAAGAAGTTGTTTCTAAAGATGATAAGTTTTATGATAAATACCGCTTCAAGGTCAGAAACAAGGAAAATGCTCGGAGCTTAACGTTCAAATTTACATCAGCTGATTTACCAGATGGTGGTATGGGACGAAGAGCGCGCACTATGCCTGATCTGAGAGCGAGAATGCCCGCCTCTGAAGGTTCTGAAGTTGCTAAAGAGAAACCAAGATCAAGAGGTACGTGTACCCAACACAATATTGGAAAATAATATTTTGAAGACCTTCTCCAACTGTTAGAGGAAAAGAAAGCTTCTCTAGTAAGCTTTATCTTACCATAAATCCTTGTGTAAATTTTAATGAATTGATAGTGAAGATTTCCATTGTATATACAAACAATATTATCCACCTACCCCCAAGAAAATATTTACCAAATCGCATCATCAATTAGGCGATCATGCAAGTCAAAAGTAGTCGTCATGACGAGGTTCCAAAAACATTCATTGACACAAATTGCAAAGATTTAGTAAACTGAGGTATTGTGTGTTTATTTAAATATCTTGGAGATTGATCATACGTCCATAGTGTGTGCGCTGGAAAAATAAATGCTCAAGTGTACATTTACACACACACACAAAAATGCATGCTGTTTAGAGTACATGGTTTCGGATCATGAGTATTGGTTTTTTTGTCACATGCAAAACAACAAACTAGTTTTCGAAATAGAATGCATTAAGATATCAATATCCTTGTATCTATACCATTGATATAATTCATATACACATGAGATAATTATATAGCCATAAACGTGATACAAACGGTGACCATAAACGTTATGTCACTTGGCAGTTTATACAAATAGAACAAAGTTTTAGCTTGAGGACTTGACCCCAATTTAAATGTGGCAAGAACTGGACAGAAAAGTAAGCTCAGTCATTGCATGTATATCAGGGTTTATCTCACAATAGTCCAAAAATCACCGGCCTTCTTTAAACTAAAATATCACCATTTCGCGTTCTTGTCACAAGAATGATTAAAACATGAAATGATAAATTTCCCAGAGCCTTTCTCTTCCCAGGACACAATAAATCTATGGAGGACTGGCATTTAAGGCATACATCCCGAGGAAGTTCTCGATTGCAACAGGACTATCTCTTGATATCAAACAAGCAACAAGATCTTGGAGTACCACAAAAATAATGGGTTTATCTAAGCGTCAGATACAATGAATTCCAAATTACGAATCTTTACTCTGGAGAAAAAAAAGTGAGCGGTTTCATTGGTTTGATATGGGATGCTAAGAATATAAACTTTTGTAACAAATATGATGCATAACTAGAAAAAATGATTTGTTTGTCAGTTATTCAGTCTGTGTACCTAGAAACCTTTTAAAGATTGCCTATTCAGTATTTATTTAATTCCTGCAACAATATCTTTTTCGTGCGGCTGTGTTAAAAAAAACTATAAATTGAAGTTGAAATGGCACCTCTATCTGTAATAAGTTATTCCAGATTTAAGTTATGTGTATTCACCTGATTTGCATAGATCTTAAATTAAAGTGCTTTGGTTCGTATTTCATTGCATGGGGCTATGTAACAAACCTAAAAATTGAAGTGGGAATGGCACCTCTGTGTGTAGTAGTTGTGAAGTTATTCCAGATCTAAATTTGCCTAATTTGCATAAATTAGAATGGTACAACTTTGGTTCGTGTTTAATTGGATGCGGCTATGTCACAAACATAGAAATTAAAATTGGAATGACGCCTCTATCGATAATAGTTTGGAAGTTATCCAAGAATTCAATCTTGTGATTGACCGAATTTGCATAAATCATAATGCTACAACTTTGGTTCATGATTCATTGGATGCAGCTTATCACAAATATATAAATTGAGATTGGATTGGCACCTCTGTTTATGATAGCTTGGAGATATTCCACTTTTTAAATGTTTCAAGTACTCCTAATTAGCATAATAAGAAATGCTACAGTTTTTGCTCAGTATCCATTAGACTGGCAGGTCTCACAAACCTACATATACTACTTTACATTTTGCGTCTGTCTGTAATAGTTTGGAAGATCTAGAGCTTTTAAATTTTAAATTTCCCCATTTGCATACTTTTTAAGATCATGACTGTTCCAAACAATATGCACAACTTCACTACCATGTCTATCACCATGCCACGTCTGGTACTTTTCCGAACAATAGTATCAGAGAAAAAGTGACCACAAAATTCACACGGAAATTAATAAATTAATTAATCAATCAATTAATTAAGTAATTAAAGTATTTGAGGGAAAAACAAAGACGCCTGTGTTCACTCACAGACTTAATTAAGAAGTTGTGTAACATGGCAATGAAAGCCAAGTTTACGGTCAAGGGTTGAGTAAGAAAAAGTTGGCCTGAAACTGAGATAAGGGCGTGAGAAGACAAGGAGATGGTCACGAGGTGCGTACAGTATTGAGGTGTACATGGTGTTTAAATGGCCTGCAAACATGCTACAAGAACATGAGATATTAGTAACAGTCAAATTGTCTTGGCGTGGGGATCACTGGCAATAAAACTCTGATACTGAGAGAGGAAGGATTGTTGGTATGCTAATTGACACACACACACTCTAGATTATGTCCAATTTAAAACAAGTGGGACCGATCAGTTTTTTTCTACAGAGTATATGATCTGAAAATTTCTAGCGTATTCGCATCTATTGCTCATGCTGTTTCGCCAAACATGATGGAGAAAAGGCAACGTGTGTGTGTGGGTGCGCCCGCGAGTGGGCGCGTATGGAATATTTTTGTATGCTTGTCTGTGAACGTATGCTTGCTCTTTTGTTCAGGTTGTAATACGTCCATGTCAAAAACAAGACAGCACCCTTAGGCTCGCGTTCGCATGATTAAATTCACAATTTCTTTATAAATTAATATGTGTCGTAGGTATTCGTGGTTTGGACAATGGTGTATGAATGGAATACAGGTATAGAACATGCGTGTGCTTCACATCTGTGAAACACAGCTAATTCCACGCAACTTTTAATCAGTTTGCAATCATTAATTGCAATGTGGTCTGAACTTATGTTCATTTGCTTTCTTGATAACAATAACTATTATGAAGTGCTGGTTATTAGTTGCACATTAACTTGTTGGTCCTTGAACTTATATTTGTATATCCAACTGACGATTATGTCTGCATGAATTTTAGATTGTACGACTCCTATATCTTATGACGCAGCAATTTTGCCCTGTGCACTGAAGACTGATATCAATTTATTCGTGTTTAGAATCGTGTGTTTGCAGATATTTCTCAGAAATATCATCACGCAGGTGAATGAAAATAATACGTTACCTGTATATTCAAAATCCCTCGGTCTGGGAGATTTATATACAGGAGAATCTCCAATTAAGACCATCTTTGTAAAGAGACCATTTCTACACTAAGATTACAATTTACAGCCCCGTTTTTTGTTTATCCTTCATTGAATTATATCCCCGTAACAATCCACTATTAAGACCACATTTCTAAGCTTCTTGTGTGGTCTTAATATCGAGATTCCATTGTTTTTTATTCAGAAAAGTGCAGATATAGTTAAGAATAACACAATTTGTTTGAAAATATAAATTAAAAATGTGTATGTGAGTACTTAGCGTGGATTGCTCATCTTTGACAAAACAGTAATTTCCTCCATATTTTGCATCTGTTTCCTCTGAACATGTATCAGCTGCCCTCCTAATGTCGTTTTGTGTGTTTTGCTGTGCGATATCTTGTTTCTCAATGAACAAACAAAATTGGGTGTTCTGTGTAATCTTCCAAAATATTCCTAAGCAATGAAACCCTGCCCAAATACATGATAATGGCATTTAGCGCTGCTTTTTATCTTGTAAACGATATTGTTGGAAAATAATGATACACTTACAGCCAACAATGTCCCCTTATAAACTTGTATAAGTAATAAAACATGTTTTTATTATTGTCTTATCTGTGTATGTACTGCGAGTGACAAAGTCGGTGGCCTATATTTTGTTTTGTCTAAAACGTCACAAAACGAGGTGTTTGCATTATTAGTGTTCCTTATATATATATACACACACATATATATATATGGGTGTATATTATATAGATACACCCTTCACCCGACCTTTTTCCACAGGTGGCATTGGATGTGAAGAGTAACGTGGGTTTTTTTTTAATTTCCTCTGCATGGTGAGATTAACTAATAGCTTTAGTGTGGCCGCCGCTGATAAATATATGATACCAGAGACATATCTCCCTTTCCTATTTGTTTTTCGCAGGATTTTCCTGTTAAAGAAAAAAAAACGGGATAATGAAATTTAATCCTTCAGTTACGTAGGCCTATATATGAAGTAATACATGTGCACGTAGTGACAAATTACATTCCATTGATGAAACTATAACGTTAATGTGTTTATTTTTCGCTATCATTTTTTGTTACAGGTACTGTCGAATTAAAACAACTTGGTGCTTTCTACACAATACCAGAATATAATAAACATTTGCCAGAGAACAGTGGTTTTTCTTCGCCAATGAGTCGAGCAGGCAACAGGGTGTGCACTCCTAGCAACTCGCAGACAAATAGTAATAGCCTCTTCGATCCAAAAAGTATTTATAGTCATTATCTACGCGCGAGTTCCAATTTACCAACATTGGCTTCAGGGACCAAATAGGTGAGGTACTGGCGAGCGCACCGGGACAAGTCAACAGGCTGCCGGGGAGCAGGCTATGAGAGAAGCTGTCAACCAGAAGCATATGGGAATTTGATTCAAAACATTTTATAAAAAAAAAAAAAAAAACAGATGAAAAAGGCGGCATAAACAAAAAGTGATGGCCGCCAGGTGGTTATGACCGTAAAGTTGTTGGGATGGAGCATTTATCAGAATGTCTCTCTCTTACAAGGAGTAAGTCATGTGCACATCACGTGAATACAGTATAATGATTCGTTCGAAAATACATGTACGTGTCCATATTTGGGAACACATGGTGCAGGGATAACTTAACCAAGAGTGCCTAATTAGAAACGCAGGTAACGCTACACGATGTGAGCAAATATAGAAATATACCAGCATTGCTTGCAGCAAATTTTGTCAGTGATGCTTCAGTTGCCGGAAGTATTTACCCCAACATGTTTTTTTTAAATTATTTGTATTAATTTAATTTTTAATTTTTCTATTTTTTATTGTTATCGTTTTCCATAACTTCTACAACAGAGACAAAACTGCAAAACGATAACTTACTTTTGTTCATGCTTAGAAGTTCGTCAGAATGCTGAAACTCATTCAAATGTTTGGAATATGATTTGCATAAAACATCATATCAATTGGCCAATAGTATTAATCAAGGGCCTTGATTCCTGAGTGCAAGGTCTCAAGTTCTGTCATGATTCATAGGGGCTAATATTGCTGTTGTCACAGTAACTTCTGAACATATTTTGCCGTGTCTTGAAAGCAATCTCTTCAGCAGTATGTGATCAAACGATCGTTTACATGTCGTCATATTCAGCAGGTTACCATATCTGGCTCACACCGGTTGGCATTGATGAAATACGATTTGCACGGAATGTTATTCCAGTTGAACAAAAATACCGATCAATGGCTTTGATCCCTTAGACATCATATATAAAACAGATAAATGTAAATGCACAGGAAGCATCTAAAAAAATGAATCAGAATAGAGAAGAGCAGCAACAAAGGGTTCCTATATCCCACCTACAGAGGACACTTCGGTCAGAAGGGCTATGGTTGTATATTTCCGTTGTACTTTACAACTTAACTTGAAAAGCACTGCATGTAGAAACACAAAATTTAGCATTGTAAATTTAGGTATATATCTTTATTATTTCCGAAAAAATGTTTAAGATATAGCCTCAAAAGTAAGAGTATGTGCAAGGTTACTTTAACATACAATTCAATGGGAATACTTCAGTATAGCCCGCAAGAATTTTGTGTATTGGGTTGTGTATTCAGCCGGACACACTCCATATCAGTTGTGACCTGCTCTATTCGAGATACCTCAACTTGAGGCCAAATGAAACACAACCAACGTGGCATTATGAATGGCATTTTGTTTCGTCGAAAACAGAATGCGATGTAAAAGTTGCTGCAACTATGTCCATGTGTTCTTTGCTGTGATAACCTTTTAATCCATGAACAGAGGCAAAAGTCTTGAACAATTGTATGTTCCATATACGAGAATTTCCACAGGACCACCATTCCCTTTGCAGAATATGATCGCCATGGAGGTTTCTGTGTCAGTGAAAATATATAGTATTGACCAATGACCATAGCAACGTTGGTACAATAAATAAACAAGTTATCGCATAATCTATCTATGGAAGTTGTATTCACAAATATGTTGTTAATATCATCCCCTCAGTCTCTTTGGCCAAAAGGGATATTCTGATCATACCTTTCTATGCCATCCATGTATCCGTCCCTCTGTCGATCAATCAGCCAGTCCTTCCATCGAATTATCTGAGGAACTTAATGATATACTGTACAACCAATTCGTAGCATTCAAGTTTTGTTAAGTATATTGGTTTAAACATATTTTATTACACGATTAGAGAAAAGCATATTGTCAGTAACATTAACCTACTGTCAAAGGTCCACGGTCAATTTATTGAGGTCCTATCCATGTGGCTAAAGAACAGGTAAAGCTCCGGCCACAATGGGACTTCATCCTCTCAGTTCAACAGAAAACATGGTGCATATGCACCCGAGCATTGCTTGAATCATGGGCCGATCCAGAAATTTTACAGCCGAAGTGCTGAAAACCTGTTCAGAGCGAGCTGGTTGCTGGCGCCTGAGGGGCGCGAAGCTTCGCTGGAAGGGTCCGGAAACATCCCCCCCCCCCTCCCCTCGGTATTTGTTAAAAGTTGAGCATGCAAAATGGTGAAATCTGACACATTTTTGGGACAAAACGGTGCAATTTTGAACAGACAAATAATTGTACAAACACACTGAAATATCAGGTTGAAAATACATGTATGATTTACTGATACATTGCGTTATCAAGCTCTGTCATTTTCCTTTATTATATACTTCATATTTACTGACTTCTTCTGAATGGTCCCGGGAGAGCCTCCTGACATTTAATCCACACAACACTAGAAATTATTGTCAGCAGGAAACGATTTACCACTCGCCATCCAAGTTTCATGTTTGAAAATAAAAGTATTGGGAATGTTCAAGAACATAAGCATCTCGGACTTATGTTGAAGTCGGATCTTCTCATATTGTTGTTGATGTTTTTTTTCAGCGTTTTGTTGCTCTACATATGAGTGCTTTGTCCGATTTGACAAATTGCTGTACTTTTGTAGCAGCGCAGTCAATAAACATTGATTCATATCAACTCTGTATACACAGCCACGAGGGCAATAAAAATGGTCTACATTCTTTGCAGTTTACAGTATAAGTTAGACAAATTTTTTAAACAATTTTTATTGAGATCAAAATAGCACAAAATGACAGTTATATCCTCTCACAGTGAAGATAGTTAGTACATCATAACTTGTAATTCAGTGATGATATACAACAGTCAGATGTTCCAATGTCATTATACATTCTCAAATCTTAAATATTTCCATTTATTATTGTGAGCTTCTGTTTTGTTGTTCTTCAGGGCCATTTGAAATTCAATCTCTTGTATATCCTTAAAATAAAGTTTAAAATAATGTATAGAAGGTTTACAATCATTTTGGTGGCGGCTATACAAATATTTTCCTACTATACAAATCAACGGCCAGATCACATCATTTATAAATTCTATACCCATCAAAATTTTTATTCTAGATGGATTGACATTAATGCTGCTAATAACTTTAACTCACTCAAAAATATCATGCCAGAATTTTTGATAGTACACAACCGTGAAAAAAGTGACACAGTGTTTCATTCTTCTCTTTACAAAATGTGTACAAAGTGGGTCATCTTTAATACCAATTTTACATAATCTATGATTTGTAAAAATAATTCTGTGTAAAAATTTATATTGAAAAAAATTAATATTTGAGGAGATGATACATTTGTATATTTGTTAAAAACAATGCTGCCAATATTCATTACTAACATCTACATTCAAATCAATTGCCCACTTACTAATCACCATACATTCAGTCTTTGTATGTCCATCAATTAACTCTGAATAAATTATTTTTGAAACTTTACGATTCTCTTTGATTTCTTCAATCCAATATTTATCATCAGCACTTTTTTTTCAACCTGTTTACTTAAACTTGATCAATCATAAGTTTCCACTCCCTAGGAATAGCATGTATTAAACATCGGTATTCCAAGAAGTTTGTTTTTACGTTTAAGTACTTCCCACAAAAACTTTCCATTTCTATCCAGCAGGTCTGCTATTATTTCTATACCTTCTGAATACCATTCCCTGTGAAAAAAAATGGTTTACTTTGAACAGTTATAAAGAAAAACCAGATAAACTGTTTATAATATATTTATATCTATTAACTTCGTCCGACTTACAAAATGAAAATCACACCAAGTTCTTATAATTTCTTTCCAAAGATAACTATACACTTTATCAAACATGATATCTATATCTCCTGGGTTAATGTTACATTCCCATATATTTTCCCCAATATTTGGTAGTTGCTTCACCACTAAAATTTTCCATTTACCTTCAAAGTTTGGGTTTGTCAATCTGGGCAGCCAGCTCAATTTGAGAGCAGAGTTTTGGAACTGAACATGTGTCATTTTTGATCCTCCCTTATTATATGGTCTTATTAATATATTTCTTTTAATCTTGTCTTTATGAGGCCCATGCCATATGAAATAATATAAATTAGTTTCCACTTTTTTTTTTTAAAAAGTTCATTTTCTCAGATTCATCCGTCTTTTTCTTTCTTTAAGAATTAGTGGGCTAGGCAATACTGACATTACATATATAAGTTGAAATAATGCAAACGTCTTGATAATAGTAATCTTTCCATACAATGTAATATTTCTCTGTGACCATAAGTTTAGCTAGGTTTTTACTTTTTGAAGTAAAGGATCATAATTCAAATGTATTAGTTCATTAAGGTCATAACATATTTTTATACCCAATAATGCAACTGGTCCATCACACCATTTCAATTTTTTAGAAGTAACAATTTGAAAAGATTGACCTTTGATCTTACCTATAGGCATGATTTCGGTTTTTGTCATAATTTACTCTTAAAGGAGAATAAACCTCCAACACGTCAAAACTTTTAACCGCATCAAGACTCTCTTTTGTTGCTACTCTGGTTAAGCAGGTATCATCTGCATATTGACTTATTATGTATTCACTTTCACCAGCAGCAATGCCTTTTATAGAGGGGTTCTGCCTAATACAGATAGATACTGTTGTAGCACATAATATAAAGATATAAGTAGAGAGGGGACATCCTTGATGCACCCCTCTCGACAGCAAAAAAGACTCGGTTACCCATCCATTGTTCATAATCTGAGATGTGATGTTTGTATATACAATATTTATCCATTGACAAAGAGATTCCCCAAAATTGAAAAAGTGCAAGGCTGATTTTACAAACTTCCATTCTTAAAAAATCAAAACCCTTCTCAAAATCTATAAAAACTGCCAACGCTTCTATATCTTCAAAATCTGTATATTCCATTATTTCAAGTAATCTCGTAATATTTTCACCTATATACATATTTCTCATAAAACCAGTCTGATCAGTGTTGATAATATTAACCAAAACTTTTCTCATTCTGTATGCAATACATTCTGAAATTAATTTACAATCAGTGTTCAATAGGGATATAGGTCTGGTTTTTCAAGTAGAGTGGTACCTTATTTTTTTTCGGTAATAAGGTTATCACCCCTTGTCGTTGAGAAATTGACAGTTCACCATTTTGGTAAGCATACTGTATGGTTCCTAATAAATCTTTTATATCTACCCAAAGCACTTTGTAGAACTCGATTGGTAATCCGTCAGTGCCTGGACTTTTGTTATTTTTACATGTTTTAATCATGTATTGTAATTCTTCCGCAGAGATTAGACCTTCACAGATATCTTTTTCCTTCCTGACAGTTTTTTAACCACATTAGTATCAGGTATGCACTCTCCCATTTTGATATCAGGTGGGTTTCTACTTAAGTATAGCTTCTTGTGAAAGCAAGGTTCCTCTTTCAAAATTTGCGCTTCATCTCCTGTTATTAAGTTATTAGCTAGTCTTGACTATACAATAATCTTATTGTTGTAATTTCTTTTTTCTAAATTAAAAAAATATTTGGTGGATTTTTCATCTTTTCATACCACTTTACCTTACATCTTATCCGTGAACAATTAGTTTTGTATTCAATCTCTTTATTTAAATCATCTTTAACTTCTTCTATTTTCTGCTTTAAATCAGTCTCAATTTCAATATTTTTTTCCTTGCGTTTCATTTTCTAATACATACAATTTTTGCTCTTAATTGTTCTATTTTATATAATCTTTGTTTTATTTTTTTTTTCTTTAAAGAAGCATATTTAATTGTCTGACCTCTGATTCTACATTTTGTTGTGTCCCACAAAAGAGAAGGGTTCACATTGGGATTTAGTTCCTGTGTTTCTAATAAAGTTGTTTTAGTCTTATTTATATATTCAATATCACTTAATAATGAAACATTAAATTTCCAATATCCCGGACCACGAGGTGTATTACCTGCTAAAAGTGACAAAGTTACCATGGAGTGGTCCGACCGAAAGCCAGGCCGACTTGAGATTCCAAATGAAATGAGAAAGAAATATTGCCTTTAAAAAACTGGGTTTGGGTTATTTTTATGCCAGGTAAACTTAAAAAGATTTGGTTTTTTGACTCTCCGTATGTCGATAAGGTCTTATTCTTCCATCCAGGTGAGGATAACGGATTGCGACTTACTATGTGTTTGATATCGACCACCTTTTTTTTTGTCCAAGCGCAAGTTTAATACCAAATTGAGGTCTCCCTTATAATTCTATTATCGTTAGGGACGTATGATGTTAATGATGTTGTTAGGGATGTATGATGTTAATGATGTTTTCAAAAAGTTTTGGTTGATCCTCATTGGTTCATATTTGATTGGATGTGGGAAGTGTTTATTTACAAAGGTTATAAAACAATGTTATAGATATTAAACTGATGAACAAATGTCACTGCTGGGTCTAGAAATACAACAGCTATGCGAGCTCTGCCTGCTCCAATGTACCCACTGACCCTGACCAAAACCCTTCCATATTACAGTT
Source organism: Hermodice carunculata (assembly GCA_964020975.1). Classification (NCBI taxonomy): domain Eukaryota; kingdom Metazoa; phylum Annelida; class Polychaeta; order Eunicida; family Amphinomidae; genus Hermodice; species Hermodice carunculata. The sequence goes on along the minus strand of OZ026614.1, from coordinate 84,209,598 downwards.
GGGTCATTACAGGTAGTTTGGATCTGTGTTTGAGTGACTTCTGGTAGTTGATCTGGATCTGCCTTATAAATGGGTTTACATGCTAAACTTTGGTTCATACTTCATAGGATGCTGCTATGTCACTAACCTATCAACTGTAGTTGAAATGGTACCTCTCGATGATGATGATGATGATGATGATGATGATGATGATGATGATGATGATGATGATGATGATGATGCCCTCTTGCGTGGCACCTCTCAGTCAGCACTAGCTATTACCTGAAGTTGGATTGGTTACCTGTACCTATAATAGTTTTGGAGATATTCAAGTTTTAAATTTTCAAATGGCCCTAATTTGCATAATTTTCAAAATCATCACTCTTCTTTATAAAAAAAAACATGCCTTCATGTCTGGAGGTATAATCATGGCAATTTGGGTTTCCAAATGTAACAGTGTCCGAGAAAAGTGTCTGACAAAATTTGCTGGTAAAGAAGCATGAATGAATGAATGAATGAATGGAAGAGAGAAAGAAAGAAAGAAAGAAAGAAAGAAAGAAAGAAAGAAAGAAAGAAAGAAAGAAAGAAAGAAAGAAAGAAAGAAAGAAAGAAAGAAAAAGTCTGTGTTGGCACACAGACATAACAACCCCCACCCACCCACCCCCACTCCCTGAATCTCAGCAACAGACCAAAGGTATGAGGGATGGACTCGATCTTATTCAGGTATGGAGGAACTTCGTTTCATATTTCAGGTATTATCCCACATACTTTTGTTACAAGTGGACCAAGCATATGAACCATTTTCATCATACTGCTATACGTGGTAAACAGGAGAAAAACCAGCATGTTTTTATGTTGTGGAGAAAAATGTATACTATAATGTCAGTATCAAATATTAATGATAAATATCTTGAAAAAAATTAAGCCAATTGCTGTAAGATACACACACACACACACACACACACACACACACACACACACACACACACACACAAAATTGGAAAAATGCGGCGAAATGTACAGAAACGGCGTCAAGCAATCGAAATTTTGGGAATCTGTTCCATGTTATTGTTAAGAAACCAGCAAATGCAGGAGTGTAGAAGCTGCTATTGCATTGATTTTAAAGTCTCCAATACACCTGTGTGTCTCAACTTAAGTTACTCTGGTCAGATCTCCAAACTGTGTACACCACCGTGCCTCCCTTCCACAAGGGTTTTTCACTGAGTATAATAACATTCCATCTGTTCACATACCCAGACAATGCCACAACGCTGACGCTTTTCAGATATGTAAGTTGTACTTTGGTAATATCAGAGACATGCATATACATGTCTAGATATGCCTACACGTGTCTGACTGTATTCAGCAGGCGCTGATCCAGATGGGGTGCGGGAGGTGCAACCGCACCCACCCATCCCCAACACACACACACACACACACACACACACACACACACACATATATATATATATATATATATATATATATATATATATATATATATATATATATATATTCTTTGTAACTCTGCAAACATCACTCATTAATGGACATGAAAAATATAATTGCCATTAAAGTAGTAGCCTAAGTCTCGTTTCAATCCAACAGTGAGTGTCATCCCTGTCAAGTCTCGCGAACTCTGCAAACATCACTCATTAATGGACATGAAAAATATAATTGCCAGTAAAGTAGTAGCCTAAGTCTCGTTTCAATCCAACAGTGAGTGTCATCCCTGTCAAGTCTCGCGATTTTCGACTTGTCGCCCGGCTTGGGCACATGAAGGAAAAGTACAAAATACATAGTCTGTCTACATTATACTGGAAACTGCAAAGGACGCAGACCATTTTTATTGCCCTCGTGGCTGTGCATACAGAGTTGATATGAGTGAATGTTTATTGACTGCGCTGCTACAAAAGTACAGCAATCTGTCAAAACAGATAAAGCAGACATATGCAGAGCAACAAACACTAAAAAAAACATCAACAACAAAATGAGAAGATCATACTTCAACAGAAGTTCGAGATGCTTATGTTCCTGTACATTTTCAATACTTTCACCTTCAAACATTAACTTTGGATGGCGTGTGGTATGTTGTTTCCTGCTGACGATATTTTCTAGTGTTGTGTGAAATTAACGTCAGAAGACACTCCCGGGACATTCAAAAGAAGTCAGTAAATATGATGTATAATAATGAAAAATGATGGAGCTTGATAATGCCATGTATCAGTAAATTATACATGCAATTTCATCCTGAAATCTCAGTGTGTTTGTACAATTATTCGTCTGTTCAAAATTGCATTATTTTGTCCCCAGAATGTGTCCGATTTCACCATTTTGCATGCCCAACTTAAAAATATAGGAGGGCGGGGGGGGGGGGGGGCGGTATGTCCCTGGACCCCTCTAGTGAAGGTTTGCGCCCTTTAGGCGCTACCAATCAGCTCGCTATGTGTAAGTTTTCAGCACCCCGGCTGTAAAAGTTTTGGATCCGCCCCTGTGGATAACGGGTCACAATTCATTATAAGGTCCTTTTTATAGATCATAGCAAATTTATAAGCCCATATCACAATTATGTCAATCATCAAAATCTTAATCACATTTATCGACAAAATAATTATCACAATCATATATATCGGCAAATCGTAAAAGTACAATCACATTTCACGTGTATTTATTTGATAAATAACGCATAACAAGGAACTGCCCTGATCACAAATCACGGTTAAGTTTTTTACTGTCACAAATCACGCCATAGTAAACAGGCCCAATAACTAATAACGAAATAGGTATTCCACCCAAAAGTTCGGGTATCTGATTGCCTGTTGCAAGTGGACGTAATCACGTGCTTAATACAGATCGGCAGAAGCCCGCCCATCCTATTATGACGTGAACGTCACGTGACATGAAACGACAAATTATGGTCATGGCAACGTTCATAATGTTCAACAGACGTAAATGATCAACTAGTTTTACTGTAGTTGTAAATGTTTACAGAGAAAACATGGGACGAAAAATATTTCACAAGAAGGAAACCAGAAGGCCTGGGAAGGAAAAAGACCTGCAAGTAGCTGCTGCGGAAGGTTTGTTTGTTTTACGTTTTAAATTCCTTTTATTTTTGGGCTAGACTAGGCCTACATTAATTTAGTTGACGAAATGATAAATGATAGAGGGTACCGTACCAGCGGATGGTCAGCAGGTAATTACGAACAGGCCTATTCTGTGTCATAATGAAATTACAACATAATACTGTCATCGTCTACAACTTTCATCTAGTCTTTTTTTTTTTTTTTTTTCGTGAGACTGGTAGGAATCAAAGTTCACCAAAAGCGGTATTAAAATGTCAGATTTAAGACATTAAGATGAACAGGAAAAGATGGATTGAATAAACATAAATTTCTCGACAAAAAAATCAATTGGTCTACTTTTTTTGTTAGAGTAATAATAAATAATCCCATAATCAGTAAATAAAAAGTGGGTCTCAGCTGTTAATATTTCAGGTGTGAGCCAACTTGGCCCTTGTCCCTTTACGTGCCTATGAGCGAAGCCAACTTTGGCCTTTTCCCCTTTACGTGCTTCAAAACGACGGTTACTTCTTTTTCTTTTGTTTTGTTGGTTTGTTTTAATTGTTTGACCGCGTTCTATAGGAATAAGGTTTAAAGAGACAGTCATTCACACTCTGCATGTGCCTCTCCGTCAGTCGTCAGTCACGGTGTGGCCCTCAGCTGAACATAGAACAACTGCAGTATGCATCTAAATTCTATTTGCGACTCTGTTCCATGGTTTATTGCTATAGTAACTCCCAATGTAGATCCGGTCGAAAAAAAAGTCAGAAAGGTCTGTTCCCGGGGGTTTGTTAAGAAGAAAGTGCAGGTCTACAGAGAGGATCCTCCTCCCCAAACATGTTTCACCCTAGCCTGGGGCATGGTGACTCATCGGGCCAAGGGTTCTGGGAAGAGGGCAAGAGCTTCAGGGCTACTTAATTAACTATCTTAAGTGGCATTATTAATAAGGGTAACTTCAAGACTATAAATAGAACTGTATGCCTTAATACTCTTGAGGGTACTCAAAGTTTAGAGATTTAATTATGAAGAGTAAATAAATGTATTTACGGTCTTAATTCTTGCTGCCTTTGACGTTCTTGTACTAATTCTAGTGTAAGTTGCTGCATTAGTGACGTCATCATGATTTGACGTCAGGTGAATGATGAAACGTTAATGGGGGGTTACCTCAAAGTCTATACATTGTAATTCGGAAAGGGCCACGCAAAAGCCAGTCACACGAAGTTTTGTAATATGGTCCCGAATGTTATAGCTCCTACCAGGCCTACTACTTTAGTACTATTACATCATCGGCAGCTATCGCCTTTGTTACGTTATCATTGTTCAAGATCTATAGCTCCGTGACTAAGAATAGCCATTCATGAAATGAAACACCCCTTTCCATGTGCATAGTTTGCTTACGTGCGCTATCCCCTGCAGCCCGTCATGAGGAATTCTATATCAGGCCTACGTATTTCTTGTGTGCTATTATTATGCCAGAATTCCACATGACGAGGTCATGGGGAACCGGGGAATGGATTGAAAATGAAACAGCGCGAGTTCGGAACAGTTCACTGAAACCTTTTACCAGCAGTGAATGTTTCAAAGTGCGCTGTCTCACTTCATTCCTCATGAGCCCGTCATGCGGAGTCTTTTTTTTTTTTCTCCGTAAACAGATAATTACAAGTTTTCATTAAGAAAGCTACATGTTTGAGCTGCTCCGTCAATGTGAACCTGTCGCCATTTTCACTTCGGCCATCTGACACATGGCCGTTGCGGTTACAATACAAACAATGGTGCAACGTTACTTTCGTTTCTAGGAAACGTCAAACGATGAACGTAGTTTTGGCTACTCATTTTGTTACATTGAATTTGATTGGATAAGAAAATCTAACAAAAACAAATAGGGTTAACTCTTTTATCGCTTATCATCGAAATAACGGCACCGTCGAACGATGTTATTGATTTTGTATCCTAATCCCGGATACAGGTACCATATAGGTGAAAGAGAGTGTCACCTGCAGTTTTGTTTCCTGCCGACTGTCGTGAAGCAGATGGAACAGCAGTATTTAAAAGCATGTTCGTCATGTGTCCTACGGTGTAGAGCTACGTCTCTAAACTTAAGACCCGGTTTGGTGGCGTGTGACTGCATACAGGAAACCTGTTCTTTAATAGGACTAATAGGCCTATATGAATAGTAGCTAGGCTAGTAGTGGTAGCAGAGACATCCCCAAATGTCGGACGCGCCCAATTCTCGGAAATCGACGAAAATTTTGCAATTCATTGGCACGATGTGTGAAAAAGTATTAATTTAATAAGCACAGATAGAGTGATGTGGAATTGAAAAAGACAAGTTGACAGTTTTTTCGAAGTTTGCATATTTTGGTTTAAACATTTTATTTCAAAAAGAGACTGTAAAACAGGCAGAGCCTATATTAATTCCTCTAGCCACAAAAAATAAAATAAAATTTAAAAAATAGACCTACACATGAAAATTAAAGACATAAAATGTACATAGGGTAACATAACATAACATAACATAACATATAGAAAATCAGACACCACCGGACGCCACTGATAGTAATTGGTGTCCGAGATTGCAGATTATCAAGACTAGTGAATGATGGCTCGCACGTGGCCACGGGTAGATATAAAATATCCATTATATTCGGCAAGTGTTATTCAACACCCATGCAACGAAGTTTGCAACAACAAAACAAACAAACAAACAAACAAACAAATTAGTAAATCTAATCTGTGGGTTAAAATATTGAGGTTCTTACCTCAAAGGCTAGAAGGTGAACAAACATAACATTGAACCAAATACTTTCCCATGTTCGACATTTGGGCACACCTGGCTTTCTGCTCATACCAGGATTTTCTCGATCATCTCTTGTCTTGTAAAATGTGTACGCGTTCGTAATCCAAACAGTGAAATTTGACAAGGAACATGCGCCAACAATCCACAGTGTTTGGTCTTTTCAGCGGCACTACCCAATAGCATCAGTAAATGCAATTTCATTTTCAATTTGGCAACTAACGCAGCCTAGCGCCTAGCAGTCCGACAATTGTGCACCCATACTGTCATACATGTACATTGTCTCCCACCGCGTATTCATTTCTGTCGACTGTAGGCCTAGAATTGCACTGAGGAGTTGGATTCGCGCTGCTAAACCGTCACAAAGGGCAATATGTGATCATACCGAAATGACTGGAGGTCAAATGTGAAAACATGCCTTGCCCTCCCTGTGTAGGCCCTGCGACTGCGTGTAATAAGTTATTGGGTTTCTGGTGCCTGTCCATGTCCACGAAATCTTGGGTTAGTTGTGTTGGGCGTCCACACGCAGTACCAGAACTGAAGTGAAAAAGACAGTGTGTCCAAAATTAATGCAAGCCTTTTTCTCTTCCGGAAATTAATTTACAAACAAAAATTGGTTTTAGCCAATGACCATTTAGGGATGGTTCAACATTTTCATCATTTTTGAATTAGTACTTACAGTACGCAAGGGGGAGGGGGTTAAATGGGTCTGTACACTTTCACAGGATATGGAAAATGATTGTCAATTTTTGGCCTGTTTTGTGCAATTTTGCTATGATTTGGGGGGAACAATCATCATTTTTAAAGTACTAATTTGGGAGGAGGGAGGGGGTCATGAAATTTTGTACCCTAAGTACTAATTCAAAAATGATGATAATGTTGAACCATCCCTTAACTTTCTATGATTTTTAATGTGATTCTACTGCACGAGAAACATAGGTTAAGACCATGTTCAGATTCAGAGTTCAGGCACTTTAAAAGTGAAAAAGGTGAACAATAGATATCTTTTAGAAAACTTTAATCGTGAAGAACTTTCATACAGAAAAAAAACTTCACGTGAAATAAATTACATATCATTTTCAGAAGAAAAAAAACATGTTTAAACCATTAGCCTTACTCATCAAAGTTCCAGTTCCACATGATGATTCTGTTACCCTGGGAATTTCGAAAACCGTATCTTTTTTGGACTAACTACAACAAACGGAGTATTTAATCTCTACAACAATATGAATCATCAAGTAAAAATACAAAACCTTTGCATGTGAAATGTAATCAGGCCTGTCAATTCATCCAAAAATCAAAATTCACATTAGCTTACCTTTTGTATGGCTGTACGTCGTGCAAACTAAGGAGACATGGTACTTGCAACAGTTTTACGGTATTATTTGGACGTTAGGGGGTCGGGTCGTGACTTATTGACGTTAAAAGTGTACAATGTAAATTGTCACATTATCAAATTGAAAAAATAATACAGAAAAAGAACAACACATTAGTTATTTTCTCACTCTAAGCAACTAGACCTGTACAACATCTTTTAATACTTCCAAATAAGGATTCATTCACGACACTTTACGCCCTGCAATTCTATCGTTGATATCTGGCATGCTCATATTTGTTCCAGATTAATGTAATTGTGTGTGTGTGTGTGTGTGTGTGTGTGTGTGTGTGTGTGTGTGTGAGAGAGAGAGAGAGAGAGAGACGCTATGTGTTAAAAATTTTAACATTTTGACAGATTAAAAAAATAAAATTGAGCGTAACTGTTAAATTATACATATCGTACGTGAAGGATCATGGACTACAACCACTTTTTAACACTATACCGAACGGGTTCAGTCCAATAATCGCTTTGTTGTAGACTCAGGATAGTTTTTACTTTGTCTTTCAATGTGACAAATAATTATGTGTAAAAATGAATTTGGAACATTTATACTAAGCACGTGCGTTCGGACTTCCGCCAAAGGGCAAGTCAAAGAAGCCATTTTCAAAACAATTCACAAGTACACCAAATCAACGGAAAGATTTAATACTTGACTATTTCTAATTCTTATTTCTAACTTAGGCCTGTTTTATGACATCCCATGGCGTTGTTCGATTTTTAAGTGTTTTGCATTGCATTTGTAATTCATTACACGTGCGTAATTTTTGTTGAAACGATGATAATTTTTCATAGTAGTATTCAGGGCTAAAGTCATGGTATACAGAGAGGAACTACTACAATTATAAATGTTCTACGAAGATCGAGTTGATTGGGTTTTATCAGGGTACCTTTTGTATTCTCACATATTGGATTTTAGGTATGCATTTATACGATAAAATCTCACAAAGAGCTGAATGGAAATGAAGTCATGTTTATAGGCCTAATATTTTCTTGTTTATGATAGCCGCCGACAAGAATGACCGTGAAACCTGGGGATCACAAACGGAATTCCTGGCCAGTTGTCTCAGTTACGCCGTGGGTCTGGGGAATCTGTGGCGTTTCCCCTATCTGTGTTTCAAACATGGAGGTAAATTATACTTATAAGCTGCACTATTCACGACTAGTAACTGAGCTTCTTGTTACTTAAATGTACATGGGGGTATTTGTTCACATTTTATTGTTTATGTAGATAAAATGTCTTGTTTTTCAACACATTATATGATTAAATGTTTCACATTCTCTGGCATGTCATTAGCTGAAAACACAATGCCATTAATTTCATCACAAGAACTAACTATGTTGAATGTGAATGTTTGCAGTAGATGTAGAAGTTTTAAATGAGTTAACTCCTCCGTCCTGGTATCACACAAAGTTTGAAGTTCACAGGGTAAGCGATGAAAATCAAATTTAAACACACAATTTGACTGCATTGTAAATGGCCTACACTTTATAAAGACTCCGTTTGACAACATTATTGGATTTTGACATTTAATACAGTGAAAAACACACGTTCTTCTTCACCCAAGATATATATTGTCTACGCTTGGAAATAATCGTTTAAGAGTCAAACTTTCCTTGCAGGTGCATTTCTGATCCCATATTCCATAATGATGACTTTTGCTGGTATCCCAATGTTCTTTATGGAGACAGCTTTTGGACAGTTTGCCAGGCAAGGCGTTATCACAGTTTGGAATAGATGTCCGTCGATGAAAGGTAATTTAAGTTATTAATCACTTCATAATGAGAATTGTGCTAATTTGACACATAGTAAACTGCCTATTACACTCCAGGTTAAAAACCAAAATGGCAAAGAAAAATAATTTAAGTGGGCATTTTCAATAAAAGCTGGGAGAGTGCCCGCCGTATATCCACGCAGAATATCCTAGCAACCATTATGTGATACATATATCCACATAAAACACTCTAGCAACCATTGTGTAGCATTAATTTTTACGATTAACAGTTGCAAGAGATTTTTTTTCTCACCAACAGGTATTGGAATTGGCATGTTCCTGGTATCATGTATTGTTGGAATATACTACAATGTTGTGATCACGTGGGCCATTCAGTTTCTTATTGCGTCCTTCTCACACCCTTTGCCGTGGAGCACGTGTGAAAACAACTGGAACACTCCAGGTACGTTACATATCTGTTACAATGAACTATTGTCATTTATATTTATACGCGATGCATTTATAATTTGTCGGGGTTCGTATGTTAATATATACATAATATGGATTTTTTTCTGTCATACCAGCCAAGTTTGTGAGAGGCAACGCCTTGTGGACAAAATATAATTTTGTTCCTCACGAAGTTCGTACGTTCGTTCCTTCATTTGTTTATTCATTTATTATATTTTTATTTATTGACAGCCTGTGGGACATTGGATCTGATCCAAATGAACAACTGCACATCGTATGGTGGAGTATGGCACAACCACGACTGCGTCCTACCACACCAGGTCAGCGCAGAAACGTTCGACACATTGAAAAACACCACTGGAAATATGACGCTTCAAGAACTGCTTTCCAGTAGGCAAACAGCCAGTGATGAATTTTTCCAGTATGTGTGTTTCTGTTTTTTTGTTTTTGTTTTTTTCGATGATTATGATTTGATGAATTAGGCAATGTGTTAACAGAATGAGAAATGGTAAATAAATACTTTTTTGTACTTTTGCAACCAGAAAATCTGCAATTGTACAACAACATGGTTTTTTTTGGTCACATCTCGTACAGCCATGCAGTGAAAATATCAGCTGTGCGACTGCACTGAATGATGGTCACGACGACGATGATGATGAGTGCAGAATTCTACCTCTTTGCGACCGATAGATATCTGAATTTTTTGTAGTATTTTGCTTGGTTAAACCAGACAGCTTTATTGTTACATGTTCTGTGTTCGGTAACATTTTATCAACTCTCTAACTGTAACGTTAAGGGCAACACCAAACTAATAATTCATCGGACAAATTAAAAAGTCCTCTGCATACAAATAGGGATAAATAAAGATGTTCGGATGTTAATATTCGTCACTCAGTTCTATAAACTTGTCTACTGGTTCGTTGTAGTAATTATGTGCTGGAGATATCTGACGGCTTTCATGAAATGGGACCGATTCTGTGGAGGTTGGCGCTTTGTTTATTGTTCAGCTGGACCATGGTCTTCCTTTGCGTTTTCAAAAGCATCAAGTCGTCTGGAAAGGTAGGTATTTGTGGCCCGTGTGTTTGTTTTGTTTTGCAGAACTGTCTTTCTTTAAAACTTCTGAAAATGCCAGAAAACACACACACACACACTTAATTAATTTTGATTAATTTCCGACATGTTAGTAATTATCATGACAATACTCATGATATAGCACCTTCTCAAACACAAACCTAAGTTAACCATCAAGATTGTTTAATGCGAAAAAATAATTACAGTGGATGTCCCTATTAGGACCACCGAAGGAGCTGCAAAATATGGTCTTTGTAGGAGGTATCAATAGGAATATGACTAGGGGACTATTTATTGGTGGTCTTAATATAAAAACGACTCTTTACAGAGGTGGCCTTTTACAGGAGATTCTGCTGTATACAAAAAATAACATTCTACCTCTTATGGTACTAGATCAAATTCTACCTGACTTGAACAAAGCTGGTTTCCTTAGAAAACCTTTGAGAAAGCATTTTTTTTTCAAACTCACAACTGTCAACAAAAGGTCAAGATCATCTTTGACATCTGCAGTAAAATTTGGTCTCTAGAAAATACTTTTTGCACAGCAACCACATGTATTTCAATTTGCACCACATATGAAGAAAATACTTCAACTTCAGCACCTGATAAAGTTTCAGGAGAGAAGGAGCACAAAAACATTTGATCTAGTACTCCATTTCTATTCACTTTAGCTTTCATTTAAGTTGAAATATCATTACCAGAGAAATATGTTACTAATTTACATGACATCTCACATTTCAAGGTCAAATGGACCAGCATTTTGATTTCCAAGGCCTGATATCATGACTGACTTGATTAGTGTTGAAGTCAACTTCCAGAAAAGACACCCTTCATGGGCAGAACTTAGGGGATTGCGGTGTCATGTTTGTGCAAATAGGTGTAAAGTGATTTTGTACAATAGAATATCACATTTTACCAGCTGGTTTGTTAAGAAAAGATTACTCTTACCCGTACCCCTCGACATAGTTTGATCCATCAAATCAATATCACCCCCACCCACTATCACCCCCGACCCCCGCGTTTTTCCCCTAGACCTACATCTGAAGACGGGAGTCCATGCAAGGATTAACTGGTTAGCGCTTTAGTATGCATAGCCTATGACAAATGGAACCATTGTAGAACCTTAATCCTTAAACTGGTAGAACATACAAACACCACATTTGACCCGTCTTATGGTACAAAACGGTAAATGTATATGGACCACTGTTAGTCCTACAAATTGGTGTTCCGCTGTGTATTTCAGGCTGTGTATTTCACGGCGTTATTTCCATACGTGGTCTTGTTGATACTGTTGGTGAGAGGGGCGACTCTCCCCGGAGCCAAGGACGGCATACTGTACTACCTCACCCCGCAATGGGAAAAACTGCTCACTGCTGAGGTAAGAATGGTCCGCTATGCAGTTTTCTATTTGTGGAATGAACTTAAGCATTGTTGTGTTTGCAGCTTTTCTATAATAATAATAATAATAATAATAATAATAATAATAATAATAATAATAATAATAATAATAATAATAATAATAATAATAATAATAATAATAATAATTTAATTACTCAGTTATTAGCTGTCCGGAGTGTTAAGTCACACAGACCTACACAAATGGGTGGAACTGAAACACCACCACAATCGTGTTTTCAATAACATCTAAGCTCCCTTCCCGTTTCTAAATGTTTAACGAAGTCATCCCAGCTAATTTGCCCATTATTTCCCAAAATTTATCAGTCATTTCCAAATACGTTTATTCATACTCCATCAATTATTGTAGATCATTAATAAACATTGCCATTGAACAAATTTGCCCACTGAACACCAACTTAGATGTATGGAATTTCAAATCAAAGTCCTTGCCTCTCCCTATAGATACCAGATTTGGACCAGAATTATTCGCAAATCATTATGACTTTTATGTGACCTTATTCTGTTGCCTCTATGTAACATCTGAATAATTAAAAAAATAATCAGCCTTGACAATGAATGGTTATAAGCGGGAAAAGTTTTGCATCGTGTTTTCTGGTATAGGTAAAGAACACCTGCACAACACAGATAAGCATTATACGATATATACTTGATGGACACACATCCGAGTGCGTTTGGTGTTCTAAAACTGTTCAATGTATTTCGTCACAGGATGGCGTAGATGTGTTATTCTTTGACTTCTTAAATTTTAGCGCTTTTGTTTTTGTTTGTTGGTTTGTTTTGCTTTTGCCTTTTTCTTTCTTTTTCCTTTTCTTTTTTTTGTCATCAGTTCATCCAGCTATAAAAAATTCATCGGTTTAGAATTGAATTTAAAGTGAGCAACACTTTGAAGAGCCAAATAATCATTCATATACAAGAGCTGCAGAATATACTCGCATGCAAACAGCGTTGATCCTCTCGTTGGCGCTATCCAAACATTGATCCAATGATCACCAATTAGTCCACAATAGACGCTAAACTGTTGGCATACAGCAGTTTCTTTTCAATTTTAACTTAGATATGGGGAGATGCAGCGGTACAGATATTTTTCTCTCTGTCGCCGTGCTGGGGCGGACTCATTACCCTTTCCAGTTTTAATCGCTTTCACAACGACTGTCTGAGGTGAGTGACGTAAAAAGAGTTTATTTACCTGCATGTGTGACATATTATATTAAGCCACGGTGTTAAGTAGCACATTTTTGAATCGTATACACTTTTCCTCTGACTTTTTTTCTTCTGGTGGTGGGAAGGGGAGGGGGGGGGGGGGTTTCGGAGGTACTGCGAAGTTGCTCTCTACTTTACTGTAAATCTTCCATGACGGGAACAAGTAACTTCCAATGAGAACTTTTTGATCGCCCGAAAGAGTGCCTAATGTTTGAGGGAGAAGGATGAGAGTGTGCAGGTCCTGTCAACTGTACTCTCTATTTGTACTATTATTTTGGCACAGTATGAGCGACACACACACACACACATACGTACATATATATATATATATATATATATATATATATATATATATATATATATATATATATATATATATATATATATATATATATATATATATATACGCCTATATTGTGTTAGTATTAGGTGTACCAATGTATGCTAATAGACAGATCGCCACAACTGGAACTTTAAATCAACAAAAGAAAGTTCAGACTGTTGGATCTGAACCAGTTAAACTAAAACCCGATATAAAGAACGGTGAATTGACGTGGGGGGGGGGGGGGGGGGTTAAACCCAATAAAAATTGCGCTCGTTTGCCGATGCTTCAGTCTAAATATATTCGATAAAATTTTGTGTCTCTTAATGGAGCATAGATATATTCATTTGACCCCGGGGTATGCTAGTCAAACGTCGATAACAATGCTGCCCAGATTATCAAATCTGACGTGGTGTGAATGGATGTCACTGAGAATTGAATATAGTTTTACTGCATTGCAGGGATGCGTTGGCCGTGTCTTTTGGCAACTGTGGCACCAGCCTGTTTGCCGGTTTTGTTGTCTTCTCTATCATTGGCTTCTCGGCACACACGATGAATCTTCCCATTGAAATGGTGGTGGAGGGAGGTATGGCAAAAAAAAAAAAAAAACAACAACAAACAAACAAACAGACAAACAAACAAACAAAAAAGCCGGTTACACCCTAACTGGTCAACGCAATACAATAAACTGTGGTTTCTATAGTAATTCATGTTCTTTTTGTCAATTTGAGTGCAGATAAATAACAAGGAAAGAAAACGCAGCTACATGAGCTTACATGTACAAAACATGTAAGTAAATAGTTAATGAAAATTTTAACATTTTTAAGCTGACGTTTAGTGGCTTCAGAAACTCAAATGCAATGGAGAACGGGAAAAAAGCTTCATGATTTAAATTACGTAAACTCTTTACCATTTCAAAGTAAAATTTCAATACTTCATTCTCAGGCAAAAAGTTAAGAGCTTCATATATTATAAAAGTAAACATCAGCGTATCTTTACAGGTCCAGGATTGGCATTTGTGATCTACCCTGAAGTGGTGGCCAAGCTACCAATATCACCGCTATGGGCTACTCTGTTCTTTCTGATGCTGATTACTTTGGGAATGGGCACCCAGGTTGGTTTTATATCTTTTTGTTGATTGTCATCTGTGACATTTTCCTTTGTCCATTGCAAGCTTTTTAAAATAGCAGAGTATAAAGCCATCCATCACACTTCAATTATTACATCCATTTTTGCTTTCAGCTAACGGTGGTGACTACGGTTCATACCACTTTACTGGACGTATTTCCCAAGCAACTGAAACGTGGTCGTCGACCAATGATTTTGACTTTGGTCATCTGTGTCTGTGGATACTTCATGGGGCTTCTGTGCATTACGCAAGTAAGTGTTGTGACCCAAATGTTTTTACATGTATGACTGTCTCTGTATATCCATCCAGATATCTGTTCACCATCCTTCCCTTCATCCATGCGAAAACTCTTATTTGCTCTCACCTGATCTGTACAGCATGTATACAAAATGTGTCTGTGACATTCTTACTGATATTTCACTCGACGCAGGATACGCTGCAGGTGATCAGCCTGTGGCACCATCATTCTTTCATAAATGTTTTTTCCATACATTTTAGGGAGGGATGTACATGCTTCACCTGATCGACTCCTATGGCGCCACCTATTCTGTTCTCATTATCGGCTTCTGTGAATGCGTGTACTTCTCGCATATTTATGGTAAGTCATTGACGGCAAAAGTCTTCATTTTCACCACCACCACCACCCCCCCCCCCAAAAAACAAACAAGTTTCCGTTTTTATAAGTTTCCCTGTGAAAAGACAAGGTCCTGCAAGTAAACTTCCTCATTGAATAATTCACTTTATTTGTGTGTACCAAACTGGAATCGACCCTTAGAGCCAAGAAGCAGTTGTCTGCTAGTCAAGTTCACCTTTTTTATCTGTCAACCCCCCCCCCCCCCCCCCCCCCCAATTTATACTCCTTGTTACTTCTAAACACGGTCCGACATCTCGTGCACATGCACATGATGAAAATGATAAAATCACAGCCACTATAATTTCTTCACGCACATGATTTGAAGGTCCGCCGCACTGTAACTTCGGCTAAGTTCAACCAGCTCCTCCCCTTGTTTCTGCACCAAGTGCTGTGCAAATTTTTTTTCGTCCTCATAGGAGTGAATGCATTCCATGCAAGCTTTTTTTCTTCCACTTGCGCGAGTGAATTTATTACCTGCAATGCTGAGTCTCCACCGGGGGATAGACTAATTTTCGCCATTTTTTCCTTGTCCTTGTCAGGGTGTATATTTTCTTGTATGTTTTGTCTCTGCTTTTCTGAGAGTCTACATATTTTTTTGGTGTTTCTTTGGTGCTTATAGAAGCGGACAAATTTCTTAAAGACATTGAGCAGATGATACGTAGAAAGCCAAGCGTCTGGTGGAAGATTGTGTGGAAATACATAACACCACCTCTGCTGCTAGTAAGTATGTTCTTCGAGTTGTGTCATATATGTAGATGGAGTCTTCATGTGGGCTTTGCATGTTAACAGACTCTTTTTCTTTCAATAAAATGTTTGAATTAAATTGTATCATTTGGATCATGGTGCAAGTTCTGAACCCTTTGCTACTGAAGTGCATGCATGGTTGAATAAATGAGAAAGGATTTTCTATCGGAGTTTCTTCTGACATTATGAAGTATTTATACAGAAGCTCATTTATTTCTATAAGATGGCATTTTGAAAGGCGTTTCTTGAAAAATCAAGCTGAATTTTGAAACAATCTGACACGATTTCGCCATATATATGCTGATTAAGCTTTCGCATAATGGTCAAGATTTGATGGAGCCTGTAACCCGTAATACCAACATTTATACAGAAACTTTAACTCCGTACAAAATATCCGTGCTTTTGATGATGATGATGATGATGATGATGATGATGATGATGATGATGATGATGATGATGATGATGATGATGATGATGATGATGATGATGATGATGATGATGATGATGATGATGATTGGCAACGATTTTCAGGGTCATATGGTAATTCATATAATGGCTTATTTCCACAGTTCATCATGATATTCACTTGGGTGGATTTTAAAAGGAGTAGTTATGGCACATACCGGTACCCGGCTTGGGCTGACGCTCTGGGTTGGTTGCTGTCAATGACATCTGTCCTGCCCATTCCGATGTTCTTCGCTATGAAATTTGTGCAAAGAAAGTATGCCGTCGGCCGTAGCGAATCTTTGCGACAGGTAAGGGATACCAGTTTCATCGTCACATTTTATTGAAAGGAGGCCTCTTTGCCCACGACAATGTAAAGACGCCTTCACTTTGCAACACATTGACTTGAATTTGAGTATACATGAAGACTAACTCAATCACATTTCCCCTTGCCGAAAACTTCTTTCAATCTAGATATATTAAAGCAAAAAAGAAAAATTTTCTTTCTCCTGAGGCCCTGATCAACTTCATGATATATTTCTTGATTTAGGTATCGGAAATTATGACAACAATTTTGTAGTCACAATTCAATACAAAGGTAGTTAATTACCCTTTCCCTGATAGCAACAATTCTGTCCAAGTAGGTTATAGTACCTTTTAACGATTCTTAAAAAAAAAAAAAATCAGTAGCGCTTGCTCAAACGAAAAACTTAATTGCTTGGAAGCGCAGATCGACATCCTTTGAAATCACTTCTACATACAAGATCGCCTACACTGTGAACCATTTTGGCCGACAGGGATGGCATCAGTTCGTAGCGGGCACTGCTAAACTATGCCATCAATGTGTTGGCAACTTTCATCCCCGAATTTAATGTAAACTTGATATTATCAAAGTTGAACATGCCCTGGGACATAATGAAATTTATAGATGCACATAGCTTGATTGATGTTAGGTTGACACATAAGTTGGTAGGAATGGACTTTTTTTTTAAAAATCAGCTGACCACAATTCAAATGTATGTTGGGGGGACATGTCTCAGACCGGCGGTGTCACGTTCATATATATATATACACATACATTGCATTCATTGCAATTGTAGCACACGCCCTAATAGAAGGCCACTCCCTTTTTAATCTTGGGGTTTTATTTAAAATTCAGTATTTTTCCCTATTTTTAAAAATTAACTGCTTCTGATGAGAGAAGAGGTTTCATTGTTGTTATTTTATGCTACATGGATTCTATACGTGTAATTGCTTGTGGTATTGTAAATTAAGACATGTCATGATCACAAAACTCTGCAAAAACCATGTCTGCTCCAAGAAATCTTAGCATTAGCACTGCGTGTTACTATTGGAATGAATACGATATATATTTCCCCACATTGTAAGGTCAAAGGTGGCCCACCTTTCATCTTTTCTTCACCAAATTTCATATTTTTTACCAGCTTTCTCCTTTTTCATTAAAAAGTAGGTTATTTTAGTAATATTTATGCAACATTTGGTCAATATCTGTCCTGGAACACGAAATTCTAGGTTGCCATCAGGTTCACCACCTTTCTGCTCTCCAAAACTCGTTAAGAACATATATATATATATATATATATATATATATATATATATATATATATATATATATATATATATATATATATATATATATATATATATATATATATATATATATATATATATATATATATATATATATATATATAGTCACGTTTCAGTGACTAAGTTATAGTATTAATCCAACCTAAATGTATTTCGGCAATATTCAGATTTACAAACACTGCAGATTTATAATCTCTATACATTACAGGAAAATCTCCAGGATTAGTATTTCATTTTACCAATTAAGTAATCCGGTAAAATGAAAATGGTTCACAAACTTATTTATCATGAAAACATGTGAATTTCTATCATGCAGAGTAACTAAATGTACAAGTTTTAATGACCAAAGTTCAGTGAGGTTTCCTCGGCTTTGAACCTTGACAGTGCCTACTGTGTCTGAACGTGCAGTTCCGACACGCAGACTTTTTTGGGGCCATCGGACATCATCTGTGGATGACCATTGCATTGCTCATGAAATTGCGTGGATGTTCTTTCACTATTATATTGTTTATTACGTGCAGGTACCGGTATAAAGTTGCTGCAGTGTATGTTGTTTAACCAGAAAAATAAGTGATCATATTTTGTTGCATTTTCAGACACTCAAAGCATTAATAACACCACAAGCGGACAATGAACACCACGACGACACACAAGATGAAGAAAGTGTGCCTACAAATAGTACAAACAAGGATCAACCGGCTCCGAATTCCTCAACTCCCGCGTGTGAACTGCATTATGAAAGCGAAACACGACAAAGCAAACCCACGACTAGTGGAAGCACACAAATTGACGTGCAGTCGGCGATTAACATACCCACCACCAGGGACAATAGGACCACTTCCAATTCCAGGCACCAAGTAACGGTAGACATTGGCAGTTCACTCGACATGCCAGATGATACTCTGACAGAGGTAGAAACTGACAGGCCACGGAATGTAAGCCCACATCCGCCAGCTGTCTTATTTTGATGCACACTTTTTTTTTTTAACTGTTTGAATATTAATGCCTCTTTAATATCGTTACTTTTGAATGAAATGTAAATATGTTGTGTTCGAATTTCATTATTGACATTGTTGAGCGACAAGCTCTTAATTTGTTGTTAGCTGGTACAGCTAATTGTTTAATATTATCATTGTTGATTACCATAATACTATGATATTCCATGTAATAAAAGATATTTGTTATGTTTAATTGGAGTTCAGGGTTGCTTTTTCTGTTCACTAACATTGGAGATATTCAGTTGCACCTAAAATTCCTGATGTGTGCACCTATAGTCCATCCTTTGAGAGACCAACTCTAGTGCCAAGGGGTCACATAAAGCAGGTGGTCTCCAAAAACAGGTTCAACTTTTGCAGCACATGCCCAAGACCTAACCATCTCTTTAAATTCCCATTTTAATTTACATTCAAATATGATTGATGTACACTTATTATACCCTATTCCATCTTGCAGTCACGTGTTAACTGGTTTATTGGATTTATAAACATATATTTTAAATTTGAAAACTGGTTTTGAGAAATTATTTACCTATCTTATACAAAAAAGGTGGGTTTTACTTATTTGACATTGGTAATTTTTGTATGGTTAGGTGGCCACTGGTAAGGCTCTGCAGATGGTCTCCCAAAATTATCATTGGAAGGTGCTTTTGCCCAGTGAAAGTGGTCATAAAAGGCAGGTGGTCTCTCAAAAGAAGGGCCGCTGTAAACACATCATGTATAGCTACTGTGCCAATTCTCAATGAAATCCATACAAAATTTCTTTGTTCAAAATTGAATCAGAAGTCTGCGAAAATGACTAAAGCATGCAACTTTTTTTCTCCCTTAAAACCTCAATGCCCAGACATTTTTTATGTACATTTTGGATGTACTAGCTAGCGGCTGTTGTCTGACTCGCCGTCATACTTTGTGGATGGTCTTTCTTGGATACATAGAAAGGATTTTTGCCTTAACTCATTCCACGCTAATGATGCTTTTCCCCGCTAATATCTAAATGTCGTCTGTTAATTTTGTATTTTGCTAATTTGGGGATTATTTTTCAACATTTTTGATGAAACTTGAATGGAAGATCATTCCAAATTATATGGTCGTGGTCAACAGCTTTCCTTGGTGCGCTCTGGGCGCAATGCGCCCAGAGCGCACCAAGGATAACTGTTGACTCTGTCTTCTATGAGGGTGGAATGAGTTAAGGAATGCATTATCTATACATGTACCACATTTTGTTATGATAAATCAGTATTTCTCTTTGTTTTCTTCTTGTTTGCTTGCTTAGTTTATTCGTTTCTCAGTTTGTTTACAATTTATCTTGATACAATTAGAGACGATTTATTTCCCAGAAATAGGCAGAGCCTGGAGCCTGGTCTTCTATCATGACCCTCAAGTACTTCAAATATGGATTGACAATCAGAATGTGAAAATTTGCACCTTTCACATCAACAGAAGTTGTTCATTTAGATTACCCTCGGAATTTCCAAGACAGAAGCTGTTGTCTCCATCTTAAAATGACTGTTTCTGTAAGCAGGTACAGAGAGTTGACAAATCAATCATTGGTCTCCATCCTGCAACTTTTTTTTGGGGGGGGGGGGGGGATTATGAAAGAAAGAGTAGTAAAACATTAGAACCCTGGGTTGTCTGCCACTTTACTGCTCCCTTCAAGAGCAGTTTCAAAGTAGCTCCAGTCCCACTTTCACCCTTGAATGTTGAAGGTCAGCAGAACTCTTGATAAGATGACTGTGATTCTATGAACTGAAGGGCATAGCTGCCACATACTTTTCTTTAACAAACATGTTTGGCTTGTGGCATTACCTCCCTTAGCCAAAGTCTACCAATCTTTCCCTTAAAGAACCTGGAAGCAACTCTGGTGATGGCCGAGAAGGAAGGTGCAGATTGGCTGGCACTCTTAAGCCTTCGTTTTTACATGGCTAGCTGCCCGGTTTACCTCCCTGGTTGTTGTGCCATTGATTAACCTGATGGCCTTGGCCTAGTAGCTGGCTGTACACTAGCCCCAAGGGACCTCCCCACGCTCTGTAAGCTTGCCACCCGCAAGCTTACAGAGCCTGGGGAGGTCCCTTGGGCTAGCTGTACACCTGGTGCTGCCCTTGGCTTTTCTGGAGTTGATTTCCAGACTGCTGGTTAGTGCAACAGTAACAACCAGTCTTTCCCCTAATTTTCCCATCACATTTTGACTGAGCCTCATCTTTATGTTCCACTATGATGGGGCTTAAGTTGTTTTCATCTTCAAACCACCAATCCATGAAAAGAGAGCAGCAGTTTTTTCCCAACATATCTCCTGAAAGCCGTCACTGGTTGTTATGAATATGGGTATGGCTGTTTGTTTTGATTTGGAGAGGTCACTGAATTCATTGAGTGCGTGCCAGGTCACTGAGTTGGCCTGCTTTGTTGGGGTGACTCTCATGTAGTTTGTGATTCTGAACAATGGAGTGGTCTGAAGTGGTGACCTGCATACATGCACAGCAGTAAACAGGAAAGTTCTGATGTGGTCTAGAAAGATCACAGAGAAGTATGATTTGTGATTCATTACAAAAAAGTAGAATACTGGTGAAAGTTCTCAGCAGGGGTATATAAACCAGCTCCTTCATGACTGGGGAGGGGGGGAGAATTCTGAGATCTGACAGAAGCTGTGTGTCTTCAAGCTAGTGGGACTGTGAGCCATTGCTATTGCCAAGGAGATACTCATTCATACATTGCACATGTGGAGTGTGGACAGTGCCTTTGAGCGGACTGGTATATTTGGTGTCTAAATGTAGCACATTTGAACAAAACTGTACCTCTATGGGATTTGGGCCAGCACCGTGTTCTGTGTACCACACTGGAGAAAACTGTGCCTCTGTGGGATTTGGACCGACTATTTGGCACTTACCATAGGACTTGGAACTGTGAGACAGTACCTGTAGAGAATATCTCACCAGGGATTAGGATTTACCTGCAGTCTGTTAATTATTAGAGTATGTGCATAGCTAAGTGTATAATTTCATTTACAAAATTTGTACTGACTTTTTATTGTTAAAATTATCTCGTCATTCTTTGAGTTCCACTACGATGTGGAATATTCTGAAGGTGGGCACCGTAACACTGGTGTAGAACTGTCTATGAATGCATCAGTCATTGTTCACTATCTGTGGCGAGTGGATTTGGCCAACCTCACTGGGTCACCTGTCCATTACTTCCTGGTTGGGGTCATCCTCAGTGGTGACATCAATACCACAGAGTTCATTATCATACCACTTGTGATTGGTTAGTTGGGGGTGGGACATTTTTTCCTGTCTCCTGCTGAAGAGGTACCGTCACCCTGCATGTCCCGCTAGATGGCACTGTAATCCTGATTGGCTCAAAAACCAGGCAAGTAGGAAGCAGGATTATTTATTAAAAGGCCCAAAAGCTGGCCAATATATATGTGTTGACAACCATACAGAATTGTTTATATCATTAAAACTATAATGCAAAAATTTGTTTCAATTAATCATCTATTGTTCTTTGGTACAATAAAGCAATTGACGTCCTTGGCTTTGGGGGGCAGGGAGAATTGTGAACCTGAGGGATGGACTGTCAAACTGAAGCAAAGCTTCAGGTTGACAGACGATCCCTCAGGTTCACCAGTCTTCCTGCCCCTCGCAGTCAAAGGCGTCACTTGTTTACTGCAGGGCAGTGCAAATAGTCTTTACTTTCCTTTTGACTTGTCCTGCAGATCAATATGCCACTCATGAGAGGGTGGAAGATGTCACAGTTAGCAGAGTGTCCAGTTTCTTGAATACAGAAACCTGGGCTGAGTTGAAGTAATTAGTGACTAGTAGAGTGGTGGAAACCACTGCTGAGGTGGAGACCACAAAGGTACTGGAACTGGAGCCATGAATGGGCTAAGACAATAGGCAAGAGCAAGAACAGAAGGTTCAGGAACTGCCTAAAAGAGGGCACTGCAGTCAGTGGAGGGCTAGGGTTGTGTGCAGCACTTAGAAACACCAAATTTCAGACAGTAAATCTAGAGGCGTAACTAAATACCCCACAAAAATCATATAACCACAGCAACATAAGTAACTAGTTTATTTAAGATTGCTTTAACATACAAACTAATGGGAACACACAGCTCTAGTCCTCCAAATGTTTGTGTATTCAGTTGTGTATTGGTGTGAATACACACATTAGAGCTAATTCTGACCTTTCCTATTGTCAGTGTCCAGTTGGGATCAGTGCCAAGTTGGGAATTAATGATGCTGCAAAGTCCTTTAGGGCTTGGCTGATGATATCACTGATGTTATATGCCACCTGCCTGGGAAGAGATGGGTGCAGGACCCTCCCTTCTTGGAGCCTGTGACTTGGTCTGCTACTAGATGAGCCTGGATAGCCTCCTCCCACCCCTCCCCCACCCCTGTGCACGGGTCCTGTGACCTTAAATATGAGGTCAACATCACCAAACATAATCAAGTCAAGAAGAGTATCAAGGCACAACTCTTAGTTTTTTTATGCAAGAGTCGATCACAGCAGATCAATATATGTACAGTGAAACCTCCCTGTACCAAACACCCTTGGGACTGGAAAAAAAATGTCCAGTATAGTGAGGTGTTCGGTATAGGGAGGTTTGATAGCATTGAAAGTATATATTTGGGACCGAGAAATGGTGTTCAGTATAGAGAGGTGTTCAGTATACGGAGGGGCTAGGTTAGAGAGGTTTTACTGTAATAAAATAAGATACGTCTACGGAGACATAAACACACCTGTCAGCTGTGGTTTTCTCCATGGCTTGTCACTTTATTTAAGAATTACGCTTCAGGGACTCTTAAAGCAGCACAGGCACCAAAATAGGGAAGAAATAGCATTCAGAGATCACATTACCCTCGGTGCCCACCATCTTATTTTCCTCAGTTCTTTTTTTTTTTTTTTGGAGACTTCACAGAAGAACACTTGACATACAATTTCCATATTGTTGTCTATTAAATGACAGAGCAATAAGTGACATTGAAAAGACATGCACAAGGGTGAGAAGAATATGCACAAAGTTCCAGACAGAGAGATGTCTTTTAGCAAAATTAGCCACTCAAAGTTGGGACTTTTAATAGTGAATATTTTCTACAATCAGAAGTATTTGTAGGTAACCTCTATTTAGGACAGGTGCCATAATACAGTGTTACTGCACCAAAAATTTGATGAAGCTGTGATGAATCCTTGAGACATTATGGTATTAACCAGTGTCAGCTGTGATGAATCCTTGAGACATTATGGTATTAACCAGTGTCCACTTTTGCGCCACTCAGACAGCCTTCCAATTAATACTTCAAAAGTTTCATAAGTTTAGAATAACAAGAGGAAGCTGGTTTTTAATAGGAAAGTGGTCCATTATAATGTGCATCTCTGAAAAAAAAAAAATGGTGAAGCTGCGATGGATCCTTGCTGAGATAATATGGTAACATCATCCCCTTGCTGGTTTTAAATAGGGCCTTGGTCCATCATAAGATGCATCTCTGACAAACAAATTGTTAAAATTGCAGTCAATATTTTTTGCAATATCACAAAAACATTGTCAGGGTTGATGCCACTCAGACGACTTTCAAATAAATACATTGAAAGTTTCATAAAAAGTTTACAAATAATCAGAGGAAGCATTTTTAATAGGAACTTGGTCCATCATAAGGTCCTTCTGTGACAAAAATTTCGTAAAGCTACAGTGAATGTATTTTTAAATATTATGGTAACGTTGTCCCCTTGTGCGCCACTCCGACGGCTTTGAAATAAATACTTTAAAAGTTTCATAAAAACTTCAAAAATAATTAAAGGACGCTGGTTTTCAAAAGGAACCTGGTCCATTATAAGATGCATCTCTGATTTAAAATTGGTAAAGCTACAGTGAATATTTTTTTGCATATCGTGGTAATGTCGACAATACAGATAGACAGAGGACGCAGGGGACAACAATACCCTCCTGCACTTTATGTGCCGACGGTAATAACATACAGTAAAGTGATCCCGTCTTGAGAGACCACTCCAATGAGACACCCTCTGTGTCGAACTATCAAATTTTCAGGATCCTTTGCTGGGTACTTTTCATCTTATTTCTACCTCCTATGAAAGACCATCTACCTGGAGAGACTACAATTTGGTGATCCCTTGGAATGGTCTTCCAAGACATATTTCCCTGTACTGCTTCAGTTGTTTCACATGTACATCTACAAACATGTACAGCAGTAAATGTCGGTCTGAGAACAAAGAATAGGAAAATCAATGGGGGGAAAAACAGAGAAGAGGAGAGCGTACAACAGGATGACAATGTGGAGTTCTGCTGAGGAAAAAACCACCAAGGTTCAACACAGCAAGAAAAAACAATCATCAAGGTACCAGAGATAGCGAAACAAACATCAAAGTTCCATATGTACATCATAATATTCTCAAAACAACATAAAACAAAAATTTTCTGAGATTACACTCTGTACATGTTTTGACCTAGAGAAAATTCCTGCATCAAGTTGCCTCCTTGAGATTCCAAGCCCAGCACTTGTGGAGTGAAGAACACATGGTCTGTTTGACGGGCAAATATTTCAAGGAGGGTCTACTGGTCACCTGCTTTCGTACAAAAAGCCTGACCATGAAATACAATCAATTTACAAAGTAAACAGCAAAAACAGCTTCTGACACAAAGTGATTGTAAATACATGTATATTACAAAACAAACATGCATTTGGAGTGGCAGAGGGTGTGAGGGCAGTTGATAGCATGACAGGAGAAAATCAGCATCAAACTCTACAAAGTTCATGTATGCACTTTTAATTGCACCAAGGTTACAACTTTCCTGCTTTTGGTGTCAGACGGTGTGAATGTTCCATTTTAACGGTCTGTTCAAGGTATTTTCTTGCACGACTCTCAGTGGTAACAGTAAGAACAGCAGTATTTTAAAAGCAGACAACCATATCAGACAGCAGCTCCATGTGTATGTACGTTTGTACACTCTTGGACAACACTTTGAGGACTGTTAATCACGGCCAGCCAGAAAGTTCCCGGTAGTGCTTTATACATATAGTATATATGTGTATACAAACCTGGTGAGATTCCTATTAACAAGCCAGAGCTCCAAAAAGCCAGATTTGCAAACTCAGTTTGCAAATGGCCAATACTTCCCATTCTACATACCACCACAGCCACAGTATACAAGACATAACACCTGCACTGTGGCTTGGGTTGTGTGACAATTTTTTACTTGCAGTCAAATGTCAAGGTTCAATGTATAAATAATCAGCTTTAACAGTGCCCATGGATTTGACTAAGCACAAGGGCAAAATATTTTTTTCGGTACCCTATGTGAACCTTTGTTTTTCAAACCTGTTTCAAGAGGCACGACACAAAAAATATTTACAACGATGAACAACGGTAAGCTTTCCAGAAATATACACAACTGTGAAACATAATCTGTATAGCATATCTCAAAGATAACCTATACTTCAACAAATACGTGTACAAACATTTACACAACCAACTGATTTAGTGTTATACCACTCTGTAAACTCGAAAAGTTCGATTTTCAAAAACAGCCTTGAAGTATTTTGAATACTCTGGACTTTGGTGACGAACTTCGTTGCAAAATCGTGGTATTGTTGACTCAATCAGACCTGGCTCTTTCTTGCCCGAATCTGTAACCTAAAAAGAAAAATATAAACAGATCTTAATTAAAAAAGGGCATCTTAATTTTTCACAGCATTAGCATTTATGACTTAGTCTCAAAGTTCATACATTATCAAGCTATACTCCTCGTCTTTACTTTATCCATACATATGTACATGTGTAAGCACAATTGTTTTTGTTTGTTTGTTTTTTTCAATTTGTATTGTTGCCAAGAGAGTTTTACTATTACTTTGAAGGTGGCGGCACCAGTCCGTGCATCTGCAAAGTCCCATTCAACACCAGATCAACAACAGGTTCTTTTCATAATTTACTGTAACCCATCCACATTCTGTCTAACAATAAATGTTATGAAGTCTGTGTCTATTGACTTTTCACCTGGACTTCTTTACTTTTATCAAGCTTCAGAGGCCTGTCACTATCATTTGAGTTTTTAAGTTGAACACAACCTTTAAAGAGAAAGAAGTTATGCACAAGCAACTGGCCAGTGCCATGGACTCATTGTATGACAGTGGAAATGCCTTGGTCAGTGGTTTTAGCATTGCCTGGCAAGTCATGCTGCAGCTTGTGCAAGCTGCTGAATAACTTGCTAAGCAATGCAAGTTCAACTGACATCACAGTGGGCAAAACTTTCATGAACACTCTTGAACAAGCCTCAGTATGCATTCTTTATTTCAATTCATTCTATATGCAACACCTGAACAGAAAACAAGAGGCCCATGGGCCTAATGCTCTGCTGGCACAGCGGCTATATTGCACCTGTTCATTCAAAGTTGCAAGTCCTCAAGTGGCTTCTGAACATATAAAGCTTATGTAAATTTAGTGTATAGAATGTCCACCAGATGGCACTTCGCTCCACATGTAATCATAGCTTATTTGTGCAATTCCTGTGATGAATATTGTTGCATGTGCCAAGACAGCAGTGAGTGAGTCCTTAACTTGATGTCCTCAGTGACCTTGGGACAGAAGATCAAGGTCACCAAGATCATGTAGTACAAGAGGCCCATAGGCCTGCCTGCTGCTGTGCTGACATTGCCATTAATGTCCAAGCTACACTCTGCCATTACAAAATCACCTCTTTCAACTTAACAGGCATGGTGACCCCACAAAAATAGATCAAGGTTATTGATATTACACAAAATTCTAGCTTTGGACATTAACTATATATATATATAAGGCAAGTCTAATCCAATTACTTTTCAAGATATGGAATTTAATATCTGAAAACACATTTTGGCTCATCATTTCCATCAAATTACAAGTGGCACCACCAGTATCATTAGCAACTTAGACTTTGACCTCCCCCACAATCCCACCAAATGTGGTGAAGATCCGACAGAAATTAAAGATGCTGGAGTGTTCACATGATTTTCACATTTTGACCCCTATATTACATAATAATGTAGGTGGCCCCACCAATACCAAAAGGGGGCTAGATTTTCATACACCCTATAAGTCCTGAAAGTTATATTGGGCTAACTAGAAAACTGTGGAGAGTATTGCACTGAGCAAAAGTTTATGGACAGATGGTCACACAGGAGCCGTCGCACAAGCTCTGCAACCTTTGGTCAGCTCAGCTAAAAATTGCTATGTTCACTCTGCATTGAAGGACAACTTAAATGCAATAAGACACTGCACCATTTGGCAAATATGCATACAAAATTTCATAATTTTTCCTGATATCCTAATACCAGTACTTACAAAACCATCATCTAAATCCATGATATCTCGTAATCGACAGCCATCTGAAGGAATGAGACAAATACTATCCTCCAGGATAATGTAGCTCACTTCATACTTTTTCATCACATCATGAACTTCCTTCGGAGTGCGCCTTGCATACATCTGATACAGCTGTAAACAAACAGGAGTGGTTACTATGGCAACAACTTTGAATATAAATCAACAAATACCAGGATGCACTGGTACACATCTACATGATTGTTCCCTTTAACCATTGAAAAAGGTCATATTTCATACGCACCCTGTCTTAATCAAGAAATTTGTAATTTTATGTCCAGTTAAAATAAAAAGTGTTGATCAAGAATGTAAGAAGTGGAAGTCACCTCCTTGGTGCGTATTCGAAGACCCTTATCTTCATAATGAGGATGGTTGGTGAGGGAGCGCCCTGTGCATAGTTTAACCCCAGCCAGTAACTGCATGCTCCCTGAGAATACTGCAGACTTGGGAGTTTTAGCTCTGAAAAGCAGAAAAAATGGGATTGCTTATTTATGATTATATTTTATGTCTCATCATAATTGTTCAAGTATGAATTAAGGACCCGGTAAGTCAGTAAGTAAGTACATAGCTAATTACATGTAAGTATGTGCATGTACATAAAATAAACAAATACAACAAATAAACTGATCGATCAATTGACAGACTCGTCAATTGATCGATCAATCATTCAAGTTTCTTTTCAACAACATCATGTTTAAGTAATCTATTTTTTTTCTCAATCTTGCAATAGGAATTTCTGTTAGCCTCACAAAAAAATGACTTCATAATGCCACACCAACTGGTGACAGCTGCATCTCTAAATTGATGATTTTAAACTTATAAAATTTAGCCTCAATCAAAAATAGGAGGGCACTGTTATCTATAAAAGTATGTTTCTTATCAGTTTAGCTATTGACACTTTGATCTACTTTGGTCTCCATGGGCGGATTGGTTGGGGGGGGGGGGGGGTAGGTGGGGACAAGCACTTTTGGCTCATACTCCTACTTTTTACTGTTTTACTGCAGAAACTGTATTTTTCCAGTAAATAATTACATACATTTTAGGTTTCGCCCACGGCTTGCCCGAGTAGATATCTGGTGATCCCACTTTCTTAAATTTCTTAGTCTGTCGCTGATCTCAAAGCCTAAAGCTCGGTAGACCAAACAATTTGCAGTCAGACTGTATAAGTAACTGTGAAGAACTTACTTGATCCATTCCATCAAATCAACTGTGTCTGGGTCATAGAACTCTCGCAGTTCTTCTAAGTCTTTCAGAACTGGAGGTAAACTCTGAAAAGAAACTAACACGCGTTACAAAGTTTAAAGAAGTAACTGCCAGCAAAGACAGGTTTTACCACACTTTGGTCCAGCCTCACTATACTCACCATCCAAGACACCAGATAGCACCCGTCACCCTTTGCTTGACTGGTCATTTCTAATCGTTTGTGTCTCTTGTAGGGCATAGTAGTGTAATTTGTCACAAAACTGAATGTCTTGGTTGACATCACACCCAGAATACAAAAGAAAAAAAAATGAACACCCTCCCAAATTGGAAAAAATATGCAAGTATGCCCTCCTTATGAAAACCATGCAAGATTTTGATATACTGACTTTCAATACACAAATACTTTCCTCCATTTTTTTTTGTCTTTGATATCTCCATGATTTTCATCAAATAATAGATACTATACAAAAATTAAAACAATTGAGTGGGTTTATGCCCATCAGAGTTGAGAACTAAACTTTTTAGTTTGGACGCCACATAGTTTTATGTGAACAGTTAATACCGGAGATTCTTTTTAGCTGTGTTGCTTCTTTGGCCGGTATCATTAAAGATGAACATTAAGTTATTATAAAGGCAGATTCTTGTATCAAACACGGAAAAATATGATGCTCTTGCCAAACTAGCATCTAGGATAAAATTTGTATTTACAAAAAGTATCAGTCAGGTTCTCCAAACACACACTGAGCTTGATTTAACCCTTTCCCCCTTAACCCAGCCAAAGCAGACTGGTGGTCAAATGCCGTCTGCTTCAGTGTTTTCAACTAATTTTAACAGTAATGAAAAACAATTTTGACTGAGATTTGTACATGAGCCCCATCAAGATCACGTGCCCCAGGTCAACAACTTTCCTTGGCATTAGCTGGGCACTAAGTGTCCAACTCATGCCAAGGAAAGTTGTTGACTCA
This sequence comes from Hermodice carunculata, assembly GCA_964020975.1. Lineage (NCBI taxonomy): Eukaryota > Metazoa > Annelida > Polychaeta > Eunicida > Amphinomidae > Hermodice > Hermodice carunculata. Next base: position 84,179,111 of record OZ026614.1, on the reverse strand, counting down.
AGTGTCAATTCAAGGGGGAACGGGTTAAGGAATTGTGATATGTAAGAAATACGTATTCTTCATTGTCACAGATGTTAGTTAGCACCCTTGCTTTTCCATCAATACTTGCATATGATGGCAACTTATTGTCACCATTGTCTGGTGACAGGATAAGAGATTTTTGGCAGGAAATTGATATGCATGTCCCACATGAAAATGAAAAGTATCATGGGGTGAGTACACTCTGTGACTCGCATACAAAATCTGGTACACTTTGTGGCTATCGTGTTCAAAAGTTGGTGTTTTCTTGGGAGCCTTGTATTTGAATTTAGTGCACTTTTTGACTCATAGAAATGTCTTATTTCTGTCCACATTTGCCATCCAGGACCATAAAATTACATATTTTCATAAAAAGGGCACGAGGCCAAGTGTGGAGATTTTTTTTGCTTCTTTTTTTTTTTTTTTTACTGACCTAAAAAGTTCATTACTGTTTATTGTTTTTCGCATGTTTATCACCAAATTTACAACAGGATTTTCATTTACTTTATAATTTCAACTTGTTTTGCTGATAGCACAAAAGACAGCAGAATTAAAATACAATGAAATAAAATAGGTTTAATAGGAACTATGTCCAAGAATGTGAAACTGAAACTTCAAATAAATGCCTAATATGTGAAAATATAAATAAAATTTTTACCCGTGAAACAAGTACACTCCCAGTAATAACTAATGTTTTAATAGTTCTAACTTTTGTTTCACTTAGAAAACCCCTATATTTTTATAGGGATGGTTCAACATCATGATCATTTTTGAATTAGTACATGTACTTAGGGTACTAAATTTCAGGACTCCCTCCCCCCACCCACCAACTTAGTACTTAAATATGATGATCTTCCTAGAAATAATACCAAAATACCACCAAATTTTTAATAATTTCAACTGTACAGTGCAATGAAAAACAACCTGAAGGGGAATTGTACATAAAACTGGGGCCCATCAAGATAACTTACCCCAGGGCAACAGCGTCTTTGGCGTGGGTCAGTCCTAGTGCCCAACCCATGCAGTGGAAAGCTGTTGACTACTTAAGGCCCTTTCTTCGGGAACTACTGGTTTCCGACTATGAATGCTGCAACTTGAATGAAAGGTTATGCCATGGGGGATCTGAATCTGGCATCATTTTGATAGTTCAGGGAAGCATGACTGTTGTCACGATTGACAGGCAAAGAGTGACTTAAGGAGTGAATGTTATGAAAGTTTGCATCAGCAGAAAATACAGAAGGAAAACACAAATACTCACAATGTAGATTAATATTGCTAGGGTAAGTACAGTTAGACTATGCCTCACAACATTCACCTGAAACAAAGAAACACCGACAGTCAATCTTGAAAGAAAAATGGACATTTATGACAAAGTGTTAAAGTTGGTACACTGTTGAAGTCATCAAATTACTGATAAGTAAGGAACATGAGTTAAAAAAAAATTGAGTTAAAATAAGCATCACAAGTTACTAAATGCACACATTCTTGATTAATAAAACAAAATGCACACCTTCTTGATTAATAAAACAAAATGCACACCTTGATTAATAAAACAAAATGCACACCTTCTTGATAAATAAAACAAAATTTGACATCTCCTCATCTTGACAAAGACACGAAGATTATACATGTAGAAATCTAATACTTCATGAAATATGAAATAAAGTAATAGTTCTACAGCTATTGTTCATTTGCCATAAAAGCTGTTTCACTCACCATCTTGTCAGAGGCATTGAACCGACATCTCTGTAAGCACCATCTGTATGCATGAAAATCGCTGACTGCCAGACTTCCCAGAATGCACATGTATGGCGTCCACAGGTACTTCATTCTCAAGGTCGTCATGGCCATGGCACCAAAAAACACACACTGAACTGTAAAAAAAAAAAAAGAAAAAAAAAAGAAAAAATCCCATCATACATTAGCAAGCAAAGCGTTCAAAATTCATCTGCTTTGTTGTTTCCCAGCTTTAGTATTTGCTGCCACATTTATCATAGTAAAAACATGTACCCCTGGGCGTGCAGCTCATTGCCACTCAACACTGTCATAAGATGGAGGGACCACTCATTAAGCAGGCCTGAATGATCCTGACATGTAAATGTGAGGCAGTCGGTTCACTCATGAGGCCGGCCAATCATAAAGGCTGATCCCTCCATCTCACAATCACGTTGAGTAATCATGAAGAATGCTCTGACAGACATGCACACAAACTTTTCATTTTACTCCATGTGCTTCCAGCAGTTATTCTGCTGATTTATCATTTTATCCTGAATATTTTCCTGGAGGTCAAAGAACCGTGTTTAAACCACAAATGAAACTCCGACAATGAGAACTTGAAACATTGACCCCCATCTGGTAAAACAGGCCACCACCTGCTTGGCACCCTGGTGATGTGATGCAATGATGTGCTGGCACAGGAGGGGAGTTTTTCTTTTTCAGATTCACCTACAGGTACACACAGATGTAGCCTGCAAGGCAGACCAAGCTCCTCATGATCTCTACTACACCTGCCTCCAAAGTGGAAAAAGCTTTGTAATATCTGTGGGTTTTTCTGCTTTATCATAAATCTGCCTTTTCTTACCATTGCACTCCATAATAATGTATAAAATCATTCCACAGTAAGTTAATAAATGCCTTTAACATGTGTGTTGCAGAGTTAGGCAAGTCTTGGTCCCTCTGCCATTGCAACAGACCAGCTGTAATTTTCAACGCAATACAAAACCAATGGACTTTAAAACATGTCATCTTACTTGAGACTCTGTCCTTATGGGGAACTTAACATCTGCAAGTTTAATCTAACTTCAGATAACCATACAGATATGGTATAAGGTGCAGTTTTCAATCCACTCGTTTCAAGTCAATGAATCTCATGTTTACATGTATCCCGATTAAAAATATGGATTGCATGTTCATTTCTCCATGATTCTTAATTTCCATTCAAGTGTCAACTTGCCTGGGTTACAGTCACTGGGTTTTTCGTACTGTCTAGGATATATATACTGCAGCTGCCCTTGTACTTAACAGGCAATGCAAAAATCACTTTCCAAGGCCTTTGGCATGTTTGTGTGGAAAAGAAATATAAAGTGTTTGGGACACATTCTACTGGCTAAAAGTACAAGGAGTCGGGAGCCAGTCATTAGCACAAACAGTCATGCACATGTACGAGTACTGAACAAAACTTTAAATTGCAAGGCACTTACTGGCATGAAAGGCAAGTTCTGGTCTGCTACTGAATACATGAGAATGCTCCTCGGGTTTTTCTCCTTGTTTGTCCTCTGAACTAGAGCAGTATCATAAAATGTACAATTATAGGCAGTGGCTGAAACAGCACAGACAATTCAATTATTTCTGAATGGTGGAGCATATGAAAACCATTATTTCCTTTCAAACATGATGCAAAATTTTACTTGATATGATCTTGATAACCACATTACACTGCCGACAATGAGATACAACTGAACAGTTAACAGTAACTTGCTTGGTTTGAAACATTTGTGTAGTTTACAATACTTGAATTACGCATGTCAGTAATATTAACTTTTCACTTTCACACTCAAAATGTGCAAAAACATACATATGTAAATTGTCAATTTTAAGTTTTTAAAACGGAATTGAGAACCAACAAATAAATTACACAGAGTGTAAAATTCAAGATGGGAGATCCTTCCTGATGCACTTTGGGATATAAGTGCTTCCTCAGGGGGCAAGAGGAAAACTGCACTTGTTATTGAAACCTGATCATACATATGGATTACAGAGGATACAGTTACTATAGTGAAGGCATGTGGGTCACACATGATACAGTTGTAATGGAAGTACACCTTACAATGTCACAGCTATGACATCACAATACGATACGAGGCAGCATTCAAGATGTGGAGCTTACAGTTTCTAACGTTTGAGTAGCTACTACATATATGTGTATGAAAGTAGCATGGCTTATGACATTAAAGTTTTAAATTAAAGCACCAACAGCTAGTTTTCATCTTTTTCTTTAAGTGATGTTTGGGGTTTTTTATCGTTAAATGAACAAGATCTGCTGAAAACAGAGCAGTCATCACCTATAACACTGGATACCCACGGCTTTGCACACACATGGGTCCCATGACCTTGAAAATGAGGTCAAAGTCACCAAAATGTAACAAGATAAAGAAATACTTTCAAGGTGCAATTGCGGTAAATGAGTTTGATGTAGTTTTTGAATCGTGATGTTTTTCCTACAAGGAACTCTGCTATGGACAGACAATCGGACAAACTACAATCAGTATACCAACAAAGTTTAAAAGTTTGCAGCGGCTATAATTAGATTACTCTTCAATACAGTGTGATGGTGTATATGGTAGTTAAATGTCCTCTTGAAACACGTAAATTACGCTACCTAATTTGATATCAATACAAGTATTACCAAGTCAATTCTGGATGTGCACTTTTCACACATGTACTTAGAAATGTACTTTTGCAACCTTATTGTAAACGACCGCTTGGTTGTCATTATAAGATATTGTAATAACCAGACTATTCACCATTCTAGTGTCACTTTGTACCTTTCATCACATGCAATATTTGAAAATCGCAACCCAGCTCACGCTCTCTGCCCTGGCTAAACATAAATGGATAATCCATTCTGTTCCAGATAAAGAACAAAAGTACCAAGTCATTAAAAATCACCACAACTTTATTTGTGTACTTTTTTTAAATGGAAAGTGAAAGACGCAGCACTTATTATGTACCTCCAAGACTGCAGTGCATGGTAGGCCAGAACCATTAAGAGGGTAAACTGCACTAAGGCATACACAGGAAAAACCAGTCCCACAGAAAGTCTTTCATAGGTGTTGAAGGGTAGAAGCTCAAATGCCTCCTCACATAAATACATCATAGCATCAAAGTCCCTTTAAAAAAAGCAACCAATCACAAAAGGCAAGGTAAATGTTTGACCAACAGGATTTGGAGTGACAAAAATAACAAGGATGCATGCAGACATGTGATTGGCTGGAAAAGCTGGGAAGCAGCAATGGGAAGCTGTCATTGGATAATGTGCCCCAACACCTGCAACACATGACTGACAGTTGCATCAGCCAATGAGTACAGTTGAAAAATGTCCCTTGAATCAAATACAAATCAGCTTCCAAAAAATTAAGATTTCACTCAAGTTATTTGTGCTTACTGGCTTCAGCAATCATCATCATGTTAACAAAAACCTGGATATTGTCATAAAAAATCAGAACATAAAATTGCAATCCGTTTCTCAGAGGAATATCTGATGTCCAACCATTAAAAAAAAAATAATACAAAATATCTAATAACCTCTTGGTGCCGGGAGACATCTGGATCTGAGAAACTCCCAGGACTATAAGAGATACAAGATGTGCAAGAAAACTGAGGGGAAACACAAGACCAAGCGTCAGTCTTGTGAACGTATCAGCAGGCAAAAAGTAAAAGGCAGCATTACACAGATACAGGCGCGCATCAAAATCTCTGCAATATAATAAAAAGTTGTAAGGATATTAGAAAAGGATTTGATAAAGTCCTGATCAAGCCACACACAAAATGATTTCCTCCCTTCAAACTCTCCTTTCATTTTAAATGTATGATTAATACAATGTCCAAATTAGCAAAGAATAAGATAGTCTCAATATTACTGGAATTTAATAGACAATTCACCTACTTTGAAAAACCACGCTTCCTTTGTTTATTAATTCTCAACTCAATGCGATTATCCACATTATTCATTAAACTGTGCTTCAAAAAATATTTCACAAATTATTCTATCTAATTCTGCCCAAAGGCCCACAGCAGTATAGTTCTTTTCTTTAACCATTGCAAACTAGTTTTGACTTTCAAAATTTATTTTAATTCACTCTTAGACAGAGGGCACTACATGACATTTTACATGTATTTTTCAAATTGGAAAATTCACTTATCCTACCTGGGATATCCTCTACCAAATTTAGCAAGCACAAATTTGTATATATGTTCATCTTCTTCTATATGCACAAGGAACTGAAACATAAACATTTTTACATGTATCACATTTCTGACAACTCACAGGGTTGAATTTTTGGAACAGTTACTCCAAAAAATCGAGTAATCTAAAATGTGGCATGAAATAATTGTATAGTTCAACATGGTGCTACATACTTGGAACAAAGTCATCATCATGACTTGCTGCAATTTAACGATTAAACATAGTAATGTTGATGTAATTAAATTTTTGCTATTTTGTGCACCTGAATTCCAGGTTTGTGCAAAATATATGAAAAAATTCTTTAAACACTGATTTTAAAATAAGTCCATAATCATTAAGTCTTGTAATCTGTCCATTTGATTGACATGAATGCTTTGCTGCTACAATAATTACACTGACATTTTGTTTCAAATACTGACCTTTATAAATCTGTTGATAACAAACATTAAGACAAATACAAGGATTATATGTAGAATCAGCTTCACTAAATGTACAGCGAAGTGACTTGATGAAGGTCTGGATCCCTGAAAAAAAAAAAAAAAAAAAAAAAATCACTTATAACATCTGGTGTGTTTTAATCCCAATCAACAATTTCAAAACGGTTTTGTTTTTTCAAGTTTACGTGAGCAAAAAACACACACATCGATCTTTCCCTCCTTACACCAGTAAAAAAGGGCTGGTGGTCAAATATCGTCTGCTTCAGTGTTTTCCACTAATTTCAGAAGTAATGAAAAACAATTTGACTCAGAATTGTAGATGAGACCTATCAAGATAACATGCCCCAGATCAACACCTTTCCTTTGCATGGGTTGGGCCCTTAGTGCTGAACCCATGCCAAAGAAAGCTGTTGACTCAGTCTGAATACAAGATGGAAAGGGTTACTATTTCTACAGACACAATCATTGTATTGTAAACAATGTTCACACAAGAAACTCACAAAAAGAATAATATCAATTTGTATAAAATCATTATCAAAAACAAAATACATGTATTATAAATGATAAACTACGTTCATTGTGTCCTTCGGGTTCAAACATTATGGGAGTAAATTTTAAACATACTATTGAAGCTCTGCATTTGTAGGCAGAACTTCACTTATTTAGCTAATTCATCATTTGACACATTCATATTTATTCATTATTATGTGGGTTGTCTTTGCTGAATACATTTTATTTAGCTTAGACAAGGAGCAGCTGCTCAGAGAGACATGTACTGGTATAGGCTCTGAAACATGTTCTGAGTAGTTACCCGCTGAAGACCCTTAAATTTATTTGGGCTAATACAGCCTTGGTCAAAATTCTACAGAAGAACATGACAATAGTACTTCCATGTGTATACAGGTTAGACAGTGACAGGTTAGCTTATGGAGTGTGTAGAGTTCAGACTACAGAATAGGGTAACGACTACCAGGAAGTGGTTCTGGACGAAAAGACACAAATACAATACTGGGTACCAAATGTGGCTATACAATAGGCATATCCTGATGCATCTTAGCATGAATGTATTGTAATGATGTAAGGGCATCTGAAGGGTCACAGTGGCCTTTGAGATATCTGGAGACACAGAATTAGGTGATTATGACAAAACAGACTTTTTCAGACAGTTATATCACTGTGACCCAGACCTTTTACAGATAAAGTACAGATGTGCCCCCCCCCCCCCCCAAAAAACGTCCCAATTTAAAAGCTTTTGATGGAAGTAACATTCATTACAATTTGATGAAATCTTTCTGAGTTAGGGAAAAAAAATCAAATAAGGTGATCTTGACTTTGGAAAAGTATAACCTTGACCTTCAATTTCCAAAACGGGAAATAAAGAACAGACAAGAAAAATGTCCATTTCCACAATTATCTATAAAACTTTTATGATATCAGATGAAAACTTTTTGCATTACTATGAAAAACAAATTTTCAGATAAGTTGATCTTGACCCAAGAAAAGTAAGTCATGGATAACTGTAAAATATCAGGTGTCCTACTTGCCCATGTACAGGTTTTTGATGGAAGGACGCTTTTCAGGGCCAAGTGCACTTTGAACCAACACTCCAAAAACTTGATGTATTTCACAGTGGTGTGCAAAAAGTTCAAAGTGACCCAGAAATCTTTTTGCTTCATCTTTAAATAACCTCATGAGGTACCTGTGCACTAAATTTGAGCCAAATCTGTCCAGGCATTTTCGAGATACAGTGACACTGACCACACAGAAGGACAGGCAGACAATGCAACAAAATAATATCCCCTCCCCTCCACAGGAGGGCAGGCATAAAATACTTTTCAAAAAGGCTTTTATTTTTATTTTGTTCAAAAGTATTACATGCACAGTGGTACCTGCTGTATGCAACTACTGCCGTGAGCAGCCACACTACTTTGCTGTGACATAGGAGTCAGTTTCTTTGTAAATTTACATGCAGTGACAGGCCACCTGCTCTATGTGGTCACTTTTTCTTGGCAGAAAGGGGTGACCACATACAGCAGGTTTTACTGTACTTTGTAAAACTGTTACTGTAAATAATTAAACTAGCCGCTGATGAGCCAGACTACAGGCAAAACCAGTCAATCAGGCTTTTGAGTCAGCGGTTGGAGGGTTTTTTGTCATTTTTGGCCTTGTACTGTCAATTAATTGCTCATGGAAATAATTGAAGATGCAAATTTTCATGCTAACTGAAGTGTTGCAGCAACTCACCCTGAGATGAAGCACCATGAATGCAGCAGGGATGAAGCTAAGCACCAGAGCTCCTGGTATCATCTTGTTACCAAACTGTAGGATACAGACCAACACCAGGGATGTTACCTGAATGATATACATGGTCTTTACCTGAAACATACACAATAGCATGCAGGAGACATCTGGCAATACAGTTTGTTTACAGACTTTGGAATTATCTTCGATCTTGTGTCTTCTACACCATTTGATCACAGAATCAAAAGGAAAAGAGTGATTCATGCCATAAATTTACAATGTAAAAGGCTAACAGGAGGAAAACAACAGGTTTTTACAATCTGGGTTATCCTTCAATATGGCACTTTAGAGGGCCATTTTGTGAAGTACAAATATTGGAGAAAAGGGATCATGTATCAGAAAGAGAACAAGATTCCCCTAAACTATAAAGTACAGTGCCCCCCCCCCCCCCTAATACCACCCTTCATTACATACAAAGCGGTTTCTGATACAAGATGGTGGGTATCATGGCTCCCACTGAAGTGCTTTTACCATAACTTCTATGTTAAAAGTCCCTCTGTTATCAGGTGGTTTTGCTATAACACGGTCTACCCTGTGGATCCCAACGCCAGCGTTATAAAGAGGGAGCACTGTACACCAGATGTCGATTTGCATAAACTTAGTGACATACAGAGTCGAATGACTTATCATAGATAAAAATTTGTGGGTTACTTTTTGTAGTATTATGAAAAAACAAATGCATACCTTATGGAGTGGTATTACATACAGACAAGCAGCACCAAACAGTGCCATGGCTTGCAGCAGCAACACAAACTGGGCAAACTGCCATGTCACAGCGAACAAAAATGTACACAGAGAAACTCCTATCATACAGCTGATCTGAAAAAAAGAGAAAAATACAAAATATGCTTGCTGCATGTAAAACATCTGGTATATTTGATATTAACCCTTACAGTGCCAAGTATGAGATCTATACAGTCAACCGAGTTCCATCCAAAATATGCCAAGGAAAGCTGTTGACCTGGACCAGTCCTTTCTCTTTCGGAATACAGTTGAACCTGTCTATTAAGACCATCCACAGAACTGAAAATAGGTCTAAACAGGGGAGTGTCTTAATACTGAATGCAAAACGGTAGCCACACACAGAAGCGAGACTGTAACACCATGGTTGCAACTGGGATGGTCTCTTTGTGGAGAGGTCTTAATAGAAAGTGTTCCCCATACTGACATGTTGGCATTTAAAAGAATGATCTTTTCACAGGAAATATCAATCTAAACCCTTATTTTAGTAATTCAGATCCTTACAACTTGTGATTTGCCGTAAAAGAATTAACAGTGAGAATTTCATGGTAGTTGTTATTTTAATTTGAGGTTTTGCAAACCAATTCATCCTTGTAATAATTTCTCTCTTGATATGAAGCTAACCTGTCCTTTAGTCCCTGAACAGTGATCATATTTTGCTTGTATTTGATTTTCAACTGAGCATATCAACCATGTTCCAAGAATAATTGTAGCATGGCTGATTGGATCAAGTCAGTTCATGACACTGTTATATCTTACATCTATACCATGTAACTCCTCATTTGTCAAAAAAAAGTATGCTTTAAAATTTAAAAAAAAAAAAAAAAAATCACCTTCCATCCAGTCAAATCTTGACCACACAGCCATAAAATAATGGTTACCTGCTTAAATTTTGAGAGCCTGGAATCATCAGGTTTGAAGTACCAGGTAACAAATGCCAGTTGGCACCAGAGGAACGGCAGCGCGAAGCTTTCTCGCAGTGGAATGACAAACTCAACTCTTGTCGTGTCTACTCTGCAAGATGATCGTTAGCAATCATAAATGATGCATGGCTCTTTCAAAACAACTGCTTTAACTTCACATACACAAATCACAATCACATCAATTTTTTTTTTTTTCACAATCTGAAACCCAGGAAATTTACAACACTAGCAAATCAAGGTTATCTACTCTCAGAATATGATGGACCAAATTGAGCAGTTACCTGCCGTTCCTCACGGTCTTTAGTGAGACTTACCTATTGAATATATAAAAGCATGCTGTCAGGGCGCCACCCAGCCAGGAGTCTGTCAGCATCCATGTTATGACATACAAACCACAGACCAGCAAGGCATGTAAGGCAAAGACACTGTTGATGTAAAAAAAGATAGGCTCCATCCACCCCTGAAAACAAAACAAACAAAAAAATGGCTTTTTTTTTTTGCATATTTTGGAACTGATAATTGGCTGGGCAGTACCATTGTCTTCTGACAGCAAGCACCCAGATAAAGACATCATTCGACATATTTTTTAATAAACTCTGTGGGTACAAAGGTAACTAAAGGACTCTTTTGGTTGCCAAAGACACTACTTTCGCTGTACATGTTGCATCTGTCCATTGGATCTAAATTAGACTTATATATATATTTGTGAATTTACTGCATATGTAACATTCCTCTTTGTTTTTGGGTGGGGTGGGTGGGGGTGGAGGCCAATCTGCAAAGATCCAAAGAGGTTAAAAATTTAGATACACAGATCTTATCAGCTCAATCCACAAGAAGCGTTTGCATATATAGACAGCATCCCCCACAAAACTAAATAAAAACAAACAAAAACTTAATCATGAAGTGCTTAAAAACATTCTTTAAAAAAAGTATATATTGATAGCCTGCCTGTAGAGCAGATTCCCTTTTTATTAAAGCTTCTGAGATTATTTTTATGCACATGAACAAAACCTTGGTTTCTTGCTACACTGGCAAATTGATTATTCTTTTTGCAAGATGGTTCCGTGAACAGCCTGTTCTCAGTTGACCTAGAAATATTCACCCAAATATACATCAAAAGCTCAGCTGAGCTGAGATTCAATAAGAGCTTGAGCTAAATGACTCTAGCAAGCAGCCATGGTGGTTAGTAGGCTTTAGTGACTGTTCGACCAGTTTCAATGCTTGTGCATCTGTATTAAAAAAATGCTGTAGCCTGTTTATATACCACCTTCAGCTACACGGTTACGAAGTAAAACACATGCATTTGTTTACCTGTGGCAGTAGCCTGACGTTCATACCTTGGTCTATATGAGGTGATTTCAAAAAGATCTCTTTTTGAAAGGAACAGACTATACAATCTGGGTATGTAACTGTGTGGGGTTTTACGAGGCAAAGTCAGAGACACAAGAAATTACAGCTTAGAGAACAGTACACAAATTTATCACTGTATTCCATAAAGAATGGTTTTCTTGAGGTACATTCCTACAAAGTTTGAAGAAAATTTGGCCAGTAATTTTGGAGAACAAATCAAAAATCATGAAAACAAAATTTCATAAAAACTTGAAAAATCACACTCATGACAGTGCCATATCTGTTGAACAAATGAAGTACCAGGAGTCCTCTAAAAATCTCTGTGTGATTTCACAACATGGATTGGTGACACTGAACCTACCCCCTTTAAACTACCCAAAACCAGTTGGTGATCAACTGTGGTCTGCTTTAATGTTTTTGACTAATTTCAACAGTAAAGAAAACCAATTTAATTGAGAATTGTAAATGAGACCTATCACGATGCTATGCTCCACATCAACAGCTTTCCATGACATGGGTCAGGTGCTGAGCACATGCTCCACACCATGGAAAGCTCTGGCCTCAGTTTTAATTCCAGGTAGACAGGGTTAAGCAACATATGTCCAACATTTCATATAGCTTCCCAATCTACTGAATTTATAATTTTTAACCTTTTAAATTGATACTTTTCTTTTCCCTTTTGTTTCAGGAATAATGTGACCCTCATGATAACCTTTGACACCTCGTGAGCCAGGGTAGTTTTGACACCATGCTTTTGGTGTGATTGGTTGACAGTTAGTACTTTTACCTGCAACACTGGGATTGACCTGTAGATGATGCTAAGCACCACCTCTTGATAAATGTTGAAGCGCTCCAAGATGTTAATCGTGCGCAGGTGCTCTGTGATGTTGTCATGCCTTAGTTGATACAAACCTGCAAATTAAATACACTGAACCTTTGTATTAAGACCACTGTTGTAGAAACATCTGATCTCTATGATCACTTTTTTTTTGGTAAACAAAATGTAGTCATGATTGTATACATTCTATAGGTAACTTATATATTTACAAAATGTGAAGTATTTTACAAAATTTGCTTTGTAAGTTGTTCAAGCAACATGATGTGCTATCATTGTACTTAATGCTGAGTCCTAAAGTGCTGTACTACAAATGATAAAACTAAATGACAGGCAAATCCAGCACCAAAAAGTAGCCACACCTATCTCTTAATTTCCTTTCAACACCATTTTGATAAACTTGATGTTTTCAATTTCTTAACAATCAAATATACAGTGAAACCTGTTTTGACAGACCACTGTGATGTAAGACCACCTGCCCTTTCAGACCATGTTTACTATGTCCCTTATGCTATCTTTCCTATGTTATACCTCTATTGAAAGACCACTTGCTTTATGTAACCAGGTTTTGGCCTGTCCTAGGGGGCGGTCGCTCAAAATAGGTTTCACTGTAATAGAATAAAAATCAATATCCACAAGAGAGTTGGGTATACATACCTTGTGATATGGATGGAGCTTTAAGCATCTGCTTGTAATATGAGTAATACAAACCCGACTCTGTGCGAAATGAGATTTCACGTTCCACTTCCTGCAAAAGAAAATGATATCCAATAATAAAAAGCTGTTAACAGGAATTTCACCCTTCGTGGTAGAGGGTATCTCTGCCATCTTATGTCCATACAAAGCTGGCATTGACAAGGTTACCTCTAATATGTACTAATTATAGAAATTAAAATGCAGTCAGAGATTGCTAGATCTATGCCCTCTCGTGCTACAACTTGTCTGAGACCTTATGTAGGATTAAAACCATGCACAATAAGAAAGGTCCATGTCAGCAACTTTTCAAGGTATCGTGCGAGACCCAAATTTGCTAAAATGGCTCTGTGACCTTGGGAATTGGGTCAAAGTCACCCATCTTCACACTTGTCTGAGACCTTACATGGGACTATAATCACCCTCAATTTGAAAGGCCTATGTAACAAAGTTGTTAAGTTATCAGGTAAAAACCAAAATCACTAAAATGGCTCTGTGACCTTGGGAATTGAGTCACGGTTACCCATCTTCAAACTCGTCTAAGACCTTATGCTGGACTATATGCATGTGCAATATGAAAGGCCTATGTCAAAACCTTTTCAAATTACTATGTGAAAACCAAATTCACTAAAATGGCTCTGTGACCTTGGGAATTGGGTCAAGGTCACCCATCATCGAACTTGTCTCAGAACTTATGCAGGACTATAAGCATCAGTACTATGAAAGCCGTATGTCCAAAACTTTTCAACTTATTGCATGGAAACCAAATTTACTACAATGGCTCTCTGACCTAGGGAACTCGGTCAAGGTCACCCATCTTCGAACTTGCAGTGCTTACTATAAGCATGTACAATATGAAAGCTCTATGCTGAAAAGTTTTCAAGTTATCACGTAAAAACTGTTGGGGTGGATGCAGAGTCACAAGCACGGTTTCAAGCATGAACAAAGTACATGTATTATTGCTGTATGCTCTCCTCGGGGGGGGGGGGGGGGGGATATCTTTGAAAGTTGGAATTTAAAATGTTCTGAATGATTGACTTGTCATCTGAAAGATAAAAGGAAGCAATTGTTGACTTTACGATGTTATTTTGGCATATTATGGTATATAGGTTCACAATCTCATGATCTTGGATCAGAACTTAACACTTTCTAACTAAATTTGAAAGCATGCCTCATATCCCATCAACATTTGTTCATTTGAAAACATAATTTCTTGGGCAGATCTAAGAGGAGATCAATATACTCGTCACCAGCAACACTTCTGTGTGCTTTAGCATCCAAAACAAGCTGTGAAAATGATGAGCCAGCTTGCAACACTTGTTGAAATGTGTCCATTGAAGCAGTCATTCTTTCTCCTTTATCACATCAACTGTGTCCTTTGTCATCCATCTGAATTGTCACCTGGGGCACAGCCACAGGCACTGGTGCATACAAAACTATTCAAACTAAAATTTTCTGAAATTTGCTAAAGTTGCCCATTAACCCTACGAATTATGTCAGGGTCAACCAAACAGTCCTGTTCTTGAACAACTTGCCTGGCTGCTAATGGGTAGTTTCCACCCTTTATGTTACAGAACGGAACGAAAGGGGCTGCCATTCTGTTACGCTGTGTTATGAAAAAGCTAGTTTCCACTCGTAAATGGAATGCAAGTCAGAGGTCAGATCTGCAAATATTTTGGAAATTGATTTGATTGGGTGATCTGGGAAAATAACCCTCACGCTACATTGTGTTACGTTATGTAAATTGGTGTTTCCAGGTTTTACACAATGGAACAGAATGAAATGCAACATAAAAAGGTTGAACCAAATCCAAGTCTCCTTGCATTCTGCGGCATTGCCTTACGTTACAAAAAGTCTGGTTTCCAACCCTTCCGTAATGCAATGCAAGGCCCTTACATTGCGTTGCATTCAGTTACGTAAAAGGTGGAAACCAGGCTTAAGTCACCAGGCTCATTCTGGCTGGATGCATTTACTACCCTCACACTAGTTTTTTCTGTTTAATTTTTTTACTGCACATAAATCCTATATTTTGATAGAAAACTTAGAAAGGAACAATTGAGACAGAAGTGTACTGGACTTGGTCGCTATCAAAGTTTTGTTACCATGTGGCACCAGTATCATTTATTGATTTTAAACAAATTTTTGCATTTGAATTATAGTCAACAAGAGTACAAGTTAGCAAGATAACTATACTCGAGCAAATGCATTTTGTTTTGTTCAGAGCCACTCACTATGTCCTCTTCAAACTTGGTGGGGATGACACCTAAGATTATTTATATTCTCTATTGAAGAACATAATTGCCGAATGACGTACATACGTACTGTAAATTGCTTTATTTTTGCGTGTTTAAATTTTCACGGTTTTTCTATTTTTGAAATTTCACTGTGTTTTTAATTTCACTATTTTGGACATAATTCCAATTCAAACAATGTTAAAATACTATTTCACTGTGTTTTTATTTTCACGGTTTAGTATCATCAGCGAAATAAGCGAAAATAAGAATACAGCGAAATTAAAGCAATTTACAGTATCATGGGAGATCTCCAAACCACCCGTTTCTTCTGGTGTGTTTAAGTCATTTAAATGCAACTGGTACCCGTCATCCTATGTATTGTGAGGGCAATAAAACCGCATGTGGGTTAACACTCAGAAATTACCTGAAGCACCAGCCAGGTAAAGAATAATTACTGTTTCACCCACTCAGAATACAAGCCGTCTTCTGTTGACAGCCTCACACTCACCCCCCCACACACAAACACACTGAAGCATAAGATTCCTGACGTGATTGCAATAGTAAAGTGTAGTTTCAGCTGAAGCTCTGACATGTAGTATATACATGTAGTTCAATGAAGGATGCCTCTAAAATTACAATACACTTAAATGGAGTTGTAAGAAATCAAATCTGGCTCGACTTAAGTGTTACCAGTTCTGACATACCTGAACAATCATGACCCCATTTTATGTTTTAAAACTCTCCTAAAAGTTTTATGTTACACTCCAAACATCTCAAACCATGCATGCATGTACATATATTCTTGAGGCTCAAACTTTCCCATGCACATGGCGATCTTGACAACTGGTCCAAACAGACAGGATTGATTTATGCTGAACAAAAATTTTTAAAATCCCTCAGAGTCATACCTACACACAAATGGTAATCTTGAGAGCTTAACCCTTTCCCCCTTTAAACCAGCGAAAAGTGGCTGCTAGTCAAATGTTGTTCAATGTTTTCAAATAATTTCATCCGTAATGAAACAAAAAATGATAGCATGAGGATTGTAGATGAGACCTACCAAGATCACATGGCCAAGGTCACCAGCTTTCCTGGGCATGGGTTGGGCATTTAGTGCTGAACCCATGCCAAGGAAAGTAATTGACTCAGTCTTAATAGAAGGAGAAAACGGTTAATATGTAACCACCAAAGACAGCTTTGTTAAATTTTGTACTATCACAACTCACACATGAGCTACCATGGACTCCGACTCCTGGGAGAGAGTATCATGGCTAACATCTCTTAATTAAAGCACAATTCATTTGCCCAACTGCTTCTACATCATCATGATCATTATAACTGTGTTTCTGTACATTCTGCTTTATTCATACCTTCAGTTTTAAACACTTTTATGTGATGCACCGATCTTCAACATTGACAAACCACTACTAACTGTAAATCAATGCTGCTGCCCCAGATGCAACTCCCTGATCCAGTATTACATGAAGAAAGTTCTGCACTTGTACTCTAGCTTGCATGGAAATATGAACATTCTCTGCATGTTACCATACTACCCTATTGTCCTGACCATATTCTGAATTTCATGAAGAGATGAAATAGTGACGTTAAAATAGCTTGTTGACATCTTAATCCATGTCGTAACAGAAATCTATCCACTATCTGGAAAACGGGGGTAGGGGTGGGGTCCCTCCACATTCTCATTTTCCCTTTCCTTTCTTCAGAACAAGATCTGAAAGTTACAATCACATACATTGCAGTCATTTTCTTCTACAAGTTCTAGACATGTCTTAAAGGAGACCCCACCCCACCCCCATCCCCTTACCCCCAATGTAAAGACCACTAATATGAAGTAGACGATAAATAAACAATATTAATTATCCTGCATGCTGGCTGGGGACCTTTTTCACAGGTCTTCAGTCTTTCTCACATTTGGCTGACCATGGACACAAGGTACAAGAACCAGGTACTGGGAAAACATGTATTAAACATGGAGCTGTCAGGTGACAGATCATTCCTTTGAACTATTAATGCAATTGGACATATCAACTTTTTGAATCAGCCGTTCTGAAAACAGCTGATAACTTCTATTAAATAGCACTGTATTCCTATCCTCAATTATCCAATGCACTCAACCATACCTGAACTGCATCCATATTTGAAGGCTTATTAGAAAACACTCAGCTGTGCACATAACCTGAATACTTTAAGACTGACAAATCAATTATTTCTGGGAATGCTGTGTTTGCCTCTCTGGCCAAATAAATTATAGATGTATTATTAAGTTATCAATATCAACTTATTCATTCAACTCTTACAATCTGACTGCTCATCTGCATGCATAAAGACCAGCTGAAAACGTTTGCAATTTCTGAAGTGATTTAGAGAATGAAAGAGTTAAATTTGCCACCAGCTGTCTCATGTGGTCTGTGACCTCCGAGTCACGGCAGTAAACAAGCCGTACAACGGTTTCCCACCAATTATGCACGATATGAACACGGTGAAGCGAGTTTTGATGGACATGCACCTTTCAAGTCATTGTGGTCCACTGTGGGGGGTACGCTGAAGTACTTAACAGAATCATGAGTTTTATGAATGTGTATGCATGCACTTGCATGGATAGTGTGATGATATAAATTTGGTATTCCGGTTACTGCATGGTATATACATGTAGCTGTGTCCAGTGACCTTTCCCAAGGCACTCTCATTTAAATTGTGTGTCTGATGTTTACCAGTTTTACTGTTATTTTATGACATTATTGTTAAATGTAGCAAAAAAGTACTTTTAACTCGAAAACTACACTGTCCGTTTGAATTTCACTATCCATAATGAATGAACTAGTAGTTAGTGTCATGACCACACTCAGTTGAATTAGAACTGGACTATATGAAGGTATTTAAGTTTCACTTTGGATGCTAAATTTATCCAGCACACAAAATATAAATGAAAATGAACACCAGTTAACCTCTGGTCACTCACCTTAATGTTGGAGAACCACATGTTATTTTCGTGGATTTGACTCATGTACCATGCATGGGTATATGCTATGTACAGACAAGCAGCCAGTCCAATACCTGCCCAGCACAGCTGGGCCATACCAAAAGCTGGTAATCCAAAAACGTTCAGCTGTGTCCCATCCATGCCCTTCTCAGGGGCAGGGTGGGTTGTGGAGGGCTTATCCCTGTCCCTTTTTCCACCCCTCCCCCTTCTATGTCTTAGCTCAGTCATCTCGCTACTGTGCTCCTCCACAGCAAAGCTGGAAGTCAACTGAGGCAACAGAGTGGAACCAGGTCACAGTGGTGCTCTACCAGTGAAATGTCAGTCAGTATATCTGTATGCTGTTCCTGTTCAACTGACACATTAATAAGTTATCAAGGAAGTACACCCAGGCCTCAAGTTGGATGTTTATAACTTGAAAAACTGCAGCCAGTCTACAGCAGGATATATATCCAACACTTAACTGCTTTCACTCACCACCATGGCAAAGACAGCAATTATCTATTCCGCGAGAGGCTCAGAGCTGGGAAGAAGACCTGAAAGACATGCATATACCAGGTCCCTTTTTTTATGATGATTTGCATGCAGGTCATATAATTTCCAAAGATCTCAATTATACGTGTAAACCTAGGGGTCGTGCCTTTGTAACAGAATCAATCAATGCAGCAACACCTGGAAGAATTTTTATTGGCTCCAGAACTCTTGTGACAAACACTGTTTGAAATCTACAGAATTAACTCTTTGAGTCTACTTCAAAATTCAAACAATTTTTGCTACACCTCTGACCAAGCACCCCCCCCCCCCCAGCTCTTTTTTTTCTAGATTTTTTTAATATCAAGATGAAATAGTTACTGCAAAATACATGAAGTAGGTGGGGTTTTTTTGTTCAGTTTGCTACAAAGCAGTAAACCCAAGTTATGTTGTCTGTGTTTAGTCTGCAATTTCAGCACTAAAATGGCATCTGCTAACTATTTTATGCAAACTGTTCTCATATGAGAAACCTCCAGGAATTCGGTACTATAGGTCCAGGAATACGGATGACTCTGGTTCATAAATTTTGAGCACTGACCTGTGCTAAGTCCTACATTTTTTTTTTCCTTTTTGGTCACAGTAAAAGTTGCCAAATGCAACATGCAGGTGTTGACTTTCTGTCTGAAAGTCTCTGCGGCAACAGCACACTTGCTGTGGACAAAATTCCACAATGTAAATGAAACAAATGTACCTGAAACTTGAAAGTTATATCTCCCTGCTCTGGAGAGCAAAGTGAAAAATGTCCCTATCAGTTCATATGAGGCTTACGTTACAAGGCAATTTGAGCGAAATTTGTCAATGAATGTTGGTGATCGTGTGGTCACAAACATTGACCAGAAGCAAAGAGAGACATTTGGAAGGACAGACAGACAACTCAAAAACAAGATCAATCCCTGCAAGGAAGGCATGAAATGCACAAACTGATGACAGAAATGTTGAATCTGATATGTACTGACATGGATGCTCGAAAACATTCGACTACATGCACTTGATATGTTGATAACGTGGCACCACATCTATACTTGGAAGTTATTGGGAAAAATGAGTACAGACTGTTTAATCTGCTAATGAGGCAACCTAGATTCAGATAAAGATCATAAACACATCTCTCAAACAGGACAGGGGTCATGTTACTTGCTGGAGTAAATCTATACTAGTCTAGACATACCTACATAATAAATGTCTAATCATCAATCATGTGAGCATTGATATTGGGAGGTTAGTCAATACAGTTGAATAATGTCCTTTTCCGGATTTTTATGCAAGATATTGAGCTGCCTATTACTCACGACTGACATGAGTATAAATTTGATCAATGTAATAAAATTTTCTGTCACCAGTTGTCGATCATTGGCCACAGCAAATAGCTGAGACAAACACACTATGACAGGCTAATAGACTGAATGCAAGTGTCAACACTGAACATAGCTTTTGTTTCGTAGATCTATCAAGATTGCACACAATACCATTACACTTGCCACAGGCTTATACATCAAAGCCTGAAACACAAAATCACACACTTAATACATTTCAGCATTCGTCATTTGGCATTTATGTTTCGAAATATTCTGAGCTCCAAGAAATGTGCAAAAAATCAGGATATGTTTGGCGTTAAAGCTTCTTGACCACAAAAACAAACAAAACACACACATGCAAAATACAAAGGTCAGGGAGGACCTTCCATGAATAAATACATTTAATGATTTTCTTTAAAACAGACCACATTCGTTAGTCAACATCTGCATTACTGTATACATCAAAACAGAAAGTGATGGCAATGAGCCAATGTAATAGCTGCTGGCATTTAATATCAAATCTGCAGGATCT
This sequence comes from Hermodice carunculata, assembly GCA_964020975.1. Classification (NCBI taxonomy): domain Eukaryota; kingdom Metazoa; phylum Annelida; class Polychaeta; order Eunicida; family Amphinomidae; genus Hermodice; species Hermodice carunculata. Next base: position 84,158,261 of record OZ026614.1, on the reverse strand, counting down.
GTTGTGCAGCATAAAAGCTTCACCAGTAAGTAGGGCCACAAGGTGACGTGCTATCTATATTTTATTCCCAATACACAGTACATGTATCTGGAAGTAAGATTTTATCTACATTTCTTTGAATCTTACACAACTGGAATCATTCTAAAGCAGAGCCATGCCTGGGGGCATGAATGTCTCGCCAGCATAGTGAAATAATGTCACTCCGAAGTTTTTTGTTGACGGACGGACGGACGGACAGACGGACAGAAAGTGACTGCTTAGTCTCGCCAACAGCTTATGCTGGCCAGACAATAAATCATATTGCTGCTTTTAAGACAAGGTCTGTCATTGCAACAAGTATTTTGAAGCATATTGACCATTTATTCCTACAAGCTGTATACACACAGGGTGACCTCTTGCAAACACCTTCAGCTCATTATTTTGTACCTATTTTAAAATTGTGTCTCGTTATCTTTGTCATAATTGGAGTTTTAACAAGTATTCTTGGATTCACCATCCTGGCACTTTAGACAGCCAGCCAATTAAAAGGTGTAAACATCCTGCGTTGCCAACCCAAACAAACCCACGACAGCCTGTATATTCTATGTGAAACATGCTGGTCTAAAACAGTTAAAAGTACACTTCACAAGCATCACATTATCGTTAGGACCCAAGTATAAAAAGAGAAGAGTATAGCTTATAAGTGTCACTGATTTGCTATTTAAAAAAAGTATAATGTCTAGCTTTCTGTAACTTGCATCCAAAAAAGGCGAATTTAATATAGGAGTGAATCCATGGGAATACATGTGTGCATGTCCACCCAACAGAGATCATTTGGTCAGTGCTTGTGATGTCACAATGAATCCAAGAAAAAAACAAATGTTGTCATGTGCCAGCATCCCTTGATGGTGAAAAGGCAGACTGTAGCCATTTTCAACAAAAGCACAGACACTTGGTTGATAGGCCCATTACAGTTGTTGCCTAGAATTCATTTGTTTATATTTGACGATCAGGTGCTTGATAATGATTTATACCAGAACAAAGGTTGGTGGCAAAAAAACATTTACTCTGTAACTGTGAATGAAGCAAGTGGTGGGACACATGTACTGCTGGAAATAATTTAATGGTCTGCTGGGCCCCTCATATGACATGAAGTCTTATAGGTACTCACTTTTGTAGGCTGCACTCCATCATTTATGTTTCCCACAGGCCCACATCATAGCCTGACACACTAAATAATGCATTTACAACATTTAACTCCCTTAATCCTTCCCCTTGTTTAGACTGAGTCAACAGCATTCCTTGGCATGGGCTGGGCACTTTGTGCCCAAAGAAAGTTAGTGACCCGGGGTATGTTATCTTGATCATAGGTCTCATCTACCGTACAATTTTCAGCCAAATTGTTCTTCATTGTCCTTGAAATTAGTTTGAAAACACTAAAGCAGAATGAGAGGACATTTGACCACCAGCCGGTTTTGGCCAATTTATGGGGAAAAGGGTTAAGAAGTTATTACAGGCATTACCATTTGAGAGTAGAAAGTTTATTTCAAGGGACACAATTGATGACTGATGAAATTGCTTCAAAGGGGTCTGCCAGCTTAAATGCAAAGCTAGAAAAGAAGATTATGCTACAAAGCAAATCTGTCTGTGTGCTTCAAAAGTTATAGATATGGCTAGATAAAAATCACAAAGGTCCAAATGACCTTGACCTTTCATCTATAGAGATTACATGTAAATTAAAAAATGTGCAGTGTTGCAATACCTACGACTTGAGCCTGATATGACTGTAATTGGTAAGTTAGGGCAAGATGAAAATTTCACAGGTCCAAATAACCTTGACCTTTGACCTTTAGAGGTCACCTTTAAGCTACAAAAATGTACAGTTTTACAATATCTACATTTTAGGTCAATCTAGGAGGTCACATGCAAATTACAAAATATGTGCAGTTTTGCAAAAACTAAAAGTAGGATGCCAGTTTTGGAGAAGAAGTTTTTCAAGATTTGTCCTAAAAAGAACAAAACAAGAGGCCCATGGGCCTAATGCTCTGCTGGCATCGGCGCTATATTGCACCTGTTCATTTCAAAGCTGTAAGTCCTCAAGTGGCTTCTGAACATATAAAGCTTAATGTAAAAATTGGCCACCAGATGGCACTTTGCTCCACATGTAATCACAGCTTATTTGTGCAACTGCTGTGATGAATATTGTTGCATGTGCCGAGACAACAATGAGCAAGTCCTTAACTTTATGTCCTCAGTGACCTTGGGACAGACGATCAAGGTCACCCAGATTATGTTATACAAGAGGCCCAAAGGCCTGCCTTGCGCTGTGCTGACATTGCCATTGATGTCCAAGCTACACCCGGCCATTACAAAATCACCTTTTCAACTTAACAGGCATGGTGACCTCACAAAAATAAGTCAAGGTCACTGATATTACATAAGATTCTACCTTTGGCCATTGTCTATATATCATATAAATTTGGCAAGTCTAATCCTATTAGTTTTCCAAATATGGCATTTTACATCTTAACACACATTTTGGCTCATAATTTCTGTCAAATTAGCACCACTAGTATCTTTAGCAACTTAGACTTTGACCTCCCCCACAATTCCACCACACTTGGTGAAGATCCGCCAAAAATTAAAGATGATAGAGTGTTCACAAGATTTTCACATTTTGACCCCTATATCACATAATAATGTAGGTGGCGCCACCAATATCAAAAGAGACCTAGATTTTTATACCCCCTATAAGTTATATTGGGCTAACTTGAAAACTGTGGATGGTATCACGCTAATGAGCAAAAGTTTACGGACGGACGGGCAGACATGAGTGGTCGCATAAGCTAAAAAGATATAAAAAAAATCCAAAATCACTGGAGCATGACCATTTGAACAAACTTGGTAGAGACCCACCCAAGGTACATTCCCACCAAGTTTGAAGTAAATTTGGTTGAAGGTTTTGGAGAAGAAGTCGAAAATGTGAATTGTGGACCGACAGACAAAGGGCCATCCGATAAGATCGGTTGACTGACTAGTCAGCTGAGCTAAAAAGTCTGCAAAATTAGCACTGCTAAATTGATTTCAAACTTTGTTTCAATGGACACAGACTGTATGGAAGTATATGACACTCACTCCAAAAGTATTTGTCAAGGGCCACCCCCCATGTTTCTTTTCATTGAGACCAGAGCCTCCAAGTCTCCTGCCTACACGGGACATCTCCTGCTTTTTCATACTCGTTTTACAAAGTCTTCCACTGTTCCACTTTTTATGAAATGTCTCCCAGTTTTTGTTAAATCTAAAACTGTACAAAATGACTAATGCACTTGATTTGTACTGCCAATGTGGGAAAAAGCGACCTGAGGGAAGGCTTTCTCCATGACAAGCCCCTTCAATATGAAAAACAGAACAAGTGACACGTCAGTAAGAGTGCCCTGTCTGTGGTGTTACCAGTCTAGATGTTCTCAAGCGGTTATCTTAGTGTGCTTAACCAGTTCAGCCACTAACTGGACTCATCAGAAACTGGAAACAGATTGCTGTATTCATTTTTACCTTCGCGTAACTGAGAAACCCTGAATATGCATTGTTAAATCATCAAAAGGAAGTGTTTTTATTTTTGTTGTGCCAGCTGTCAGACTGGCATGTTTGCAGAACTCTAATCCATGTGTCTCATGCATAAGGTTATGTTTGCAAACATTCCGTTACCAGGGAGGTGTCACAGCCCCTCGGTGGTAGTTTCTGTGAGTGTGGTTTTACCCAACACAGAAAGCTATGTTACCCTTTCAGTGCCAACTGCAGCATAAGTTGAATAGCTTAAGTTGAACAGCTCTGAATCATAATAAGGGTGCTAGCTTCAGGTTCATAATAAAAAGACCTTTCATTTAAGTCCCAGCAAGCCTGTAGTTACATAGAATATAATGGACCAGGTCAACAGATTTTGTCATGCTTTGAGCACAATGGACCCAAAGTGTGCCGAGGAAAGCTGTTGACTCGGTCCAAAACGAGGCACTGAAAAAGTTACAAGAGGAACAGAGGAGTGGAATGCATGGATTCACCACATATTTACTTCTTTGCAACTCCATGAGGATCGATGGGACATATTTGTGGAGAAGACAACTCTCCACGATATTTTAAATGCTAATCTACTGGGAACAGCTACAGTAACAAGACATGTTTGTAAAAAGATGCCCCCCACCCCTCATTACCCTTTCCCCACGCTACCATATTGATAGTGGCAGATGGGGCACTTGTGACCTTACAAAATTAGTGAAGGTTGATCATACATCAATGTCACATATCTTTAAACTTTAACCTAGCCCTTAAAAAACGACGAAAAACCTGGACAATATATAAGTTATAGCTGAAAAATTAGTCATCATTTAGAAACCATATTCAGCAAAGTGGCTTTATGACCTCGGAAGTTAGGGCAAGGTCACTCATTTCCACTTGACCTTCAGTTATTGTGCAAAAACCACAGGAAGTCTACTGTCTGTGTGTGACCCTCAAAACTGGGTCAAGGTCACCCACCTACAAACTCAAACTAGCCCTTATAGGAAACCATAAAGCTGTGCAATATAAAAGTGCTACCTCTAAAATGCAAGTTATCATGAATGCAGAAACAGTATTCAACCAAACGGCTCTGTGACCTTGAAATTAGGTCAAGGTCACCCATTTTCAAATTTGACCTAGCCCTGAATACGGACAATTATCCAGTGCAATATAAATGTCCTAGTTTAAAAACCTCGTCAGTAATCATGTGGAAACCAAAGTTAACTCAGGTACCAATGTGACCTTGGAAATTAAATCAAGGTCACCAAACTTTAAACTTCTTCTAGCCCTTAGCAAGAACTAAAGACCTGTAAAGTATCCCAGTCCTAACTTAAAAACTTCTTGAGTTATTGTGCAGGAACCACAGGAATTCTACAACCCCTATGTGACCCTGAAAACCGGGTCACGGTCACCCATCTTCAAACTCAAGCTAGCCCTTACAGAGAACCATACAGCTGTGCAATATAAAAGTTCTAGCTCCAAGGTATGAGTTATCATGCAGAAAGCATGAAACCGTATTCAGTAAAGTGGCTCTGTGACCTTTAAAATGAGGTCAAGGTCATCCATCTTCAAACTTCGCCTAGCCCCAAATATGGACTATAATCCTGTGCAATATAGAAGTCCTAGCTTAAGAACCTCTTCAGTAATTGTGCGGAAACCAAAGTTAACTCAGGTACCAACGTGACCTTGGAAATTAGGTCAAGGTCACCATTCTTCAAACTTTGCCTAGCTTTTGACTAGAATGATACACCTGTACAGTATCAAGTCCTAGCTCAAAAACTTCTTGAGTTATTGTGTGGAAACCACATGAATTCTACAATCTCTCTGTGACCCTGAAAACTGGGTCAAGGTCAACCATCTTCAAACTCAACCTAGCCCTTACAGAGAACCATACAGCTGTGCAATATAAAAGTTCTAGCTCCAAGGCATGAGTTATCATGCAGAAAGCACGAAACCATATTCAGTAAAGTGGCTCTGTGACCTTTAAAATGAGGTCAAGGTCATCCATCTTCAAACTTTGCCTAGCCCCAAATATGGACTATAATCCTGTGCAATATAAAAGTCCTAACCTAAAAACCTCTTCAGTTATTGTGCGGAAACCAAAGGTAACTCAGGTACCACTGTGACCATGGAAACTAGTCAAGGTCACGCATCTTCAAACTTTGCTTAGCTTTTGACTAGAATAATACACCTGTACAGTATCAAAGTCCTAGCTCAAAAACTTCTTGAGTTATTGTGTGGAAACCACAGTCTACTGATAGACCGACTGACAGACATGTGCAAAGCTATATGCCCCACCTTCTTCGAAGGGGGGCATAAAAAATGATGATTTGTCGAGAGGCAGAAAACAATGTCATTGGGGGATAGGCAAGTGAACAGAAATCCAAGACTGAACAGTTAAAGTCAAACGTCCAGCTTTTATGGAGAATATGGACTCGCCGAGGGTTTATTTTTGATTAATCTTGTTATACACAATTTTTGTCCTTTGTCCTTTCAACAGCTTATTTTAGTTACCCCCAGGCCTAGTGCTTTGAAATTTTTACTTGCCCTGATTGAGGTTTCACTCGTCCTAGACCAGCAGACATGCAAATTGGTGAGCCCCAACTAGTATTGAAAAAAGCTATGCTGCATTCACAAGTGCCCTTTCTAGTCAGTTTCCATATTAACATGAATAGTGTTTTATGTGCTTACAATTATAATCCAACAAATGGAATTAGAGGGATGAAATCAATATGGCTTATACATTTATAACTAAAGTGGAAAGGGTCACCATGGCATAAGTTTAGCTGTGTTCATAAATGATGCATTGTACAATGCACACATGTGTTGCATGCTGTGCTCAATACGTAAATTATGCAACATTTTGAGCGTTGTCTCTCCAGGATTCTATAATTATCCAAATAACCTGTCCCACTAATTTGACATAGTTGTAACAATCAGTGTATCACAATACTGTGGGGTCTGCTTATTATGGCACATTTAAGACAAAAATGCTTAGGGAACCCTGTGCATGCAGGTTAAGCTGTCTTTACAAACAACTGGTCACATGACTGCAGGACTGCACGTATTAAAAGACCACATACTTGGCATTCATTCATATTTATGAGCATTTAGTTTCAATAAATTGACCCCAAAACAACACAATTTCAGTTGTTTTACCATCCTGAATTGACACTTAGTTGGGACTCTGTGCTGAAAAATAAAATTCCCCAAGGCAAACATTCTAAAATGCATCTATACAGGCAAAACGTCACACATAATAAATCCCTAAATGTACTGTACACCACACTTTGAATGGTACTTTATCAGCACTACCACTAAAAAAAGTCCCCCTGTTGTGAAGGATTGCTTTTACACCTGCCTGGTAGAAGTCTTGGAAGACTGTCCTTGCTAAACCACATTTTTTATTTTGGTTGCAATAATGTCATGTTTAGTTGCCATTACTGCACACTGGGTAGTGAACAGCTTGAACATTTGCAACATCATTTTCCCCCCTTGAAGTGAAGAAATGCAATGATGTTGGCAAATTGAAATGTGTAAAATCAGAAACACTAATTATGTAGAGTGTGCCTTCTTTATACTGCTGATGATAGGGTCCACTTAATAAACTCTCCAATGGCAAAGATGTCTTTCACCTATACAATGCAGTACAATCTCCATGATTAAGGCCATTTCTGTAAAGAAACCATTTTTCAAATGAAACCAACAATTTAGTCCTCTTTTATTTATCCTTAACTGAATTATATCCTCTATTAAGATCAGTTTTTCCAGTCCCTTAGGTGGTCTGAACAGGGAGATTCCACTGTATTGTGAAGACTCTTATTGAAAAATAATGACAAAAGCACCTCGAGCAGAATGAACCATATAGTATTCACCAGTCACCATATCAAAAACTGCCGTACGACGAGGGGTGTTATAGGGACAAAGCACTGCCAAATTATATGTGACATCCAGGACAAGTATCATTTATTTCAACATGTACATTAAATACAATAGGGCTGTAACTGTCCTGTGCTCAGCCAACCTTGCATGCACAGATTAAGGGAGGGCTGGGTATAAATTGAGTCAACAGCGGTCTGATCCCCCATGTGGTCTGGTGACAGAGTCCTAGTCAATATTAAATATTTCAAAATATGTCAAGAATTACGGTGCCCATTTGGATGTAAGCTGCCGTAGGTTGCTTATGAATGGCACAGGAACAAACTTACTTATTACATGTGCAATCCATGGAGTTCTTTTATGGCAAAAAACCCACATAACTTTGAATATTTAGTTAGAATATGAGTTTGATTGACGGGCCTAACTTGGCGACTGTTCAGTTGTTGTCCAGCAAAGTTTGTTGATAAGGTTGTACATATACACGCGTACTAAATTTCCTGTTTCTCATCATTGCCCACCCCAACATTTTTGGCCCTCACTTTAAAGTCTATTTCGTCAAGTCAAAACAAATGTTTCATTTACTTGATACTTTGTTAAAAAAATAACCCATTTTTCATGTTGTATAGCATAAAAATAATATAAAAGCCTCCCAACTGCCTGATATTTGGCAGGGGGAAAAAAAAGAAAAAGAAGACAAGAAACAGGATTTTATTTTATAGTGCCTTAACAAGACAAGGTCATGGGTGGCACAAGCCTGGATGTGAGGACTGACTACGCTGTAGTGGTCTATGGCACACAGCTGCTACCCATCAGTCCTATCAGAACATGCCCAGTGTCTTACTGGAAACAAATCGTTAATATCCTTCATTGAACAAGTAAAGTGTACTGTACCTTTCAACCCGCCATCATATATATATTTTATACACACCTTCATATTCATTTAACTTTTTGATTTTGAATAGCAATGCAAATTGAGATCAGTATCTATATTCAGTGCAGTACCTGCTGTATATGACCACTCTTTCTCTCAAAGAAAAAAGAGGTCACACACAACAGGTGGTCTTTCCCCACAGGGAAATTTACCAAGAAGCTGACTCTTGTTGTCCCAGAACTGTGGCCACAAACATCAGGTAGTCTCTCATGGCAGTGGCCACACACAGCAGATATCACTGTACAATGGAACCTGTTTTGAGAGATCACTGTAATGAAAGACCACTTGCCTTTTCAGACCATATTTTCAAAGTCCTTTTTGCTTTCTTTCCCATGTTATTGGACTTCCATTGAAGGACCACTTGCCTCATGTAACCACTCTTTGGCCTGCCCTAAGGGTGGTCTCTCAAAACAGGTTTCACTGTATTACCAAAGTCTTCTGACATGATAAATGAGCTTCCACAAGGCAATAATACTTTCTCAAAATTGACAAGCATATCTTTTACAAGTGACAGTTGATTAGCTATGCAGTCAAATTACCTAAGACTGATCCAAAGTGGCTTGGTCTAAAAATACCTATATGACTAGATGCAAACCCACCTATTTTGTGCCTTCAGTTATATACCTGCCGGTGTACCTGCAAGTTCAACAGCTGCACAATGTTGCAATCACAATAATTGTTTTAAGGTTCAACAGTCAAGGTATGTGCCAATGAAAGGCATCCATTAGCTTCATTAGGATGCTTTAACTGTAAGTTTCATGGTTGTAGCTTTAATTTGTCTCAAGCTGTGTTTCTAAGGATATCACATAAGAGACAATGTGATCTTGAAAAGTAACCATAATCATGATCCTGCCAATCAAACACATATCTGAGGTCTTAATCAAAATTATGCTTCCACAAAAGAATTTGATAGATTGCAACTTTATCATTTTTTTGCTTGAGCTAGGCCCATGATATCAACAGAGTGCAAATACATGTAAATGGAGAAAAATGAAAGTCCCTCTTTGGTCCAATGGTCAAAGCAACCAAAGATGCAGGTAACTGGGCACTGACTTAGTCTTTTGATGAGCGTTAAATTTGAAACAAGTTCTTGCCAAAGGCTCTCAAGATATAAGCTGCCAAATCCAGGCCTATACATTTAATAAGGCAATAAAACACCATATATAAATATATATATATGCGCACCTATATGATGAGATAAGGAAAACCATGTAGACCTATCCATTTAAATCATAAAATGATAAGAACCATGTATTTGTCTAACTAGGTGATAAAAACTACATACATATGTAATGAGGTATTTAAAACTATGTACCCATTTTAGTGAAGAAATAAAAACTATGCACTTACTTTTACTTTTTAATTAGACTTTGAAAATCATGTACCTAATCAGTGATATGATAAAAACCAGGTAGTCGACCCATGTAATGAGGTAATAAAACTTCATACCATGTACACTGTATTTATCTAACAAGGTAATAAAAACTATGTACCCATTTGTTGAAGAAATAAAAACTATGTATCTACTTAACAAGACTATGAAAACCATGTACCTATTCAGTGATATGATACAAAACATGAATGTGTGCAGAACATACTTATAAAACGAGATAATAAAAACCTATTAAATGATGAAACAAACAAACAAGCAAAAAACCCCACCCATCTTACAAGGTAATATAACCATACACAAATTTAAAGGACTGTCTGTTAAGCTATTTTGCAGTATAAATTTTACAAAATCAAGAATTGTTATTTGCAGAATAGGGAAGATTAGGTTCCAAGCTGCAATACGGCCAAATGTTGAGTTTGAAAAATGTCAATTTCTATGAGAATCTTGCAGCTAAAGAAATCATGGATTTTGGCTTTACACCCACATGGTTTTGTATTTACAATAGAATGTAAATGAGCTGTCAGTCAGACTTGGGTCTGCTAGGCAATGGGAAGTGATCAAGCTGCTCATTGGTTGGGGAGAACAATGGGACAGTGGATTGGAGAGAACAATGGGCACGCCTAATCTGTTATTTTAGCGACTGAAACCAGCTACTAGGAAACCACATCTTTGTGATCTTCTCCTGCCAACAACACAAATTATTTAAATTTGGAATCCTGGAATAACTTCAAAGATTCCTTTTTAATCATTGATTTAAAAGATATATTTTCATGACAACACATCAAAAGTATAGTATTATCAGAGTGTTTCTCACGAGACAAGTATCGATCAGAGGGAAAGAGTACATTTTCTACATAGGCCAGTTTACCGCTCCGAGACAGCAAATTTGACCTAAATCGCATTTTAATCTAATTTTCGTCTGACTTCTTGGAGGTTTGCAAGATATTGCTCATAAATGGTTAACCTGATTTTGATGAAATAAAAAATTATTGAAAACATACATTCTTGCCTAGGAGCAGTATGCGGCATTTGTGGATATTTCAATTTGTTTGTTGGTTTTTTTTTTAGATGTTGAATTCCACAAAGTGGAAAATTGAAACCATGCCTCTTTATAAGTTAAAGAAAATCGTCCCTTTTGCTTTCAAAGAAAACACAAGAGAACCGTTCCTAGGCATTACATGAAAGTTTTAAAGTACCAAATTTGAAGATTTTATGTTAAAAATTATGGTTTTAGGCCCAGAAAACCACTGAAGAGGACCCCTTTGTAATATGTCACCTATCACCTCAAAAAAAGGAGAAAATGATTATTTCTTTTTTTTCACATAATAAAAATATATATATTAATATCTAAAAGAAAATGTATGTATGGGGGGGGGGGGGCGGGGGGGGGGGGGGGGGGGGGGGGCGAGTAACGACAATATTTTAGAAAGGAGAGTAGATAACATTCAGAATAAGATACCAGGACACTATATATGAGCGCTGAGCTTTACAGAGAGCCCCTTAATGAAGTAATGAAAACCATGTACCCATTTAATAGGGCAATACAAATAAAACCATATAGCTCTTTAATGAGGCTATAAAACCGATTATGTAACACTAAGATAAACTGGTCTGGACCTAAAACATAAATACATAAGCACTCATAACATCCTTTACATTTTCAAATTGCTGCACATTGAGAAAAAAAATTACAGTTTTGCTTGCCAACAACGCAAATTATTTAAATTTTCACTTCTCATCCTCAAATGTCATTCGTTCTGATCATAATTCACTGAATTGGCACATTTATATTTATGTGAAAGAAATATAGAATAAGAGGGCAAAGTGAACAGCCCATCTTCAGCTGACCGTAACATTCAGCCCATATAAGTCCCTCAATGGTCTAAGGTTATCCAGAAATTTTCCCTTTCAGTTTCAAAGCAATTAGTCAAGCAGTTTCAGACATGAAGATTTTTTTTTCAATTTTGCCTTCTTTTTTCTTGATTCATAAAAAGAGAGGGGTAGCTGGCCATGCCATTTTCTAGTTTAACTTTTCTACGTGCAACCAGACAGGGTATACAGTCAGGGATGTATTACTTCTAGCCAGTTGTTCCCAAGCCAACCATGTGCATTCATCTGTCAATGCAGACATATCACAGAAAAAATACTCAGTTTTTTAGTTTTTACCTGGAAGTACCAGATCATGCAGTACTGAAATCACATGCAGAAAAAAAAACATATACACTGTACACATGTATATAATGATTGTGCCCGTGCGAAGACTTTTCCATGATGAGATCTCCCTTGTTAATCTTGGCCCAAGCTTTCAACAACCTATACCAGAATGAATAAATTTCAGTACCACATACATGCTCAACATTAACCCTCATGTGAATTTAGATACTGTAAATTGCTTTTATTCCGTCTTATTCTTATTTTCGCTGCTGGCACAAAATCGTGAAAATAAAAACAGAGTGAAATAGTATTTTAACATTGTTTGAATGGTAATTATGTCCAAACCAGTGAAAAGTCAAAAATACAAAAACTGTGAAAATATATACACGTGAAAGTAAAGCAATTTACAGAACATGAAAGATATACAGGAACAGGAAACTAAGAGGACTGCTATAAGAGACCACCTGTTATGACACTTTATTTCTTCCTTGGTTGCCTTTTATAACAACAGTAAAACTATCTTTATGTGACTGTAGAGCTGGTCTTTAAAACCACAGGTCTTACATACAGTGGCCCTAGGACTCTCTTGTGAACCCAATCTCACTATCCCCTCACCTCATTACAATATGCCACCTTTGCATGCTAAAATATGTTGTTTGAATTCTACTACCCTGTCATTATATTCTATTTTTTTTTTGCTGGACACCAGTGGTGGCCACATCCTAGAGAGACCACTGTACTGGGATGAAGTCCTCCTGCTTGTGTTACTCACCATGATGTTGGAGAACCACAGCTGATTTTCATGCAATGTGGCCATAAACACTGCATGTCTGTGACCCACTGCAACCATGAGGACAACCCCCAGTAACGCGCCAACAAACTGCAAGGACTTCAGGGAGTAACGTGTGCCTTTCTGCTCTGCCGCACAGTCTGATTTCCTGCCATGGAGAAGCTCTTTTTGTAAGTCCGGAGCGCAGTGATCAGAGGACATGCTGAACTGCTGTGCAGAAAACCCGCAGTGACTGTCTGCGCTGTTATCATGATTGTTGTGCACTTGTGAAGGCTCTCCCAAAGGTGGAGAGAGTGCCTCTGATGGCAGAGTTCTGACTGAACGCTTTTTCCGTTGCCTTACTCTTTCAGCCATATTGGATCATGCAGGACTGTTGTGCTGGGTACCTTACTCAGCTACATCTCAGTCTCTCCAAGTAACACTGTGGTTCATAAAAACCTGAAAAGGCAAAACACAATTTTGGGATCATTCACATGTATCTTCAGTCACCACTGGTAAAAAGTTATTGCTGGAGAAAATGTTGGTGCAGTTAGCTCACATTATCTTGTATTAAAAGGTCTTGACCCTTTCCCTGCCAGCAGGACAAGCAAACTGCAAAACAAAAGCCTCTGTGGGCTGAGTATTTTAAATAAATTAATATTTTTTTAACAATTTGGCAAAAAATGCAAGGCAAAAATATACTAAAATGGTCAAATTTCTCACAATGGTGAAAGCTCTCAAACTTGCAAGTATCACAACAGTATAATGTCATACCACAAACAGAAAGTCTGAAATAAGGGGGTCTTTAATTCTATTGTGTTGCAACTTGCTAATACATGTATAGTTTGTTCCTGAATGGGCTGGTTCTGATCACTGATGATATATGAATACATATGGAATGAAAAAGAAAACTTGTGAAAGCGGGATTAAAGCTATTTGGAATATACATGTTTGTACAGCAGTACGATTGTTTTACATGAATTATCTATACAGCCTGTTTCAAAGAAGTGAAACTAAAAGCTCTCAGCTATAAATATCAATTGTGTTGACAAAAGTGCACATATTTTTGATGCTATGTACGCTATGTACAGTACTAAAGGTACATATCATAAAAGTTGTGATATATGATATGAAATAATTAGCAGCTTGTGCATAACTAAACCACCAAAATTCGTAAAATGTGAGGTTACACTTCTTGTCATATAATACATGTACTGTACTTTTGTTTTTAAAGTACTTCAAGTTTTGCCTGAATAACAAGTAAGACATATAACATACTTCATATGGTTAATGTTTTGAACTTATCAAAAATGAGAAAGGAATAAATGGTGAAAATTAATAAACTAAACTTTTGTGTTATTTGTCACTGAAATTTATTCAATGTAATCAAACTTCTTAAATTCAGAGGAAACTGTCAAACAGTAAATTTCTAATAAAAAGATAGAGAACAGCTTGTGATATAAATAACAAAAGGACTGTGACAGTCCTGTGTTCAGCTGAATAAGTCACCCTATGACCTTGGAAACAAGGTCAAGGTCACTGACTTATTCTGAATCTAACTTTCATAGAGGGTTATCTTCATGTGCAAGATCAAAATCACAGTACAAATAGTTCTCAGGTTATCACACAACCAGTAAAATTCATGTTAGTGGCCCTGTCACATTGAAAATGAGGTCAAAGTCACCACTGTACAGTATCAATCTTTCCTAAATAGAGGACCACCAACAAGTTCAACATCAAAGTCCTACCTTCCACAGTTCTCCAGTTACAATGTGAAAAGTAAAATTTGTGTAAGTGTATGGGTCCCAGTGACCTTGGGAATGAGGTTAAGGTCACCCATGTACTGTCTAAGTCTGGCCTTTGCTCAGGACAACCGTCATGTTCAACATCAAGATCCAAGTTCAAATAGCTTTCAAGTTGTCAGGTGAACAGTAAAATTTGAGCAAGTGGCCCTACAACCTTGGGAATGAGGTCAAAGTCACTCATCCACTGTGTACGTCTGACCCTCATTAAGGACAACTAGCATGTGCAATACGAATGTCCTAGCCTTAATAGTTCTCAAGTTACCATATAAACAGTGAATTTCATGCACCTTGCCCTGTGACCTTGGAAATGAGGTCAAGGTCACTCACCTACTGTACATGTATCACCCTCATACCCAGAAGTGTCCCTTTACAATATCAAAGCAATTGGATGAGTGTATACAAGGATAAAGACTTCTGAAGATTTGGCCAAAAAATGAACCAAAAAAATAAAAAATCATTAAAAAATCCAAAAATCACTGGACTGTGACCATTTGAACAAACTTGGTAGATACCCACCCAAAGAACACCCCCACCAAGTTTGAAGGGAATTGAGCTGATGGTTTCACAGAAGAAGTCAAAAATTGTCAATTAGCATTGCAAACCCTAATAACTTTGCAATCCCAATTGACTTGCATGGTAATCAATAGGTATGGAAAATCAACAAGAAAAATTCCTAAAAAAAAAAAAAAAAATCACTGGACCGTGACCATTTGAATAAACTTGGTAGAGACCCAGCCAAAACACGTCCCCACTAAGTTTGAAGTGAATCTGGCTGACAGGTTTTAGATGAGGTCAAAAACGTAAACTACCACAGCAATTCCCATTGACTTACATGGTAAACAACAGGAAGGTATGTATTGACCAACAAGTGCCCAAATTGAAAAATTCGTTAAAAATCAGGGATCCACCACCTGGTGAACAACCTTGTGTGACCCTTCCACAAGGATCATATCCACCAAGTTTCAGCAAAATCTGAGAGATGGTTTTGGAGAAGCTAAAAATAGCAAAAATGCACCAAATTCATGAAAAAAATTTAAAAAATTGCAGCGTCACTTGTTGAACAACTTAAGGTCTGTGAGAAGTGTCCCTATACAATTTCAAAGTAATTAGCCAAGAGGTTTTGGAGAAGAAGATTTTATAAGATTTCCCCCAAAAATGGAAAAAAAAAATCATTAAAAATCCAAAAATCATTGGACCGTGACCATTTGAACAAACTTAGTAGAGACCCACCCAAGGCACATCCCCACCAAGTTTGAAGTGTATCTGGCCAGTGGTTTTGGAGAAGTTGAAAATGTGAATCGTGGATGGACAACAGACAGACGGACAAGCTCTCCTAAAAGCTCAGCTGAATTATCAGCTGAGCGTAAAAAAAATTGGCTCTACAAATATGTATTTCATAAAAAAAATAAAGATAACTTTATAGGCCTAGCTTATTAATAGGGTCTTTTATACATGTAGCTTATCATAATATTCCTTTCAAAATGGTTCTTTTCCCTTCCAAACCTTGAATTTTGAATGTGTGTGTGTGTGTGTGTGTGTGTGTGTGAGAGAGAGAGAGAGAGAGAGAGAGAGAGAGAGAGAGAGAGAGAGAGAGAGAGAGAGAGAGAGAGAGAGAGAGAGAGAGAGAGAGAGAGAGAGAGAGAGAGAGAGAGAGAGAAGAGAGAGAGAGAGAGAGAGAGAGAGAGAGAGAGAGGAATTAATCCAACATCATGTTTGGTTACAAGCAATATTACCTTTGTTTACAGACAAATACGACTTCTGTCATAAAGTGCTGTACAAGTGCACAAAGGCCTTAACTGAAAAGGTTGCACATAGCAGCATGTAGGTCAGAAGTTTTTACCATTTAACCTTCACTCAAATTGACTGGTTTTCTCCACAAGTTGCCTGTTTCAAAGGTCACCAAAATTTTAAAATCCCAAGTAAATTACAGTAACACCCCACATTTAGACACAGTCAAATTTGACAATAAAAATTGCAATTCACTTGAATTAACTTTGCCTATTTAACAACATGGAAATTAAAGAAATGATGCAAAAAAAAAAAAAAAAATTCACAACAAAAGTTATGTCATGAAAATAAACCTTCAACCACAATAACCAATTTGTCAGGGCATGTTGACCATTGATATATCTACATAATAGCCTAATAAAAATATGTGATGAAAAATAATAAGGCCATAGCAATCAAAAATATATTCTTTTTTTTTTTGTACATTGTACGACAAGTTCCATAATAGGACATAGCCTATAATGTTTTATGGTTACACATCATGCATGTAGTGCTTACTTTCAAACTCTTTCTGGATTTTATGGTTGAGGCCATTAATACAGACTTAAATTTGTTCACGAATGAGTGATACTGTAGTCTAGTATCTACAGGAGGCCTGTGAAAATGTATAGTGTTCCTGTAGTTGTATTTATTTTTTTTTCTTCAAAATTTTAATAGATACATGTATTCTTTCCCTTCTAATTGCTGCTTAATATTGCACCAAAGTATGTGTTGTTGGTATGGAAGAATGAGTTTAAAAGAGCCACATTTCCATGTCTTGACAAAAATCAGAGTCAGAAGAAACACAGCTTTACAGATGTTGCTCAGATCTGTATGCAACCCTCAACTTCATCAATCATCATGGGCAGGTCTTGGTCTAAGGATTACCACTTACTTTGAGGAACACAATATTCGCTCATTCAGTTAATGCTGTCCACGGGGAACATGTACGTAATACTAATGGGCAAAAGTGCAGGAATACTCTATCATGCTTACAGATCTATACGTTTTACAGATCAGTCATTCATGCAGACCTTTGCACCCATTTCCCTGTGTTCCTCCGATAAATAATCCTGTAAATTCTGAAACATGATCCACACTGCCTGGCGCAAGTTGTAGAAAAAAAATGACTTTTTTTTCCGTTTTTTTTTTTTTTGGGGGGGGGGGGGGGGAAGAGTAGGTAACACAAAAGGTCCATCAATTGGACACCACACATCTGTAAAAATTGGTTTTACATTTACATTTAACACTTTTGCTTGTAAATTGGCAAACTATTTATATGCAGTTTGTGCAAACTTTCACGCATATATATATATATATACACATGTGATGAAAGAAAGGACACCAAGTAGCAATCTTTCCTTTTTTTCAGTTTTGCTGTTTATCAGGTCAGATGGCCGCTCTTGTGGTTGTTCCAATAGACAGATGAAGTAACTGGACTCCAAAAATTCCACTATGAGCCCTACTTCAAAGAAAGTGCGAGTGAATTGATGGTCTGGCCTTCATCACAGGTACATGAAGGCCGATATAATATTGCAGACAGATGATGATTCCAGGACTTCAAAAGGTGGGCTCTCAAATGAGCAAGATCTTTCATAGATACAGTAGGGTTTCTTGACAGAGGAAACACTGCTATCTAAATAACAAAAAAAAAAAAACAAAACCCAAACTAAAATTTAAAAAAAAAAACACACATACAAACCAGTGACAGCCATTGGCCATGTGGATTGCATAAATGCCATGCAGTCTATACAAACCACTTCCATAAAAACTTACCAGAACCACAACACATATGTGTTTGTTTTCATCTGATGTCAGTCCTGGCCATTTAGACAACAAACAATTACATGCATGCACCATTCCTTCTATAAAATGTACTAAATAATCCCAGAAAAGCATATGATCCAACACTGCACTTATCATAACCAGTAGCTACATCTATATAATATGTGTGTCCTCTGTACACTACATGTATTCTCTCAAAGCTCACCTGGACATTTCACATCATCTCAGTATGATATTGCCACATCCACTTCAACAGTGTTGCCAACCTGGCAAACTTAAATTCTGGGAGATAAAAAGTAAAATTAAGGGGGATTGATAAACTAATATGAAATATAGAAGGGAAATATTGATGAAATTCCGGGAGGTGACTCAAAATTGTCAAAAATCCACACTTTTTCAGCATAAAATTCCGGAAGTCTCAGGTAATCTGGGAGAGTTGGCAACAAAGCTTCATTTTTCAAGTACAGATGCACATCAGTATCATACCCAGTAGTGTACATGTACCTTTACAGAAGTGGCAAACTATGCATGGCTTTAGGTGTTGCTTAATAACCTCATAGGTCTACAAATAAATGCACTTCCTGCCATCTTACTTTGAGAAAAAATTGCTTATAAATGCATTGCAATGTCAGCCACATTCACTGTATAAAGAAAGACAACCTTTTCATATTTTCAACATAGGCCCATAAGGCACATTTAGTCTGAAAGGGAAACCAAGCACTTCCTGGTGAGCTTGATGTACATGTCTGAACAAAGCAGCTCTTAAAGTGTAGAATACAACAGCAGACTCTATGGATAACATGGTACCTACAAGCAGGTCAATTTTCCCTCACCTAGTCAAGTAAATACATGTATGTATGTGACAGATGTAAAAGATCTACAGTTGTATGTCTGCCATCACAACATAATACTTGCTTATTAAATCACTTATCACAGAGATGTCTCTTTGCATTATATGCATCCCTCTTCTCGGATGAACTGATGAAAAAAAAAAACACACTTAGTCTAGCAGCCGTTGCCCGTGATGAGCGAGACACATAGAGAACTGTGATGTGAATATCCTTGCAATCTTAACTGGATGCTGAAGATGCACCACAATTAGCCAATTTATTGTGCCTGCGACCTTGAAAATAGGTCATGGTCATTCATATTCATGTTCCTAATTACACCTGGAGATTGCTTCCATGCTACATCAAACATTCTAGCCTCAGTGTCTCTAGAGTGTATGAAGCCAAATGGACACAGACAGATGGATACAAACACAGACTGGTACCCTGACTATTGCCATGTACCCAGGTCCCTGGTTGCCTGCCCTGCACCACCTGCTGTGGTAGGGGACAGAAAGATGTCAGCAAACATGATGTGCATGCACATGTGTCGTTACGATAGTGTATCTGCTTAATATCCTTACCGATACTCACATGTACAAGAACACATCATCTTATTTGTATGATCAGTATACTGTACAGGACAACTTTTTTTTGAAGACTCATAAAACTTGGTATAGATGGGACATACATTGATACAAATAACCAGCAACCTGCCACATTTCAGTCTGCACATCATACTGTCAGTCACCATGTACATGTGCCTCCAAATAGTGAGGTGCTTAATCGATTAAAATAAAAATTGTGGGTTTTTTTCCTAAAATAAGCACTCATATGAAGAAGTTAACTTTTGATCATAATCAAAATACATTGTATACACTGATAACAACAATATTATTCTGTGTGCTGTCACCATTTTAGCAGGAACCGTTGACTGAAAAGAACCATGTGCTACATATATCACCAGACGTAAGTTCTGTGACATTAACCCTTTCCCCCTTGAATTAAGACTGAGTCAACAGCTTTCCTTGGCATGGACTGGGCACTTAGTGCCCAACCCATGCCAAGGAAAGCTGTTGACCTGGGGCATGTGATCTTGTTAAGTCTCATGTACATTTCTCAGTCAAACTGTTTTTCATAACTGCTGAAATTAGCTGAAAACACTGAAGCAGACGACATTTGACCACCAGCCGGTTTTGGCCAGTTTGAGGGGGAAAGGGTTAAAAATTGCACTACAGTATGTCACCTCTGTTTACATCAGTATGAAATGAGATCTTCAGTAAGTTTCTGGCAAACATGTAATCAGTCATTATTTACATGTATTCTCTGTGTTCATCTAATAATCAACAATGAAATAATGATTGATTCCAATCTGCAGGTACCTACAATGAATTTATAAATGAATGTATGTTGACAGGCATGATAAGGCACCGAATTAAGTGGGTGGCATGATTCCTCTAGATATAGCCTGATGACCAGCAATACTTCACATTTCATCAAAGTCTTTGATTCGAAGTCCATCAAAATGGAATTCATGCAGTTTTGACTGTGGACATTTTGAGACACTTGTTCTGGTTTTGATACATGTCATGATTTAAGGACAAGAAATTCTTAGACATGTTCATTATTTTAGTGAACACTAGTTAATCTTTGTCTTCACAAAAGCAATAACTGACGGTTGTTTTCTCTTTCGTTTCAATGTAAAATCCCCTAAACACTACAGTTTTTATCTGCAATTTTGAGAAATAATTTTCCAAAATAATTTTAACCTTCATTTTTTCACCAATGTGATTGTTCACTATATTCTTTATCTATTTTATACTTTTAGCCCTTAAAATGAGCCGAAATTAAATCCTCTGTTCACTACATCATATGATCTATCACTTTTTATTAGTTTTGTCTCTGAATTTTTGCCAAAATTAACTATTCACTACATTTTCTGTATTGTCTTTATTATATTTGTACCTCTATTTATTACATTTTCTGTATTTCATGCTCTTCTGTATTAAATCTGTCTTTAAAAATGTACCAAAGCCCCCTGCTTACTACAATTTTAGTTTTGTCTATGAAATTTTGCCAAAATCCACTATTGACAACATTTGTTCATATTTCACTCCCTCATTACATTTGCCTTTAAAAACTTGCAAAATCCTCTGTTCATTATGTTTCCATTTTGTCTTGGAATTTTCCCCCCGAAACCACTTATTCACTACATTTTCTGTACTGCATTTCATTCCCTTCATTATATTTGCCTTTAAACGCACACAAAATCCTGTGTTCACTACACTTTCTGTTTTGTCTTTGAAATTTCCTCATAGGCCCCTACACCTTGTATCTCAATGCACCCTGTACTATGAGCATTCCTGTTACCACTTTTGGAACCAGAAACATACCAAAGAAAAAAGTGTGTGAGTGACTGCTTAAATATTATGAACAGTTCACAAAAAATGCCTTTTTCACCTACTATGCACACTGATGCAAGCTATGGGATTTTACAATGATAAAGTAAACAGATTAAGCACTCCTTGAATTTAATCCAGCAATTTTAGCAGTTTTATCCAAAAAAAACTGGAAAATACAAACTGGAGTTTCTGGGAACCACTTTTGATTCATATTTGAAAGTTCAACTTGACAGTTTGGATCCACAGTTTGTCAGTCATATGACAAACAAGCAGTCTGTGGTTCAGAAGACAGAATGATGCATCAAGCATCTTTGCCAGTGCCAACTTTCTTTGGCCGTGTATATACATATTAATGTGTCCAAGTGATAATGATGACACTTAATTGTTCCTGTATAACTTTTAGCAGGTGTGTTGTGTCCCAGCACCGTTGGCAAGTACGCCAAATGTGTTTTGCAATTTTAAAGTTTCACCATGGAGGTAGAAAGGGGCTAGGCTCAAGTGCTGCCAGCCTGGTGGAGGTATATTTTTGGGAGATTATGAAAGGGCAAACAGCTTAAGCCGTGAACCCCTCGGGGGGGGGGGGGGGTCAGGGGGCATGCTCCCCCAGAAAAAAATGTTCAAAAATCGACATCAAAATACATGTTTGCATTTTCGTTGCATTTGAGCCATTGAGGATATACCAACTTGGGTACAAGTTTGTGGTGGCACGAGTGCTAAACGCAGAGCTGCGAGATGCACAGCAGCTTTATTTGGCTTAAAAAATATCAGTGTGAACAGCGGATTTGTTAAAATTTATCATGTTATTTTTTTAGAATGAAATTTGTGTTAATCTCCGAGATCGAGCTTCTGGGGGTAAACTCGGTAATTCAGCCAGGAGTCGGGAGGGCAGACAGCACATGCTTAAATTTTCCGGAGACGGTTCTCAATTATAAATAGTTTACAATCTTGGACTATGAATCGTACCCTTACTAAAAATGTGTGTTTTGCAGGCGTCAATATCGATACTTTCCACTTCACCAGTGCAGCAAAAGCGACGGGTGTTTGAATTGCGGGATGTAACGAGCTTCCTTAAACTACTAAAGTTCAACTTCATGGCAGAATACCTGACATTCCCATTGCCTGGGCTTTGGTCATTTCCCAGCAAAATGTTGTCTTTTGTTGACAACGTTGGCACTCTACGGACGCAAATAAAATTTCAACATCCACTGTTCTTGTGAATGCAAACAAAAGGCATACCTGTGTAATCCTTCGAACTCTGTCATTCATGCAGCACAATTGGTTACACTGGCACAAATTGGCCACGAATAAGTCACGGTTTCAAATTTACCTTCTGCTTTACTTGCCGGTGTCAAAGAAATAAAGCACCAGCAAAGTTCGTAAACAGTGCTGGCCTCTAACGGATGACAGCCAAATTGCAACGAGGGCAACCCTACAGAGCAAAACAAAAACAAACAAAAAATGTCATTTACCAGATATCCATTTCTATGTTATCTTTTCAAAGATAAGCTATTTCTTTGTAAATTATTACGACAGAGGTCAATACCAGCTATGCCCAAGGAGAAACTTTCTGTTAAGCTGAATTTATTGCCAGATCATAAAACAAGAAATTTGAACAGTAACAATCTCATTTGATACAGTCATGATGTTAAAAAGTATGTAAATTTAGGGGCAATCAAAATTTTAAAAGCTCCATATTTTCCAAAATATTGCAGGTACTAAAATTTCAATGCGCATATATAGGTTTGTGACACCTGTCAATATAATGGACAGTATAAGTTGTAGAATTTCAAATTATGCTAATAACGGGCTTGGAAAAATTTCAATGTTGAATATCTCCAAAACTATTATACATGGACATGCCACTTCAATTTGATTTATAGATTTGTGGTAAAGCCGCATCCAATGAACCATGAACTAAAGTTGTAGGATTTTAATTTATGCAAATTAGGTAAACATCAATTTATGGGTTTGTGACAAAGCCCTATCCAATGAACCAAAAACTAAAGTTGTAGGCTTTCAATTTATGCAAACACACAAATTTGAAATGTTGAATAGCTTCAAAACTATTATAGATACTAGTTTCATTCAAACTTCATTTTATAAGTTTGTGACATGGCCACATCCAATGAACCAAGAACCAAAGTTGTAGCATTTTACTTTATAAAAATTAGACTAATCCACTTAATTACATAAAACATGTATACAAAGTTAAGATCAGATTTGCTTTTGCACAATTCTGATGTTCATTCATACAATACATTGCCTGCAAAGCAGACCAAGTTCCGTGTTACTACACTTGGTCTGCCCTTCTTTGACAGGATTTTATTTATAGTAAGGGAAACAGAGCTGTAATCTGACCCTCCCCCTAGACTGAGACACCAATCAGGAAGTTCATCATTATCGCCTAGACCAGTAACAGCCTCTGGTCCTTAGTGTACTGAAGCCTGTTGCCATAGTAACCATAATAAGCCAATTAGAAACTGAGTCACTTTTCCAACGCAGAACAGTGACCTTGTCAAGGAGAGCAGACCCCAGCGGAGAAGACAAAATACGCAGCTTGGGTCAGCTTTGGAGGCAATACAATACATGGCAATAATACAATTTACATTATTCCTGTTTTCACTTGAACATAACATTATTTTCCATAAAAAGTCACGTGTTTGAAAATTGGAATGACATGAATTCCAAATATCAATCCTAAGTTGATTCCATTTAACTTATTTGAGAAGAAATTAAAAAATTAAAATTTTCATTCTTTCTGAGTCAATAAAAAAAAAATATTGAATTAGGTGTCCTTTACAGAAGTTTTTCAAAGGAAGACAGAAGTCCCATTATATATTATATTTGCGGGAGAGTCTAAGTTAATAACATACATGTGTGAAATGATTAAATCACTCAGTGGCATACCATGGGAGAACAAAGCCCTGGCTTGAGAGAGGATCATGGGAATGTCAATTGTATGTGACAGTATATATACATTTTTTCACATTATAGATGTAGGTTATATTTTTTACATTTGCCATACAAAGCTTTTTCCATGGCTTGTTACCACATAAAATTGTCTTAAGTAAAAATGCATGGTTACTGCTACCATGTTCCATATTAAAGTGTATATATATATATACAGGAATCTGTGGGACATTTTCATGGTCAGTTGATGTCAGCTGTGAAGAAGTAAGTGGGGTGGCTGGGTGGGCTCTCTGGTGGTTGATAAGTAAGTATACTTACTAATACCAAAGTTACTAAGAATTTCACTTGTCAGTTACATAACGTTACCTGTCAACCACCATTGCCGGTTTACAGAGGTGAAGGGTATAACAAAACTGGGATACTGACTACAAGTAAGAACAGTGAAACTGACAGACGGGGGGGGGGGGGGGGGGGGGACCATTGGTCTGTGTGAGGAGGCAACCTCTGAAGGGAAAACCTCAGGAGATTTGAGGCCACCAAGAGCAAAATCCTGGAAAACCTCTTTTTCCAACTAGATTGCACTGAGCCCCCCGGAACTTGCCCGCCAACATGATAGCTGTCCATCACCTGGGCAGATGCTGTCTGTTTCTTCTCCTCCAGTCCTGGAGATCTAGCAGGACCTAGTCGTGAAACTGGTGTGTGCTGGGGAGCTGGTATATGGTTCCAATGGCATCTGGGTTGACAGGCTCTATTTAGGCCAGGGACAAGTGCCCAATATAAGTCTGAAATTAGGTCAATTTATGTAGAAGGCACACTGAGAAGTGGCTGACCTATAGACTGCATCAACTCTAAACCACAAGTGCACCATAAACTTGAACATGGCCAGCTGACAAGACTCCAAAAGTCGTAACAGTCAAGTATCAGGAACCTAAGCAAAGGCCTGTTGCACCTGCAAAGGTATACATGCCCTCCTCTAGCACAATAAAGTCTAGCAAATAATGTTCATTGATGGTTGTAGACAATTGCCAGCAGCAGGCCCGAAGAATGTCCACAACAGTGACGTGCCTAAGGACGCTCCGTGAGGCATTGAAGGCTCACACCTCATGAGCTCTGACTGGCACCAGCTCCAGGGCACCACACCTCTGTAGAGCAGTCTTGTAGGCCTTAAAGATCATCTGCTTAATCCATAAAAAGATGATGTTTCTGCAAAGTTGCTCCTTACAAGGGTTACCGAGGGGTAAAAAGAGGGCAGGCCTCTGAGCCCTGTGCATGTGTGAAAGGTACAAATGCAGAGATCTCACAAGACACAAGCCTGTTTCCTCAATGAAAAGAGCCATATCTATGGAACAGAGATTAAACCTTTGAAGGCCAGAGCCAAATCTCCAGCCACTTGGTTCTTCTCAAGGACGCCCAAAGGGTGACCAATTGATTTGGCCATCTGCTAGAGCATGGATTTCGCTTCTTTGAGCTCCAAAAGTGAGTGTTAACAAAAAACAAGCTTTCCACCTCCAGTACTTGAAGTCCACAAATAGGGGGTCCTCTAGCCATTCAAAGGGCCACTCTTCAACATAACTAAGACCAACTTTTGGTCCCACCCGGGTAGGACCTGCCTGTCCAATGGTTTGACAGTGCAGAAGGACACGAAGGATTGCTCCCAATGCAAAGGTCTAAGACCTTCGGGAGGGTTCAGGAGGTAGCTGATTGCAATCCCTCCACAGTTCTTGAGCTCTTGCTAAGGACTTCCCACTGATAGAAGAGGAAGTCAGCAATGTCCCCAATGCCAACGACCAAGGATGTATTCTCCAATCGGTGCATCAGTCTTAAAAAATCCTTCAGATGAGCAGAGTAAACCATCAGGGAAGAGGTATGGAGCTGGCCTCTGGAAATTCCCTGTCTGTTACAATTCTGAGAAACCTGTCGTGATGGGCTGTGCAACGACCGCCAAGCATGGAGGGCGAGTACTTAACGGTTCCTGTGGAAGATGCTCATTTGCAGTTGCATCAGAAGTTTTAGTCATGCTGGTAAATGCAGCAGGGGTCAACGCTTAATTCGGAGAGGTCGATGGAACAATCTGTAATTGGTCACCAAGGGGCGACCCGGATCAAATTGCAGTTGTCTGACCGAACCTTCTGCAGTTTCCTCGGGAACATTTTTTCAGATGGAAAGATGTATGCCAAAATGTTGCTCCAGCCCATGTCTTGAGCATCCACCACCAAGGCCTAGGGGGACAGGACTAGCGAAACATAAATAAGCAGTTGTGCATTCTTGCTTGTCACATACAGATCCACATGTGGAGTTCCCCATCTGGACCACATGGCCCGAACAACTGTGGGTGGAGCAACCACTCCTTCCCTGCTGGCTGACCTCTTCTCAAGAGTTGGTCAGCTAGGACAATTTGATGTCCCAGGACATGCCTCGCGTGCATGCAGATGTCATGCTCCGGGCACCATCGAGTCAGGTTTCTGGCAAGTTCTGTCAGCCTGTGGGAGTACAAACTGCCTTGCTAGCTGAGGCAGGGGATTGCAGTCCTGTTGTCGCACATCAGGAGAACATGGGGGAGCACTAAGCCTATGGCCTCCAGTTCCAATCAGATTATGTGGCGAGATGGACCAAAGGGCCAACACCATCCAGCTAGCTCTCCATAAAGACCAAGAACAGTCTGTGCAAATGGTAAGCTAGGCATGATGTTCTCCTGGATGGTCCACCAGCAAAGGTGCAGATGGTCATCTGGGGGGGGGGGGGGGGGGGGGGCGGCAGGGGCATGGTAGTCCTGGTCCCTTGACCATCTGTCCCACAGTGTGCACTCCAAGGAGTGATGAGGAAGGTGACCCAATTATACCTGCGAGTCTGTGGAGGACAGCGAGCCCAGCAGGGCTTGCAACTGTTGTGCCGAGAGAGAAGCCTGGCCTTAAGCAGGGACTGAAGTCTCTCCAACCAATCAATCAAGTGTGTGATCTCAATTTTCTTGGGCATGATGCCCAGACACAAGAGGTCAAGGCAACGGTGGTTAATCAGCAATGTTACACAACCAATGAGCCATTTTCCTGATTTTTTTTCTCCATAGTTGTTAAACCCGAAGAGAAGACGAGCAAAAGTGGAGATTTTTTAATGGGTGAGCTTCTACAGGAGATTCATTACACACATCACAAGGAAGGTTAAAGCCTTTAAAATATAAACCATCCAAACCTATATTCTTACCAGTGAAGTAAAGCTAGTGTACACGACGTATGTTCATGGAATCTTCTGAATGAGCAGCTGCTTGATGATGTCCATTAACAAAAGTAAAATTGATTTGCTTACTCTAAAAGTGCATAATTTTTTGTGATACCCATGCAAAGTGTAAATTTTTACAGCTGTAAAAGCTTATATACAGTCACCTTGGCCAGCTTCCGTACTGAAGCAGTCCTGTCTGAAAATTTGAATGCATACATTATTTTCTTTAAACAGAGAAGCTTCAGAAATGTTCAATTGGTGCTGATCTTCTAAAATATGAAGTTTGATGTTTGCAATGGAAGGTTCCTTAAAAATTTAAAACTCCTTTAGAAAGGCCTCAATACGTGCACCTAATGCACAAATAACTTCTTGGTGGTTACATAAAACTCTTAACACTTGCTCCAGAGTTTCATTTATTGTTGGAAATATGAGATTAAAATTGGAAAAGGATGCAAATACATGAATGCCTTTTTAATGATTTAATGTTTTGAAGAGTTGTCAAAGGAATATGAAATAGTGTTGGCAAAACCTTGTTCAATACACCATGCACAAAAGATAAGTGTAAATATGTAAAAACACAAGCTGACACACATACTGAAAATAGTTTATTATAGAAAAAGTGTACAAAGGCATGTATATACATTGGCAGTTTAATTGCTTGTCCTTCCATACTTTCTTGTGTGTGTTAGTGAATTTGATGACAAATGATTTTACATGGCAGTGACAAATAACCAGCAAAGTTGCAAAAATAAATTATGCTGTTCTTTTCAGTTTTGTATGTTTAAAAATAGAGCAAAGTAGATCATGAAGAAAAAAAGAGGAACTTTCAGATTTATGCAAGCAATGCAAAACTTCTCTTTGATCCATATATATGAAAACGAGCGTATTTCAGTTGTCTAGTCATGTGCAGTTTATCTGTAACGCATACTGTTTCACAAGCAAGAAAGTGTGCAAAATCAAGACAAGTAGGATACCTTCAATTTAATTTGTATAAAGATAAGTATAAATTGTTCCATGAGATGCAGCTTTCAATTGCACAAATTGAGATCGTTTATTGTTTTTTTTATACATGATCTGGCTTTCCTGTTCCACAGGGATTTCTGCTCAATCCACACTACACATAATTACAACCAAATTCGTGTTGCATGTATGGTTGTATAAAATGCATCACTGCTGTTCAACACTGTTGTGGGCTTCATTTCTGCACCCTGAGTACCTTGCTTCAGATTTCCCAATCAATGGAGAATCTTCCAACTTGAAATCCCACAACGTATATAATACTTTGGTACATAATCAATGTCTTGGACTCCTTTAACATTAGTTGTGGTTTTGTCTTTGTATGTCTGTGTGTAGAAGTAGGAATGTTTTGCATGTATACATGTAGTGTATGTTCAAAATGCAAATCCTCCTGCAGGGGCAGCTGGTGTTGCTCCAAACTGGAAATTGCCCGCTTCATCTGTCTCTGGAGCCACATTCTCATCTTCACCTTCCTGTAATGCAAAAGCAAAAATATGAGACTTAATTTTAATAAACTAAGCTCAACTAAATCCACAGATATGAAAATTACTAATGCCTTATAGAAATCCTATTAATATACTGGTGCTGGACAACAAGCCTAAATTTGCTGATACGTACACAAACAGACCAAGTGTAATGTTGGCAGCACAGTGAAACCATTCCTGTGGCCTATCTCATTGTGGTCTCTCCAAGGAAAGTGCCAAGGGAAGTATCCTGAACAGATAGTTGTCCCTGACCACTGTATTTGTATTGCTACTTGCAACTATATACTGTGGTCCCCCTCTAATAAGGCCTACCGAAGTTCACTAGAAATATGGCCTCATGAGAGGGGTGGCCTATTTTGAGGGTGCAAATTCAAGGAAAATACCACACTTGATCCATGGAGAAGTGGCCCCCGTACAGTGGCCTCTTGTCACGGGAGCCTTATTCTATCCCAGTCACATGCGAGCGCAAAGTAAATTCATCTATTTTCCGGGCATAGATTTGTAACAAATCCCAGCAACCATGCCCTCTCGTGCATTGCTGACGTTGCTTGTTACGTCAGCAGCCAGCACATTGTGTTTCATTGATCTTGCTTTCATAAACAAAGTATAACGTGAAGTCTTCTGTCAGAACAGCAAGCGCCACACGCACCGCGTGATAACCCAAGTTGCAAAGCTTATTTCCGTTAAAAAAATAAAAAGGGGGGGATGGGTCTGTCACTTGAGGCATTTTTTGATATTTAAGTTGATCAGGTTTGCTTGTTTGTCTCTTGCAACATTACTATGTTGTCGGAAACTGGGATAGAATGGGGTTTAACTACTTCTGGGGAGGATTGGACGTTCACTTAAACAGGTTTAGTCCATGCCCGACGAAGGAGGGCATGGACTAAACCTGCCAAGCCTTCATGGTGCGGGCTTAGTTTGAACGTCCAATCCTCCCCAGAAGTAGTTAAACCCCTAATCAGGGCTAGAAAATTCCATCATGGGTGTACTTGTCCAAGGACAAGTACACCCATCTTGTATACTACTTTTCTGAATTTTCACTTGTCCTGCCTCAAATTTTAATTTAAGGACATAGAAATTTTCTCACCCTGCTTTAAAGAGGGGGACCACTGTACAACTGTAAATTGTTGAAAAGAATTGTTTTAATGTTACAGTGATAAACCAACAGAATAAGTGCTACACATGCACCAAGATAAATCTGTTACATTGTTAACATTTTAGCATGCTTTCTCACATACTTTCTTCAAAAAGATCTACTGTAGCTAGCACATGGCCAAAACCAACACATAGATTAAATATACTTTCATCCTTACCCCATCTGAAAAATATTTGTCGATGATTGTCAGTGCTTTCTCGTAGACTTGTTGGTTTTCGTGCTGCTGCAAGGCTTCTATTTTGTCCAGACCCTGGATCTCCTCAATCATCATGCATACAGTGTCAACCTGGCTGATGGTATCTGCAGCCTTGACACAAAAATTAAGTATTGTATATGTGTGTAAGTTTATCAACACAAGATCTATTACCTAAATGAATGCATCACTTTTTTTTTTATCTAATTTCAACGATTTTCCCCAATTCCATCTGGAGAATGAATAAACAACTTTCCTTCCTGTACCCTGAGAGTGCTCAAGATCAAGAAAACTACCTAATTCATGGCAGTATACTATTCTTGAGTTAAAAAAAAAAGAAAAAGAATCTGCATAGGGTCTCTTGGGATTATAATTCATAATGTGTGTTATGTTAACTTTTAAAAGGCATGTTATTTAAGAGTTCAAACACTTCTGGTGCTCTAAAATTCAAGGACTCTCAATGGGTATTGGGGGAGGGGTATCATTTAGTGGGATATCAGTTGGGACAAAGGGACAAGGACGAGCAAAAGGAACTGAACAGTATGCATCATGAGATTTTTAAAGTTAGCTTTTTTTCACTATTAATTTTGTGTCTTAATTTAAATATTTCTAGTTTGACTGATGTCTACGCTCTGTATCAAGATAGGACTATCATAATCTTAGGCCTACTTTATTTCTACCTGCCCCCAGTTGCAGAGCTGCAACTGCATATTCTGAACACCTATTCCAAAGCTTGCATGAAATTATATTGCCATGCAACAACTTCAACCACTATAGGATTAAACAGTACTTCTGTTTTCAATGGACAAGACAAATGATACAGTATACGGCATACAAGTAAATCTTAAACTGTTTCAAAGTATAGCTATATGAAGGACATGTATTGATGTGAATGCTTTCAAATGAAACAATCCCAAGAACTGTGGACTTGTCACAAGCTGACTCTTTTTTCAAGCAACTTAACATTTAACATATTCTTGCATATTATATCAGTCAAATTTTTTTATTTGTGTCCATCATTGTACATGCATGCACTGACCAAGTTACCCTCACAATAAAGTTTATACTTCCGAATTCTTACATGTAGGCTTCTCATCAACAATTTAGCATGGAACATCCCACTTTCCCAGCCAACTGTTCTTTAAAATGTGATGCACTAATTCATCTGACTGAGTGATACATTTAATGAAGGAGTGTTTTTCATTTTTAAGATTTCTTAAAGGAAAGCTACTTGAATTTCTAGTGCAGGGTGGTGGTCAGGGAAGGCTACAGCAGTTTAAAAAATTGCCATAAAAAGGCCATATCAGCAACTTTTATGTTAAAATTTTTTGCTCAAAATCATTTGACACCCAATTATCACAATACAGGCAGTCACAGGCCCTAAAAAATTGAAATTAAACACAAGGACCTTTTCGAAGCACATGAATCCAGGGCCCTGGGTCTTGGTACAGAACTATTTGCCATCAAGAGGAAAACATCATTGAAACAGACTTACATTGAGGATATTTCCAATAGCGTCAAGTATGACCTGAATGACTTTGGCCTCTTTACAGGTCAGCATGTTGCACAAAGGAGGGAGGGCATCCATCTGAACAAGGTAGGCAATCTGCTGCACTGTGCCACCAGAGGTCAGGTTGGTCACTGCCCATGCAGCTTCTTTCTGACTTTTGAAGTCACCCTAGAATGTAACACAGTTCATAACTTTATTATTGGTTTAAACGTTGCACAACAAAACTAATATACACTCAATCTTTACAATATAATAAAGCATTTTTTTTTTCAAAATTGTGAGGGACAGAAATAAAAATACACTGGCCCACAGCTATGCAATATCTATGTACACGTTTGCGTACATGTATATGCATGCTGGGAAGATAAAAGAAGACAACACAGAAACTGTATTCCAAAATTTGTGTGGACAGATGAGCATGATTGTTCTTTTTTTATTGGGAGGGGGGGGGGGGGAGAAGAGTAACTAAAAGAGCTTAGTAGTGCTACAACTGGAGTTTACTTTGAATATAAATATATCACAACCGACAAAAGTTAAGATGTAAGCACATTTTAATCGTGCACTTTGATGTACAGTTAAACCCCATCAGTCCTGACGCCAGAAATCGATATTTTTCAGTCCCTACTGAAAACAGATTTCCCCAATAGGAGTGTTGCCCAACATTCTGGAAATCCAGCTTCTGAATCTGGAGCTGTATTTTATGTAATATACAAGGCAATTAGCATTGTAATATTGATGTCTGGATTAAGAATACAAACACTGTAAGACAAGATCATGTGATGCTGTTACAAGCTAGTCACAGCGTATTATCTGAGCAGCAGGCTGTTATTGCCAGATTGACATTCATTCCAAACTTGAGGCTGGGAACCCCTGGAAACCCAAGGGAATCCCCTTCTATTTCTTCTCGGTCAGTTACCCTTCTTTGGATAAGCAAACATAAATGTGGACGACTACACATATGCAGATTGCGGACAAGAGACAGGTGAAGCTTTAACTGAATAATATATTGTCAGATTAGTTTCTGATGTCCAGTCTTCACAGTTTGATGATGACTCAAGCAGATGAACCACCCAAGCAGGCGACACTTGCTCAAACTGTCTCCCTGTCCACATTGATAAGATACTTTCAGCAAAAACCTATTGGGAGTAATGAATGTGGGAATAATGTTCTTCAAAACTTGTGGTCCATATCCTGAAGACAAAATGATAATGCACAATCCAGTTTGAAAAAGTGATTGGTATCTGACTTTTTCTCACTGCTTCTGCACCTAAATACTGGGTTCATCAGCTTGGCAGCTTCCAGCTTCAAGACTTTTCAAATTGATCTGATTTTTTTCCCCTTTTCTTTTTTGTCTTGCTGTCATTTGCTTGGCAGGTTTTCTGGAGGGGGGGCGGGGGGGGGGGAGAGAACGAGCTGACTTCACTCTCAAAAGATGTATTGGTGAACACTAAAAATGCAAGACTTTTCAACCCTTATTTTTGTGATAATGTACTGTTCACAAGTTCATGGGTGTAAATCTGAACGACAATGGCGAGTTATGTGACATCAGGCTCAGTTCCAGCAATCTGTACATCTCAACGATCGGGAATAAATGCTTCGGTACAGATATGTTCTGATAAAGGAGGTTCTGCTGTCTATAGAAAACCATGTAAATACCAAGGCTATATTCAGTTGAAAGCCACAGACAATATGATGAAAATTAGTTTCCTAATTTGTGACAAAAGTACTTTCATTATTCAGAATTATAATACTGATTTTCATAAATTATGCTCTGCAATTGGTGATGACCAGCATGTTTGACACAGATATTACAGTATTTAGCAATCCATATACACTTGCCTGTTTAAGTATGTTCAGTAATAATGGCACAAGATTGTGGTCGATAACCGACTGGATTTGTTGATTATTTCCTGCTGTGATGTTGGAGATTGTCCAGGCTGCCTCCTTTTGTATGTTGTGTTTATAATGTTGCAAAAGTTTGGGGAACACACTCAGGGCATTAGAATTTATGATGGCCTGAAATCAATCAACAAAATTACAATATAAGGTCAGACAGAAAGGTTATAATATACATATATAGGTAGGTTTTGAAATTACAATTTAACTCTCCATATTTGGAGTACACGCCAAAAAAAAAAAAAAAAAAATTAATAGCTTTAACACATTTCCAGATAAACATATGGTTTTGATCAAAATTGACTGAGCATATTGTTGGCTACAAAACTTTGTATCATATGTAGTCATAACCATTTCTCAAGAAATAACATCACAGAATACAACCACCAGTTTTGTGAAAAAATTAGCATCAACCCATGTTTACATTTGCAGAACCTCATTGAATATGCAGAAACTTGAGAAGAGTAATGCATGGGTTAAACCCAACAATTTTTGCAAATCAAAAAGCACCCTTTTAAAATTTCCGGCCCTCATTTCTTGCCAAATTTGCATGTTTTACAACATATCCTGATTAAAATATTTTTGCAAAAAATTTGGCTCAAAACAGAATTCTGATTAAATATGGAAAACTTTCACCCATGATAGAAGCATATTTAAATAATTTTATCACAGGATCCAACTTGCAACAGTGAAGAAAGTTATCCACAACTGGTGTTGAATACTGTTAACTGCTTTAATTTCACTTTACTCTTATTTTCGCTTATTTAACTAATGGCACAAAACCATGAAATAAAAAAAAAAAAAGAAAAAAAAGAAAAAAGAAAAACCAGAGTAAAATAGTATTTCAACATTGTTTGAATGGGAATAATGTACAAAACAGTTAAATTAAAAGTGCACTGAATTGTCAAAATTGCAAAAACCGTGAAAATTTATACACGCAAATATAAAGCAATTTAAAGTAGAATGGTGAGCAGGTTTTGAGACAAACCATAGGCACATTGTAAATGTAGATATGCATCTGGCAAACTTTTTTGCTGTGGGATACCAAAGCAGGCATTCAAATGATGAGAGATATGACAGTTATGACATACCAAAGCCACAGTTCTTGCCACTGGCTTTGTATGTATATGTGTACCTGGACATTCATACAAGCAAACTTATGTCTGTTAATGTCCATATGAAAACTAGAATCACTTTGAAAAAAAAAAAAAAAATATCAATGCCTCCTGATAAGAATTCTTAATGTTGTATGCTGGATTTGTATGGATGTGTGTGTTGACACAACTGTACATCTGGCAAGTACAAGCATAATAATTACCTGTGTCTGGGAATCGTCTCCCGTAACAATGTTACCTACTGCTCTCAGTGCTGGTGTGAGGACACTGACTTCATCTGTGGTCAAAAGTTCCACAAGTCTTGGCACCACACCTGTTGGTACAAAAGTCAACAAACAAATTTAAGTACAATAGTTTACTATCTTGTCTTCTGTTAAGATAATCTGCCAGATGTGATCAGTTTAATCACCATTCTGTTACTTTAAATGAAAAATTAGATTCATATATCATGAAATAAATTTTAAAAGATTTTTTCCCCCCCAATATTTCGTCATG
Organism: Hermodice carunculata; assembly: GCA_964020975.1. NCBI lineage: Eukaryota > Metazoa > Annelida > Polychaeta > Eunicida > Amphinomidae > Hermodice > Hermodice carunculata. The sequence continues at coordinate 84,123,031 of OZ026614.1, read as the reverse complement.
ACAAATTAAAAAATTTCACTCATAACCTGGGAATCCCATAGAATGTTACGAAAAAGATTTATTTGTTGAAACAGTTTAGCAGACCCATGATGAAATATAAGGATAATGTATAATCATTATGTGTTGTTTTGCCACAAACCTGAATCAACAACTTCCTGGATCTTGTCATTTGTTCCATCAGTGATGTAGGACAATGCCCAACAGGTATCTGATAACACATCTTTGTCTGTATGTAACACTAGTCTGGCCAGGGTAGGCAAACATTCCTTGATGGTGGAGAACTCTGGGGGTGGGTTTTTGTTACGACACAAGTTGGACAGGGTCCAGGTTACATTTCTCAGGAAGGCAGGCTACACAAGGAAAATTTGAAAAAAAAAAGAAAGAAAAATAAATAAACAGACTTACTAAAGCATATTCCCTGGTTTCAATATAATTTTACCATGCTGTTTACATATTTGTGTATGTTAAAGCAATAAAATCTAAAAGGTGTTTGGCACACCATACATGTCCAATGCAAGTAATGATCCAGCCTTTCTTACTTTCTTTGAAATAGGAGGCACACGTATTCATATTTGACAACATGTGTATTCACTACAGAGCTGTTCTGGTCCCCTCTGTTGCCTGGCTATGGAACTGTGGCTCTAACAGGAGGAGGGCACTTGTACCAGTTGTTACTTAACCACAGGGTCCATACAGGTTCTTGAAAAGTAAATTCAAGGACTTCACAGGGTTCATACAGGTTCTTGAAAAGGACTTTCAAGGACTTTTTCAAGCACTTAAATCAAGTTTTCAAGGACCAGATCCAGCAATAGAACACAGACAAATTGTTACAATCATCACTTTTCAACCCTCTACTAATAAGACCAATGTATATTATTCCACATTTATTATTCATTCCAACCATATATGAATCAGACTCAATTTTTGAAATAGGCAGTAGACTTTCCACAAACTTACAAAGAAGCCTATATGTGGATCGTATTACCGAAAGTCCTTTTAAAAGATAATTTCAATATGGATTATTTTGAGTTTACTGTGACTTATGTAGGCCTACAGCCAGCATGGGTTGTATTCCTGAAATTGACTCTAGTCAATAAAATTGCTACAACTACATATGGGTAAAATTAGACCTGAAGATGTACCTATCCCCATGCACATTTTTCACAAGAATGCCCCACTTTCTTTTCTAGGAAGGTAATGTACTTTGTTAACTGCATGTCTGATACAGTGTATTTGTCCCTGAAAGAAGGCTGTACATGTAAATAAGGCTCACATAATTGGTTATGCCTAATTTGATAAGAACTGTCAAACCTACATGGGTTAAAAGGGGGTTAAAAGCAAAAAGATACTTTGTAATTTGCAGTGTCACATTTTGACAAATGGAATTTGCCAGCCACTTCAAAGGAAAATGACAGCAGAATGTGTTCATCTTAATGTGATTCAAGTTCATAAATTCTAAATTTTGTGGAAAATAGTAATATTTCTTGGTAACTTGCCTCATTGGGTGATGCTTAAAATTAAAATTCAAGGACTTTTCCTGGACCTTTATCCCAAATTCTGGATTTTCAAGGTTTTCAAGGCCTTGAAAATGAATGTAGCAAATTCAAGTACTTTCAAGCACTTCAAGGACCTGTGTGAACCCTGTAACCATCCTGAAATACACTTTTGCTAGCAAACATATGAAATTTTCTGAAAATATTTGACTCTATATGCTTTAAAACTTATGAATGACGTTTTTCAAGCTTTTTGCTCTCTTGTGTTGCTACTTCTATCTTAGAATCTCATTGTGACCCCTCTTTCTACATGAATTTGCCCTCCTTCCTGTCAAGTTCCTTGCCACATCCTAGGGGGCAACACAAGATCCCAGTTACTATTCACTTTATTTTTACACAGGATAACTCTATTTTCTGCATACGAGAATGTTTTAAGTCAAAATAATTAGTTTACAGTTACATAATGTCTTAATCTACTGATCAGTTTTTTTTTTTTCTCACTCCAGCATGCATTATAAAAACTTTGAAGCAAAATTTTTCAAAGCTTCTTTCACTTTAATTTCAGGCATTAGTGACGTCAGTGAAAAAACAAAAATTCAAAAGGATTCTGAATGTCTGGGAGTGACTGACACCAAAAGCAACAATGACCACACTTTGATGCTAATTATCTCCCAGTTCAATCTTGCATGAAAACAGTTTCAAGTTGCTGTAGATGCAGCACTTCCATTGAATAGTTTCCATGCCTAGTTCAAATACTGTTAATTGCTTCTTTATCGCATGGTTAAATTTCCAGTTTTCTTTTTATTGACATTCCACTTTTGGACATCATTCCAATTCAAGCAATGCTTAAATACAATTTCACTATGTTTTCATCTGCATGGTTTCGTGCCATCAGCGAAATTGCTACAACGAAATTAAAAAGCAATTTACAATATTTCTGACCATAATTTTGATCAAGTCAGTTTTCGAGAATTTTTATTTACATGGTGTTAAGGTGTTGCATATGTAATACCACATACAGGGGTCTCTGGCTTCACAAGTGCCAACAATGGCTGCAAAATTCCCATCTTGATCGCATAATCTCTCAGCTCTGGGCCATCACCTAAAATATAAATTCAGCTATGGAATGAATAATGAAGTGTGCGGACTTGCATGGCACAGCTTTTAAATTTTTTCTCTTATTTTGGTGCATGAAAAATCAGCTTGGGAGCAAAGAAATCATTATCTTAAACAAGAGGACAGTGACATTCCTGTGTCCAGCTTAACTATGAGTGCAGTGGAACCACTATGTACATACATGACACACACCAAAGACTTATAATTCCTGGGTACAAAAATAAATAAGTTAAATTTATAACGGCACTGGGTTATTTTGGCTTGTGCTTACACAAACCTGGTATGATGATATAAATATTCATCCATGACTACACTTTGGATTACCCTGAACTCTGAAAGAAATGTAAATTAAAGCACAACCTGCAATATTTCCAAGAGCCCACACAGCCTGTTCACTGACGTTGTTATGTTTGGACTCCAAGAGTTTAATGAAGGGACCAACAGCCTGTGCGTTGACCACTGCCTTTGTCTGTAGTGAAGTGCCCGAAGCAATATTGGTCAGGGCCCATGCTGCTTCAAATTGAAGATCTGGTCTGGAACACACAATTGAAAGTGTTTAAAAACATTGTATTTTGATGCATAATCTGCTCATTTGGTTGGTGGTGGTTTTTTTTTTTTTTGGTTGAATTGCATTCCCATGTGTCTGGTGCCTAATGCCAATGTTTTGGGTTTTTTTTCACTGTCTAATTCAGGTGCAATTTTAGGAACAACAGGTTTTCAATGTATCTGGTGAGACAAGAATCATTAAATTAGAAATATTACATATATTTCTGCATGAATTGAAAGGCAAAATGGCCAGGAAATACAAATAAACCAGAGTTTCAGGGATTAGCTTTTAAAATGACAGTGTTCTTCACTTTCAAAACACTAGGGAGATTTTCCCGCCCTTTAAGTTTATTGTGCTCCCTGCTTGATTTGATTCTCTTTTGTGATTTAAAAAAAAAAAAAATCTGGCCACTTATTTTCCTTTTTACTATTAACCTGTGGCATGCCATCACGACAGGTCTTGTCCATGTAATTTTCAGCAAAAATACTTACCATTAACCAGGTTAACCCTACCCCCATTAAACTGGCCAAAACCGACTGGTAATAAAATGCCATCTGCTTCAGTCTTTTCAACTAATTGCAAAAAATTAGTTATGAAAAACAATTTGACTAAAAAATGTACCTGAGACTTATCAAGATCACATGCCCCAGGTCAACAGCTTCCCTTGGCATGAGTTGGGAACTTAGTGCCCAACCCATGCCAAGGAAAGCTGTTGACTCAGTCTCCATTGAAGGGGGAAGGGTTAACATGAATTGAAAAAAACATAATATTCAACAAAAAACGCTACACATCCCGGAGATTTAAGCAGGAAGGTGCTGACAGCTAGATGTACTGACAAAACAATATATAATGTACAATATATAAAAACATTGAACAAGTTCCACCAAACACTACTAATTTTAAGTAATTACCTATCAAAACTGTCCAGGAAAAAAACAAGTCTGGGTATGACTCCAGCATTGATGACATCATCAATGGGGGGTTGTCTCTCCCGAGACAATAATTTCCTAGCTGCTTGTGTGGCTTGAAACTGGACTGCATGATCGTCGCTTTGAATGCCATTGATGATCTCAACCATGGTCATCCCTGCAGACTACAAAGTTCAGTGGAAAATAATACATTGACAGTGTATTTGACACAAAGGTCCCTGCAGTTGTATGCATGGAATATATATATATATATATATCCTGGAAGAGACGTTTTGGGAGTTTTGTGATAATCATAGGTCTCACTTTACAATACCACAAGCAATATTTAACACTTTTTATAGAATCTATATATAGCACAAAATAAAACAATGAACCTTCTTCTTTCATCATAAGCAGTTAAATTTTAAAAATACCAAATTGTTAATAAAACCCCCAAGATTAAAAAGTAGTGGATGTGTTTCTATTAGGGTGGGTGCCACAATTGGAATGAATATCATGCACAAAAAAAAAAAAAAAAAAAAAAAATGACAGGGCGACACATTAGCTGTTTGCTAGAGATTCACATTTATACATATGACCTGTCACATTACACAATTAAAAAGTAACATGTCACTGCAATGCACTAGACAGACTTGATGCCAGTTTAAGTTGATATTTCCTAGAGGATGCTAAGCAACATAGAAAACAATTTCCAAATGAGTACTTACAAGTCCAGGGCCTTGACAGTAAGGTAAGCCTGGGGCAAGAAAATTTTTTTGACAGATATTTTTTTGAAAGCTTTCCGCCCCTTAAACTGGCCCAAACTGACTGGTGGTAAAATATTGTGCTGCAAGGACATGTTAAGTTTAAATGAATAAATAAATAAAATACTGGAGTGATGCCCGGGGGCATGAATGTCTCGCCAGTGTAATTCAAGCAACTCCGACGTTTTTTGTTGACCGACGGACGGACAGAGACTGCTTAGTCTCGCCAACAGCTTACGCTGGTGAAACAATAAAATGATTAAAAAAAAAAAAAAAATCAGTTATGAGATCTATCTGGATAACATGTCCAGGTCATCAGGTTTCCTTGGCATGGGTTAGATGCTTAGTACCCCACTCACACCAAGGAAAGATGTTGACTCAGTCTTGACTGAAGGGACAAAGAGTGAACCCAGTACTTGGCCAAATTTTTGTGAAAACACTGTAGGATAAATTCTCAATCATTAACTTAATGTCAAACGCTGAAGTATTTCAATACATGTTATGAGTTGGACATGTGTAGATGGATAATTTTAACATGATAACTTAAACAAGATAGAAATATGGGAAAGTGTACTGTCCACCAAGCCAACAGCCCTAATGTTTTTTTTAACTAAATTAAAAAAAAAAAAAAAAATCCTGACCATCTGAAATGTATGTGGAAGTTGGCATATTTACCTTATTTGTACTATCTTGCAGAGGACTGACTGGCTCATCATCAACAGTCATGTTTCTTCTCTTGGTTAACTGGTCATCTTTTCTGGCCTTCCGAAGCTCAACGTTTACTTCATTTCTCCTTCTTCGTAGAGCCTGTAAAAATGAATAGCATAAGGGAATTTTTTATTTCTTTCCTGTCATTTTTGCAGATAACAGATACAAACATAACCCTTGTGTGAGAAAAAATGGACTGGTCTGAACTCAGTTACCAAATTTTGGGCACTTGTAAAATATTAGATTTTCCTTCTTGAAGGCCAAAATTATGTACAACAAAGAGCTTCAACTGACCACACTGTCCTCAAAAGATAATTCCTGCTTTACCATCACAAAAAAGTACAGAATTAATAAGAACTAATGATATTTCCACTTCTGTGAAACTGAAAGATAATCATGCACTTTTCCTTCCTTACAATGGAATATGATGGTCATTTGATGTTTCTCACACTCTTTTACCCATATATTGTTCAAAGTTGAAGACTTTCAATGTGATTTTGTACATGTATGTATCCTGGGTGCAGGAGGTATATGGTATACCACAAGCCCTAGTGGACGTGTAGCTTTGAACTCACATCTGCATCCCGTCCCTTGTTCTTGTAGGTCTTCAGGCGCTCAGCAGTGGCAGACATTGTTTTTGTAGCAGTGGAAACTCCTTTGAAATTTTGAAGAATTTGTACACTTTGGTATATAATATATGGTAAGTCTACTGAAAAAGACAATAATATACATAAACATGATAACATTTGATCATGGTAGTGTAGCATAATTTTCTTTTCTTAGTAAGTTTGAGAGAAGTCAAAAATAGAAAAAAAAAAAAAACCCAAAAATTCATTAAAAAATGGTTACCTCGGAAGCAATTTGGTGAGCGGTTTTGGAGACTTTTTAAGATTTGGCTAAACAAAAAAAAAAAAAAAAAAAAAACTTCATAAAAAAAATACAACAATCATTGGAGTGCAACCATTTAAAGAAACTTGGTGAAGATCCATTAAAGGAACATTGCCAGAAAACTTAAAGTAAATCTGGCTGACTGTTTTGTCACCAGGTTTCAGCTAAATCTGAGAGACGGTTCTGGAGAAGTCGAAAATAATAAAAAAAAAATATACATATATAAGTGGACATTTAAAATGCAGGGACTTTTCAAGGACCTTACTAAAAAAAAAACATTGATTTTCAAACTTGAAAATCCCATCACCACCTGTGAAAGATCTAAGGGTCCTCAGGAACTTGTATTCCTATATACATTTAATTCAAAGCAACTGCACATTTATGCTTAATATTACATAAAATCGGTGAATTTCAAAATCACATACATGGATGTTAGAGGTCCTGCCCTGCCAAGACTGAAAATGGCCAAAATTAGAACTCTCCCAAAGAAAACAATGGCATGTTAAAAGCTCCAAAGACTGAATTCTGTCTGAAGACTGAAGTTTGACACCCATGGCCATGCACATATGATGAATATGCAGCCACACGGCGCAGACTGCCAATGTGGCCTAAAATTGCATGATTTTGACAAACCGTACTCGCTGCCAGGATAGAAATTGAAAAAGAACTTGGAGAGAGGACCATGTGCAGTTCAACAATTGTCAATTTCTGTCAAAAGTTTACGACAAATATACTTTAACAAAAATTGTACTAGTAAATTACGCATCAAAAATTCATATTTTTGCATTCAGTTTGTCAATTTAAACTGCAATTGTGGTTCAAATACATACCTTTCTCGAAGAATCAGGAGAAATGTGTCAAAAGTACTGTCACCCAGCCACCCGAAATTTTGAATAAACCACGTTCTCTTTAAAGAGTTGTATGCTTGATTCTGATTGGATAATACAAATTCCAAACTACATTTTGATTGGCTTCTTAAATTGGACTCAAAACATAAAAGGAAGTCATGAAAAATCGAAAGAATGATACAGAAATGAGATTGCAATATGTCGATTGCATTTTATCTTAAAAATAAATGAAACCAAAGTAAATTAATAGATTTTATCTATTTGAAGCCACTTCAGAAACATGTGCTGTCGGAAGTCAGCAGAGCGCATGCGCAGGTTATGTTTTGGAAAGTTGCAAAATGTCTGCCGACGAGGACACAGAACTGAGGGATTTGGTGGCCCAGACCTTAGAATCCAATGGTGTTCTTGGTAAAATTAGGGTGTGTACAACATAAAACGAAACTTTAAGAACATGATTATCGGTCTATATGCAATAGGGGTGGATTCAGATGACGATCTGTACATATGCAGCCGGCTTACATGTGCCCGCGCTTGTCAGGACACGATTCGTACAAGAATTGTTGGTAACCGGAGAGTTGTAAATCGCAGCCAGCAATGGCACATGCGGTGTGCCGGCATATTTCTTCATCGAGATTTTGCTGGTGACTAAGGCAGAGTTCCGCGCCTACGTAGTAAGGAATAGAGCCTAGATAAAGATCATATGTAATAACTATGTGTAACCACGACATCATGAGAAACGTTTGACTGAGATTCTGAGTGGCTGGCGTCAGCACAGTGCACTTGAAATTGATTGGCATTGGGACACCAAACATTGGTATAGATTCGACTTACGGAATTCCATACACACTTTCTCAAAATGATAAATAATATGTAACAGCCAGGCTGTGGAAGCTCCCGAAGGCAAAGTACGACTCGCATGGCCTATCGCAGGCATGCTCGTTTTGGCTCGACGCTTTGTCGCCCTACTGTGTTGGGTGTCTTTCCAAGCGTGATTCATATTTTGCGATGACTGGGTTTTGTGTAGTTCCCTACAGCCTGATTCATATTTTCCGTGCAGCGAGGTAGGGAACCAGCCAAGGCCATAGCCTGGGGCCGGTGAGCGTTTATCTTTGCTTATCAACTGTCATTCCCTGAAGAAGGACTTATGATCCGAAAATTTGAGAAAAATATTAACAATTATGTACACGACAATGAACTTGTTCTTTCATTTGGGTTAATCTGTCGCGGAGAATGATTCAGTTTTCACGGGTTCTAGACTACACTTCCGCTTCCTGTTTGCTTCAAAAAACAACTTCCGTGCTGCAAGCAATTCAGGCCATCCACTAGCAAGATAAGGGAGCATGAATTAATTTGTTTCCTGTACGCACGTAACGGTTTAGCTCCCTTCGGGAGCTATCAATATTGTTATATTTGACTGGTTCTGACTCCCAATATCTAGTTTCACTTACCAGTGTCTACAGAACCAGGTCCGGTTTGCGGATAATTTTCCTGCCACAGAACCAGTAAGCCTGCGATTGGCAACCGTCTGGACAGTATGATCTTGCTATATTCTTGCGACACTCCATCTGCAGCATTTCAAAATGTAAATTTTTGTAGCACACAGGTTAGGGTTACACTGTTGTATGGCACATGGGTTGGTATAGAATACCTGGGTCTGGGATGGAATAAACCTAATGTGGCTTGTGCTTTATTCCATATTTATTAGTTACAGTACCACAGCCAACCCTTGTACTGTATTTGGCTGTGATACCAGACCAGGCTGTCCAATGATTTCTCACAATATTGCATAGAGTACCCGATCTGGCATTCCTGTGTGTATTGTCTGGGGTACTGGGCTTGGCTGTGTAGTCGCTTCAACAACCGAAACCGGACCCGGTTAAGTGGCCATGTCCTTCTCTTGAAGTCTAAGAAAGGGTTTTAGGCACTTGCAAGTTGAAGTAAACAGTGCTTATTATTATGCAAAGTTGACCCAGGGACATGCTATTCAGATTGACTACCAACGGGCTGAGGCTTGTTTGATGTGTGTAGGTTGCTGACAGCTCGTGTGATTAGTGCTACATACACATCCCACTCATTGGTTATGCACATATGCCATGCAGCAGTGATGGCCTCAAGTGGTCTTGGAGCTGATGTGATCTTGCAAGACTCAAACCACAGGTGCTCGTAGCGTATATAATTAGCATATATGGATATGAGGGCGAGCAGAGTTCTACAGCCATCAGACTGTACCCCCCTGAAAAGAAAGGTTTGAAACACTGGCTCTTTTCAGTGAAATAATAAACACTATTTTACAATGATTTTTTTTCAGTTTAACTTGTTAGAATTTGAATTCACCCATAAGTACACTTTCGCATGGACAAATTTACCCAAACTCGCTTCGGATGTGTAGTTCCCATTGGCGCCTATTGTGGTGACTTTTTGTCCGAACTGGAACTGAGATGCTCTTTGGGGACATTTAGAAAGACCAGATCACAATATTTCTCGGAGTATTGCATTGAAAGTCGGTGAACAAACTACAAATATACTTTTGAGTGGAATGTGTGAATTTTATTTGCCTATGTTGGATACAAACGGAAAAAATAAAGACAGAGGGAACAAAGGTATGTTGGTTATTTCACTGAAAAGAGCCAGTGTTTCAAACCTTTCTTTTCAGGGGGGTACAGTCTGATGGCCGTAGAACTCTGCTCGCCCTCATATCCATATATGCTAATTATATACGCTACGAGCACCTGTGACTCAAACATTGCCAACAATCCCCATTTTACACAGAAATTGGAAGATTTGCAAGCCTAATTTTCAGCAGAAGCTAGGATCGACCACAGGATATGATAACACTGTTGGGAAGATTGGTCTTTACACATTTCAGATATATGAATGCTTTCTATGGTCCTATCCAGCAAAAGTGGTAAACACTAAAATTATAGTTCCTTGTTATTTGGGGCACAAATGGCTACCTTATGCAAACTACTACAGGCAGACCCAATATCACCAGTTTCACCAACCTACATCCAACATCAGTCAGAATGACTTAGCGGGATTAGTATGGGGATAGCCTGTGAAGGGACTTCCAGGTTTTCTCACCTCATAACTCACTAAAAGGATTAACACTGGCATTGTGGGAGTCCATCTGAATAGCACGCCCCTGGTTGACCTTATGCATAGCCCAATTATTGCCAGTAGCATCTATGTGAGACTCCCACACCTTAATTCTTGGTTTACAACAGTGGGTATAACTGTGGAGTAATAAGTGTATACCTCTAGGGTTTGACCAAGCACATTTGGTACAAGATTGTTAACAATGGTACAAATATTCCGATTTTGCCCGATGTGTGTTTGTATGGTAGCCTTGTATTTGAGTCCTGGACTTGCTCTGATGCCATTGGTGAAAAGGGAGAATATGTACTTAAGCAAATGTATCTTGCAAAGCATATCAGCTTGTTTGCCTTTTGGACAGTTAAACATTTTCATCACCTTTTAAAGAAATACATGTACAATACTAATTTTGGTTATCCCCATATTCACCAAAATTAGGATATGAAAAGTGGTTATTCTTGTGAAAATCTAACCAGTGTACCAATCTTCCATGAAAATGTGTTTAATGTAATGATATTCCATTGTACTTTTCCAGGCACAGTTACGAGCCAGTGTTTTCCTGGCACTTGAAGAACAGGAATCTGTACAGGTAATTGGTTTGCCATGTTATACAATATAATACATGTACCAATTATTAGCAGACATTTTTTTTTCTTTCTTCATGCTTGCCCTCAAAAACTTTATATGTGATTACTTATTCCAGATGTATTTTCCACTCCCAGTTTATTATGTGAAAAAAGATCAGATGGTCAAAAAAATTTGAAAGGGAGGTGTTATACAAAACAAAAATGACTTGGGTATGGGGTATTTTCTGCAAAACATCCTCAAACTTCTTGCAACAGTTCTTATGAAATACCTTGAAGCATAGAACATTTTATTCTTGTGGCCAGTAAGTCTGCTGGGGGTGTGCAAGTGTTTTGCTATTAAAGACAGTTATTTTCTGCAATATATGGATGGCGTTTTGCATGACTTGATGATGTGCCTTATTTTCCATTATAATACTAGTTTTATCACCTTAAAAGTTGCATCCTTGAATTCAAAATCAAGAGGCACCCCCGAATGTATGTTTGCCTTAAAAGTACAAAAGGGTGGTCTAAAAAATGCAAGCAGTATGGCAGTAAATATGGAAAGATAGAAAATTACTTGGGAAAGTTTATTGAAAAAAGGAACTGGTAATTTCCAAGGATTTCATCAACAACAAAAAAATTTAATGTGCAGTTCCTCCAAAATGGATCATGTCAAGGTTGTTAAACCATGATGTAGTGTATGTAAGGAGTGATGTACATTGTACATGTAGCAGTGTGTTCTATTACCCAAATGTCTTAACAGTATGCAGGAACAGTAAAAAAAAACAAAAAAAGAGTTACTACAAGTTATAGTCACAGAAGTGCACACATACATGTAGCTTGAATCTAAACATGCTAAAAGTTATATGTAGCGACATTCACAGCTCATGTAAGAGCTCTGTTACTAAAACAAGAAAACAGACAAGATTCAGTAGTCTGTGGCTCATGTAGGGCAGACAGGACAAAATACATGTGGTAAAGGGGAGTCATTTTCAGCATGGTGTCTTCGGAAAGGATGCTAGAGCTACACAACAGCTGTTTTGTACATGTCATCAGAAGTCGGAAATGTGCAGGCCTGTTCTCTTGTTTCCATGTAATTTCCATCCATGCACACATTTGTGTCACAACACATGAAAGTGCTGTTTGGACTTTTATGATACATTGAAACAAGTAATATGCTCAATAACAAATAAAGAAGTTACCTGACTTTTCAAGAAGACTTGAAAGTGTGTGTGTATATATATATATATATATATATATATATATATATATATATAATTGCAAGAGGCCTGTTCTTTGTACATGTATAATGTTTTACACATGATGTGTAGGTTTGAGTATTGGAAACATTGAAAATACCAATGAAAGTTTGTTGAAAATAAAAGTATTCATGCACTTAATGTGCTGGGGTTTACCCTATACCTTCAAATCAGTAAAATTGAGCTTTTACTACTTTTGGGATGCTGGAGTGTAAATCATTATAGATGCCAAATAGTTTCACTGTAACATGTTTACTTCTATGCAAAACTTTAAGATGAAAAAGTGTCCCTCTGTCAGTACAGGTTTTATGGAATTAATCAATTAATTGGCCATGAGATGTAATCACTAATGGTGATGTTTAGATAACCATTGACAGTCAAAGCCTCACTGGATGTAGTTTTTACAGCCGGTGAGTGGATTACTTCACAGGTGACTGATTAGAATCACTATATTGTTTGTAAGTGTAGGTCAAAGTTATTACAGAGTTTAAAGGATTAGCATTTAGTCATCCTTCTTAATGGCCAGAGCAGATGTAATTTGTGAGAAAATAAACTCAGCAAATCTCCTTGGTTATCTTTGGAAGTGAATATCCCAGAAACAAATTTTTACAAAACTTGTTAATTTTGAGACAGCGTCACTCAAAACTGGATGGATGAATCTTTATGAAATTAATGGCTATGTACAGACAAGAGTATAACTGAGGTAACTATGTTTTTTTTTTTTTTTTTTTTTTTTTTTTTTTTTTGCAATATTCCAGTCTTAAGTGTTACTTTTTGAGCTCCAAAATGGAAAAGTTATCAGTGTTAATAGCAGACGCTGAAAAATTCCATAACATGTAAAACCACTCCTTTTAACAGAAAACAAAAAACTTGTTACCTGAGTTATACTATTGTCTGTACACAAGGCTGATTTCAAGTTTTTTATGCCAAAGGGTTTGTTGTGATTCTGTCTCCGAGTGTAAATCTGACCCCTAGAATAAAATGCCCCTCACATTTTACAAATTTATCTTAGAATATTTAATGTTACATCAATTACAAAGAAACTACATACTCTGACAGAACTAAAAATGTATACATCGATGGGCTTGTATACAAAAACAGACACAGTGGCAATTTTTGCACCACTATGTTCTATGCACTGTAAATAAGAGCAGGCGCCTTCAGAGGTGCAGATATCCAACATTTACACAAGAGGTTTGGAAATTCAAGATTGTCTAGTTTATAATGCAGAAACAGTTTCTCTTTATGTCTGTCTTCTCTATCTATCTATATATCTGAGGAATGATTTTGTGAACTGATTAATTAAAATAAAATTTAAAATTTCAGAACAAGACTCCGTTTCAAAATCAGGAACTCAAGAAGTTCAATAGCACAAGAGAAGGTAAGATGAACTTGGAAAAGATTAACCCTCCCTGTCTTTGAATTGAGACTGAGTCAACAGCTTTCCTTGATGGGTTGAGCATTAAGTGCCCAACCCACACCAAGGAAAGCTGTTCACCCATGACATGTTGCTAGGTTTCATGCGCAATTCTCATTCAAGTTGTTCTTCATTTCTGTTAGAATTATTGAAAAAAACATTGAGGCAGACAACATTTGACCAGCAGTCAGTTTAAAAGAGAAAGGGTTAATTCAAGTCCAGTCATGTTTGTTTGTGTAATTTATTCAAACACTGCTTCTCAAATTTTATACATGTGCATATAATTTACCATTATTTATTTAGATTAACTTCTGTTCAAGTAACCAGTGCAGCAAAATATATCAGAAGTACACAGTTCATGAATGATTTTGTTTTCATGTGCAAATTTTATTGACAGTTCTGTGTCCATCATGACTACAATAGGGAAGCCATCAAAAGTTCAATGTTTGTGAGAGAACTCCAGTTTAGGCTGAAGTTTACTGACATTGAAACAGTAACCTCTCTTTCTTAAAAATATGTTTTATTATGGCAAGTTTTGTGTTGATCAAACTACTTTATGCTGTGTATTGTCATATCAAAGTATGATCTAGGTATCTTATCATGTTAAAGACATTAATACCTACAACTGTGTTATTCCACTGGATACCTACATTCTTCTCAATATTAAGAGGACTTTTTATAAATCTGTATTTTGGGAGAGAGAAAACTACATGGGACTTCTAATTGTTGTTGCTTGAATTACCATGTTCCTCCTTGTAAGTACGCGAGGCACATTCAAAATAATATAATAAGTCTTGAATATAGAACCCCACGTTGAACATTATAAGTAAAGTACAGAGAAGAAAATGGTCACATCTTGTATTTTTTTGTCTGGTTTTTGATCATTTCATTGTAAGGTAGTATGCAAGCTTAATTAGAACCGAGCCTGTTACTGACTGGAATACAGTAACTGTCTTCAGGTCATGGCAAGACAGCAAAATTTTCATGGCTTTCCTTAGTTTACTATTTTCCTGTTACTGTGTTTTTATTATCTCTGATTTCCTAATAATACAAAACCATGAAAATGAGGACTTACTATAACGTTATTCTAACACAAACTTGATAGGACCTATGCCCCCAAAAAAGTGAAATTAAAGTTGTTAAATATGTGACAAGTATGCATAAACCATGAATACAAGTACATTTAGAGTATTTAGGCCCGCATTGTAATAAATACTTAAATCTTGCATGGTGCCGCGTGGTTGCTTTGAACATTTTAATTGGAAATGAAACTGAAAATAAGTTGTATATTGCAGGTCGCCTTGTGACAGCCTTGGTGAAGGAATTCTTGGAATATTTCAACTTAGAATTTACGCAAGCTGTGTTTGATCCAGAAACAGGATTTGTAAGTAATGAATAGTTCACATGCCTGAGATTTTAGTTTGCTTTCGCACATATTGCAATCAATCACTGCATAAAACGTGCTGACAGGCACTTGCCTGGTTTCACTGTGTTTCAGACAAGCAGTTAACACCAACAGCACATGCTGTTAACTTTGTATATGTGAAAGAGAGAGTTGTTGCCTCTGACATGGTCGGGAAAAGTTCTTGTTGGCGATTATTTCACTTATGATAAATTTATCCGTTAGTGGTCACATGAGATAATGGTAACAAATGGAGTAGCTATAAAAGTTTGCTGGTTGTCCTTGTTTCTATTTAAAAGGCCGGTGAGAACATGTTGTCTCATGATACAAATCAGCACAGTTTGCCAAAGTGTCTGGACAAAGCTTGTTTAAATTTGGCACTTAAGTACTTCATTATTCTGGTCAGCAAAGGGGTAAGCGAAAAAAGTGAACTGGTTCCCCAGAAATATGAAAAAAAAAAAAAACATTTGATAACAGTTTGAACAAGTGGACAGTATGAAATTAAACAAACTTCCAGATTCAACGGGAAAAAAAAAATGGAAGTCGAAGAACACAGTACCACAGAACAATCTATCAATGTTTTGGGTTGTATGCATCATGGGCTAAACCTTCAATCCCTGTTTCAAAGAACCTTATGGGAAATAAAGTTTGCTAAGCCTGTCTCATCACAAAATTTTGTGTCAACTTATAAGTTATAAATGTACCTTGTACCATATGCTGTGTTTTTTATGCAGGGTGACCACTATGAAGGGAGAAACAGCGTAGCCAGAGATCTGGACATCATCGAGTCGGATGGTTCTAAAAAGGCCCCACTTTTATCAGAAGTGGTAAAGAGGCTATCCGGTAATAGAGATGCAAGGGGCCGACTTGGCTCCGATTCACAAGTGAGTGACTGCACTGATAATGATCTTATTTGCCATAGATGATGTTCAAAATAGATGTGGTAGGATTAACTTACTGTACAACATTGGGGTCTAGATATCGTAATCATTTATGTGTAGCATTTTCATTCCCCAATAGGTTTTAGTGTGTTAGTCTCGTGGCTTTGGGGTGGTTTTCAAGGGTATGTACATATTGAATACTTTTGGTATATATGCCATACTGATATCTTGAGCACATTTGTGTTACTGCTATGTATATGATCTTTTTTTTTTTAATCTACAGATTGATGTTTTTTTCTCTCGCACATTTTCAGACACAGAAAAGCGACTGTTTTAAATATACATGTGCTGCATTACAGGACAAGACAGTTTTCTTTTGGCTTGAACAAGAGAGTGTCCATGCCTTCCCCCTTTTAGAAAAGTAACCACTAGAGTGCCAATTGCACTTCATATTTCAAATTATCCTGTATAAACCAAGGAATGAGTATATCAGCATCATTTCTATTACCAGCAAGTTGTACCAGTCCCAGTATTTCTGTGAATGTAATCAGTCATTCCATTCATGAGTGTTTGTTTCTTATTGAGTGGGTTACCTTATTTGGATGTTGCAGGATTATCAGGTGATTGTATATCCTCTCCTTATGTTGACAGTTGGTTTCATAATTAAGTGTTTGTGATCTGTGGATAATATAACAAGACGTGACTAATCTGCTCAAAAAGGTTGTCTTTTATGGAAAAATTTACAACAATCTGACATTTCAAACAGTTATAAATATGATTGTGTTCAGTGCAGTGTGGTAATGATCTTACTATGATTATGAGTTTTTCTTTATTTTGAGCTTGAATTTTCTTTAAAAAATGGCATTCAGTCAGTTTATGACATAACAGATTAGACCTGTTCGTGCCGACATGTATGGAACTTTTCTGGACCCTAAGTAATTATGCATTCCATTGTTGGCCTGATTGTCCAATCAGCAAGTGGCCAAGTCAAGCTCACGCCTTCATATATTTGCAACAGATGCAGCATCTAACGCTAGTGATTACAGCTTGGATCGTGCTGAACAGTGCAAATCTTTTACCCAAAAAGTCACATCAGTGGTGAAACGTGCATTTTTAGTTTGCTGACGGTTTGATTTTTCGACATGTAATCCTACCAGCGTGGTCGAGCACAAAATGTAAACAAAGCAGGGTGCATTTCCCGAAATAAACGGAACAAACCCGAGTCCTATGAACTGGTCTTTTGTCTTCCAAATAAATCATTGCCTCGCCCAAAAATGTTAATATATTTTGTACTCAACTTTGGCACAAAGATACACGTAGCGTGTTCAGCAAAGACAAGGCTTCACAGATCCTCATAGACAGAAGGAGACACATGATACAATTCATTGATGGACACTTGCTCTCGTAGTATTGCCAAAAAGTCAAATGATATGTGTGACATATTCCTAGTACTTTGAAAGTGCCAGACTTATAGCTTCACACATATATGTACATACGGAGTGTAATTTTTTGCCAGTCTGCACTGTTTAGATAGAACTTTGAAGTAGGCGACCCTTCAGTAGCAAGATATTTTTGCTTTTATTAGCTGATTGAAACAGCCTTTGGCTATATAAAAAAGAAAAATTATCTTGATTGTATCACCCACAGAGGTGCTAGGAAGTATGCAAAATGTACTTTGAGGTTATCTATGTCATATTTTAGAGGCATCATAAATCTTGTCTATTTTTTTCCTGTTTATATTTATGTACCCAATTCAAGCAGGATTACAATATTGTTTTGTGAACTATGTTTATTCTAAAGTGTCTGACTACAAAGTATTCCATTTCATCACTTGCTACATACAGCTCATCAGATGTGTTATTTTAATGGCATATTCTGTAAACAATTCAGGAATTTAATTTACTAGGAGTATCCATTGCCTTACATGTATGTGTCAAACTTTCTGCCTCGGCAGCGGCAGCAGTTACCATAATTATGTCACAGGGTACACATCATTCTGCGTATTTTCTGCGTGCCATTTGCTAAAACCTGTTTACAAACACTTTGCTTATTTGAATGTATCAGTTACCATTTGTGTTTGACAAAGTGCTCTTCCAGCTGACCTCTGTAGCGCTAACCTGACTTTAGGTGACTATTTCTCCGCTGTTTTGTGTGTCTAACCTGTTTGCTGTGTTCTTGACTGGTAAAACAGGACTTGGAGAGCTTCATACAAGTGCCTAAGGTATTCTTTTCATCTTTTTGGTCAACATTTTCTCACTGTTAGTTACGTGTTACCTAATTGTTGTTTTTTCTTTACAGAGAGGTAATGATATGCATTATGTAAGACTTAATTCAGATTCTGTGGCATTCAAAATGATGTAACCGTAAGAGAAGAGGAAAGAGCATACAGTGTAACGACACATGTATGCAGAGGGAAGCGTAATTTACAAGAGAAGTTTGATAAATAGTATTTACATTGTGAAAGATGATAGCGTTGAAAGAAGAAGAAGAAAGAAAGAAAGAGGGATTTGTTTTCCTCATAGCTCGTATTTGTCTTGTATAAATCCATGTTGCTGTGAAAGCAGGCCAAACTCCATGTTATCTCGGCTATGTTTGTGAGGTTTAGGAAATGCAGGATTAGTGTGTTAACAAGGCATTATTTATGGGTTGAAAACGCTGGTTTACTGAGATAGACCACATGAAAGATTCTATTATACAGTGTGAGATATGTTAGTTGACAACAGAAATATATATGTTATTTCCTGTCATTTTACCTGATTTCATTAATGTACACCAAACTGAGGGGCGTTTTCTTTCGTGCTCAGTTTGGACAGTGGCTCTATGGCTCTATCGGAGAGTCCTTGCTTTCAAACATAAGATTTCCAGAGCCTTAGCTTTTGTCTCAAAACGTAGTTAAGGTGACATGCTGCACAAGTGATAGAAATCAATTGGTTAACATCCCACGTTCTTCATATCAGGAATACACCTACTCATCACAGGGTCGTCAGGTAAATCTATAAAAAACAAAATTTCCAAAAAGATTTTTCCCTTTTGCGTGGAAAGTTAACATTTTGTTGCTGCTGATTTTTGTGCATGCATGCAATGTGCACAAAGGGCTTTTAGAATTGGTCTAAGTAGTTGGTTTTGTTCTTATTTCAAGGAGAAACGTTTGACAACAAATTTCAGTTGATTACTTTTGGCTTTATATCAATAACTTGAGTTACCGTACTAACCAGTTTGCTGCGTTTAGTACTTGGCCGTGTAACCATGACAACACGCCCTGGTATTGAATGAATCTGTTTGGATTTGATTGGGTAATGCAAGGATCCTGGGGTAATTCTTTCACAAATTACTTCTTTAATGCAAAACAAACCAGTAATAAAAAGTTACGGGAGGGAAGTCAGACTAATTCATATTTATATTTTAAAGAAAAAAAAAAACTAATTAAGAAAAGAGAAAATATGTCACCTGTTCCTTTATGGTCGCAGCACTGAAGAGATTTTGGCTTATTTCTCGCACAAGTAAACTCTGATTTCCATGCCTTGAGTAAGCTTTTCCTAACATTTTAACAGATTTGTGGGGGGTTTGTATTTGACCTGTAGATGATTGTTTGTGAAAAGAAATACGAAAACTGGATTGGTTTGCATGTCTAATAATACTAAAGTTTGTCCCTGGCACCCTCAAATATGTAATCTGAAGCATGAATATTTGAGTACATGATTTCAGTTCCACAACTCATGGCATAAGGCTGACTACTTTGTATCACAAATATTGGTGTTGAAATTAAAAATAATGCAGATAATGATTTTATTGGAAATTCATCCATTGATAATACATTGCAACTGTACCACTTCTCATCCAATTTTTCCAGCTTTCCTGCATGATAACAAGTCTTTTTTTTTTTTTTGGTTGTTGTTGATAATTTTTGCGATAATTTTGATTGAAAATTATACAATCAAGTACTTTTCTTTGCTGTTGCTACCTGTGAGGCCTTATATGTTCTGAGCTGTTGTCTATGTGGTCATATTGAGAGTTGAGGGCTGGAAAGTTTAAAAAGCAAACAATGTTTGTATTTTTGCTACATTGTTGTAAAATTATGGTATTTGAGACAAGGTGCACTAAAAAAAAGGTGCCATTTTTGAAATGAAAATGGCAGACCCTATATGCGAATTAAAAACTTAAATGAGGCAGGGACGTGCTATTTAGATATCTAAATAGCACATCCCTGTATGAGGTTTGCAAAGTATTAATGCTCAGAGTACTAATCATCTTTGACTATGAAAAATTTCCTATTTATTTTTCATATTTTCTGATCGAAGTGAACAATGCAAGAAATATTTCCGTAACAGCTAAAGCTTGCTGAAATACCAATGACTTGGCTGGGGTGAAACTTGTACAATCACAAATCCTTGTTAGAGATAACCATATTTGGACAAGCAGAAAAAAAGGAGGCAAGTGAATGGGAGCAACATGAAATTAGATGGATTAATTACCACAAATAAGGTTGCAAATTACAACATTTTGTGAGTTAATATTTACTGTAACAGTTATAATAAATTTTGTGTCCTATTGCTAGTACATTTTTTACATGTCCCACATGTAGGACCTTTCCACGAAGCATGTATCTGAAGCAAGGAAGAAATTTGAGCAGTATGACACAGTGAGTAATGAGTACCTGCTTTGTAGTATAAAGAACAATTGCTGCCCAGTATAACTGTTATCCAATTCCCTGTCTTAGATATTATCCAGTCAAACCGTTTTCTCTTTGCAAGGTCTAGTTGTATTTGTCACAGTTATGAATGCGAAAAAGCCAAATGGCTTCATTTTACTTCTCATACCAGAATTGGCTTTTACATATGTACATATAGTATACTTACAGCAGGAAAATGTGTGTTGATGAAAATTTCTGGATGTAATTCTTCAGAGTTCATCATGCTAAGAACAAAGTAGTAATGTGTGAGAAGTGCTGTGAATAGAATTTTAATTTGTGGGGTTATGTCCCAACATCTGCATATTTCTTTAAACTGTAAAATATGCAGATTTCCTGTCTGTGTATCATATGTACCACAGTGCCAGTTGTCTCTCCAGTTTGAAAATGTCTCTGTGTGTAAAGGCTAAAAATAATTTACGATTTTTGATGATGCCTGGTACAGTCGGGATTGGGAAGTGTCGCTACTTGCACTCTGTTGTAGGACAAGAACGGTACCATTGACAGGGATGAACTGCGAGCACTCTTCTGCGACATGTTCCCAAATTTTCACAGGTACAAAACAACTTTTTTTTTTTTTTTGAGGGGTGATTCAACATTTTCAAAACAGTATACATAGTACATTTTTTTTTTCTATTTGTTTTTGTTAAGTATTCCCGTCTCCCTGTCTCTGAAACTCTACCAGAAAGATCACTTTCTCACATTTAAAAATCACTTTCCACTTCAGCTGACACTAATTGAATAGGTGGAAATAAATTAGGAAGATTTATTGGGTTCACAGCGCAAGTATTTGCCTTTTTTTAATTTTTTTTTTGCCAGTACCTGTATTCAATGACAACTACAGAGATTGTCTGCAGGTACTTAAGTGGTTAATTGTCATTTAATTGCATTGTCAAGAGTGTACACCACCATTTAACACCTGCCCCCACCCCAACACCCAACCCTGTCTACTGTTGGTATGCTGATGGAAATGATGAAGTTAATAATTTGCAAATTTATTGCAAAGCAATAAGATCATAGTGCTGAAGTTTTTGTCTGATTCGAGTTACACCAAAAACGTCTGGTATCAAAGGTGTGTCTGCCATGCACCAATACAAAACTGGAAAATGTGGACAAACTGTGAGAGACATGGAAAATAGCCAAAGTTTCCAATATCAAAAATATTAACAAACAGACTCCCCCTCCTATGCCATTTTGTCTGTGGGTGGTAACAACACTCAAGAGGTAGCTGTGCTTGAATAAAGTGCAAGTTTTGCCATTTTGTGGGGTTGGATTTTTGTTACTTGGCCCACAGCAGATTTTATGAAAAATTCAGACAAGTGGAAGTAGTGGATTAAATCTCCTAAAAAGCTCAGGGTTTGTTTTTAGTTGTCCTGTATAAGGATTTGCTTGTCATGGACAGTGAGACTTGGCAAAATGTCAAGCCCTGTTTTGCCTAACTTTTGTTTGTGTTTAGATAAAATAGTTGATGTAAGGCCCAATCCCGGCCAGTCAAGGTACAATTAAAAGCATCAAACCCAATATTCAGCAACTGGTAGTAAGTGTAGACCTACCACTACTCGTTGAATAGTGGCAGAGGGATTAATATAGGCTTTGCCTTCTTCCCAGTTGCATTGTCAATGAAATATGTTGAAACCAAGTGTAGACCAATGGTATTTAACAGTGTGTCGTTTGTTTTGGTAGTGGTTTTGAAAGTAATGTAGATTAAACCTTAAAGCACTGCTATAAGACTGAGGTCATCAGCTTTCCTGGAGGCATTTTGTGCACAACATGCATAATGTGCCTCGAGGAAAGCTGTTGACTAAGACTACTTTTTGCTTTAGACTAGGCTTGCTGGCATTTGAATGAAAGCTATCTTCACGAGGAATTTGAATCTTTTAACCATTATGTGTTTGACGGTAATGAGAAAACGACAATAGCCATGATTAGTGCTTGGGGGGGGGGGGGGGGTTAAGTGAAACAGTGATTTGTGGCTGATGTGTGGTGCCTGTGTTACAGAAACATGCTGGATCGCTATGTTAATGATGAGTTCAGAGCAGCTGACAGGGACTTCAGCAACAGTAAGTTACAAAGCACTTTGTTTAAAAGAGTAGGTAAAGCCAGTAAAGAAAATCATACAAATACTATGCACAATCTCCCCCTGCCCCCCCCCCCCCCAAAAAAAAATTATGGAAAGGGTTTTTCATGGGGGGGGGGGTTGTTAAATGAATTTACAAGATAGATGAAATAAATCTCAGCTGATTTCAAGCCATAGGTGGAATATTTTCAATGAAATCTGTGAAATTTTGGTGTTTGCAGAAATTGCTTAAAACCTTGCATTTTACATTATGACCATATGTGAAGCAACAGTAATATGCAGGATGTTGAAAAAATCTCTCAATTTGGAAATGCTATGCTCTTGTTTGAAGGAGATTCTGAATTCTAGGATGGTGTGAGAATTATTTTGTCCTCGCATTTTTCCATCTGAACTTGTTAATTTCTCGGTGGTAGACACTAGATCAGTCAAGCTTGGGCCATTATACTATATACCTCATTATACACCATCAGTTAGATCCTGTACAATATCAGTGACCATCACTCCACTGTCAGAGATTTTAATGTACCCAATTTGTTTGCAGCCATTGATTTTGACGAGTTTTTGGACATGTACAAGAGACTGTTTGTGCTGTGTAAAAGCGTGGTATCCCATGATGTGTCTGACATCACTCTCAATTCTCCACGGCGCATGTCTGACCTCAACCCTGGCTCCAAGATCCCAGCACCACTCAAGAAGGTACTTTATGACTTGAGGGTCAAGTGAATATATGAGGCGTCTTTAGGGGGTAGATTGTTTAGTGGTGCAATGGAAAAGTTTCATCATTGGCCAGATTTGAAGTACACATAATTTTAATAAGTATAAAGTTTGAAAGGAAATACCTGTAAGTATATACTTACATTAAAAAAAGATCATAACTCATTTGCTTTTTCAAAAGTTTTGTAACAGTCTTCTATAGAGAGATTTATATAGGGCTGTGCCCTTTTTTCCGAATTGCCTTTTTTGAAATGAAAAGTATCTTTAAATTAACAGTCTTATTTGTGTGCAAGCAGATAGAAGTATTAAAACTTAATATTTAGGTGACCCTGCACAATCAGAATTCTCTTTTTGTTTGGTTTAGATTTTAACTATGACTTGTGAAACAACCTTTCAAATCAGCCCATCGTAAGTTGTGTAGTTGGGAAACCCAGGGTTAAAAAAAGCTACTTTGAAATTTGAGGGGGAAAAAAATAAGTGGGGAAAAAAACCAGCCCCCCCCCCCCCCCCCCCCACACACACACTAACATCCTTGTGAGAACAGCATTGGAGACATGAGACCCTCCAAGGTGAGCTGTGATTTTTTTGCTTGATACAAATTTAGTGTGGCTGTCGGTAGGTCAATTCCATTTTATTTGTGCCAGGGCATGTTTATATTGCTATTGTTTGGTGACTTGTCATTCAACATTGCCTTGCAAGCAAAAGGTGACTTATCATATATACATCAAGTGTTTTCTTGTACTTGGCATGTAAGTATACATGTAGTGTTGCTTATGGTCGAGGCATGTGGTATTTTCATTATTTTTGCTTCTTCTGCATCCCAAATCCTAGGTTTTCTTATGGTGACCTAGCCAATCATGTGTAGCCAGTATAGGGAAGATTTATGACCATTTTCTTGGTGAAGACACACAACCGCAGACAAACTGTTCCCTTTTTCTGCAATTTGCTGAAAAGTTTGGTGCATCAATGCTTTGGGTCTTTGCCTTCATGGTCTATGTGTGAGACCAGATTCCATTTGGTGGTGGTGGTGGTGGGGAGAGTATGGATGTGATGGTGTCATCATTGCAGGATAATTATTTTCCCTTATTACCCCGCCATGACAGCACTTTCTTTGAAAAAGAGAAATGCACTGCTTCTTAAGGACTCGTAACATATTTAGGTGAATCTGAATGCAAGATTTAGTCCTTTGTAAAAAAAAACAAAAAACTGTGCCATTTAGATCCATTTATTGTAAAATGATACCAGAGTTTAAAAGTATCCATTTATTGTAAAATGATACCAGAGTTTAAAAGTGGAAATTCACAAAATATAAGATTATTCATATATTATCCATAGTTAAAATGACTTTCAATATATACCAGGGTCAACTTGAGAAGCTTTTCAACCAATATACATTACGTATGTACAGATTTATGTGTACCATGAAGGCAAATGTTTTGGGAGTGCATTCAGTGTTACAAGGCCGTTCATGCGTACCTTGGCTTATGAATCAACAAACTACCTCTGATTTGCATATACAGTGAAACTTGTTTTGAGAGACCACCCTTAAGGTATACTAAAAAAATGGTCACATAAGGCAGGTGGTCTCTCAATGGAGGTACAATAACATGGGAGAAATAGTAAAAGGGACTTTGCAAATATGGCCTTACAAGGCTTGTGGTCTTTCATAACAGTGGTCTTTCAAAACAGGTTTCACTGTAGTTTAAATTGTGCATATATACAAGATAACCAATGCGTATACTGGGGGGGGGGGGGGGGGTGTTACATCATTGTGCAAACATTTACATTTTGCCTGCACAGCATCTTCTTTGAACCTTTCAAGCATTTTCATTTTCTCATTTTATTATCACCCATTTTTTTTCCTCAATAGAAAAGCTGCTATGAAATTCATATTGAGCTAAAAAGGGATTCATGAAAAATGGGAAGCTGTACTTTAACATGGGAAAGATTGAGTTTACTCTATGTTTGTAAGGTAACACTTGGCCAGGGTTAGATGATGCTAAACTTAAAAATCTGTGTATGTCTTTGCAAAAGAGGAAATGTGAGTATGGCCCTGCATTATCCTATGCAGTAATTGTTTCATTATGCTCTTGTCAAAACAGAATGCACAGTTACCTTGGCAACAACACATTGGTTCATCTAAAATGTGACCGAATGCTTGCTATAAGCATGGCTAATACACAAAGTCTTGTAATACTAACAAACCATGCATATTCTAGGTAGTGTTTTGTACCAAACTGCTGATTAGATGGTAGTTTAGTGCTTTTCGTAGCGGTGCTATGTAAGTTATAGATAACAGATCCTGCACTTAAGCTGTTTTTCACGGAGCAGTTGCTGCATCTGAACAAGCTGAGGTTATCTTTTACAAGGCTGGAGTGTAGAGCAAGTCTTTCTCACATGTCTGAAGCTTATGGGTTAGCCTACATGGGTATGAAGAATAACAATTTAATTGTAATCTTTCATTTTGTTTGTCACTCACTGGTTTCAAGTAGTAGACAAACCAATGAGAGGCCATGATGCATGTAATAAAATACCGACTCCTCCCAATTTCAAAATGGCGTCGTTTTAAAATTCGTTTCTCCGATAGAACTTCGATTTGGTGCGTATTTGTGCTTTTAAACATAGGTGAAAGAAAATCCAGTATGGGTGGCCCATCGTGGATAATGTTAGGATCACTTGTTGTTGGATTGTCGTGTTTTCGCTTGGCAAAGCATAAAAATCCAACAACTCGTGATCTCAATGGGCTACCCATACTTTTTTTTTTTTGTTTTTTTTTTGTTTTTTTGTTTTTTTTTTTTTGTTTGTTCTCATTGCAATTAGTTGAGCTTACAGGAAGCCTTTTACTTGTTAGCCAGTCTTTGTCCATCAACACATGAACAGTTCACATTTTTACTTTGCCTCAAAATCTGTTAGCTGGATATTGTTCAAACTCCCGTAGGATGTCACCTTGTTGTGTTACAAAATTAGGCCACTACATGCAGGTCAAACATTTGAGTCACAGTGTTAAAGCTAGGTCACTAGGTCAAGTATCTGAGTCACTGATGTCCATATATGATCAGTTAATTTAAGACAGATTCAACTCAGATTATCTTTGCTCGGTTCATCTTAACTCAAGTGGCCATCTTATTTGTTTGTTATTTGTATTTCTTCTAGTGCTGGCACTACATATGAAATTGTATTATTAAATTATTGGAAGAAAAACAAAAATGTTCTTGCAAAATACACAACACCAGACTTGATTAAATGTATAGTGATTTCTTTATTTTTTTCTTACACAATATTAATTCTCTGTGTGGAGAAAGGTCAATACATGGAAGTGAAAGGAACACTATGTTGAGTGTCACCAACGGCATGACAGATGCATGATTAGTCCAGAACATTTTGAAATTTGAGTAACAACTTGCTAATGGATTAAGAAATTGCATTTTTGATTTTGGGTTTGTTAATGTCATCTGCATGATTCAGACGGTCCTTTCACTGTGTTTTGCACGAGCATGGAAAATGGCACTTTCGTGTAGCTTTTTGAAAAACACGCATGCGCAATTTTTGTTATAGAGTGTGTCAGAGCAAACAAGAGTTCCTTAAATAGACTGCATGATTAATATTTGGATAATCTTGGACCTATGAAAAACTTGTGTGCAGAGTCAGAGCAAAAGATTTGAATTTCGCTAATCCATTTATTATTACATTGGTGCCAGCACGATCAGTGCTGAGCTATTTCATACATGTATATAATTGAATAAGCCTTTATCTGTAACAAAATTATATGTATATTAGAATATTGATAAAACATTTGATTTTAAGTATTTAGCAGTGCAAATAAATTGTGTTGGATACTGTAAGCTTTCATAGTGTGTATATATATATTTTTTAATGTGTCTATATTTACCTGTGTGTTACACTCCTTTTCAGCTTCCCACTGACTACATTTGTATATACACGTGCTCAAGATCTCAATATGGCCATATACACAGTATTGACTGACTGAAGCTTACTTTCAATCTCAAGCATATTCTGCGTGCATCTGGTTTTGAGAGTGGCACTGCAGAGCGTGTTTTTTTTTACATGTAGTAACCGTTACTACACAGCAATGGGTCTGGGAAGAGGGAATGGTGTTCAAAATGTATGTGTGCATACAAAGAGCTGGTCCAAATCTTATTGGACGATATGCATTTACACAAGAGTTTATAGATTGTTTTCAGTCGATACCCTGATTATATATAAATGTTCAGTCATGAAACCTGATACAGTATATAAGTAATAGTATATTTATGTTTAATGATCTTATGAGTATGGTGACAGATGATTATGTCTATGTAGATGGTCTGAAAAAAAAATTAAGAAATGAACTGCCCACTAAATCTCCGTTGTCTTTTTTTACTTCAACAGCAAACGAGTTCAGGTCTAACATCCACAATAAACAGCACAGTGGAGAGCAAGAACAAGAAGAACTTAGAAAGCACAGCTGCTGCAAAGTTGGAGCCATTGAGCAAATTAACTCTGGGAGATCTGAAAGATTCTTCAGTCAGAGACAGCTTTGAAGACGATCCCTTTTTTGACGACCCTGTGCCTGTAAATAAAGAAACG
Organism: Hermodice carunculata; assembly: GCA_964020975.1. Taxonomy (NCBI): domain Eukaryota; kingdom Metazoa; phylum Annelida; class Polychaeta; order Eunicida; family Amphinomidae; genus Hermodice; species Hermodice carunculata. Next base: position 84,095,076 of record OZ026614.1, on the reverse strand, counting down.
CGGTCATTCCCTGGGTATGTTGGATGTAGCTGTTTTTGCGCATAGAATTTTGGTAGAACTGGATTTTCACCGTTTCTTGCGCTTAATGTTGCATATACATGTATGCCTGATTGTAGAATGCCATCTGGTTCATTGGGGTGCATGAACTGTTAGCTTGCAAATTTTATTATGAAAAAAAGGAAGTTGAAAGAAGTGGACATCAAATACTGTATTCCTCTTTATCCCAGCCCCCTCTCCCCCCGCAATAAAAAAAATATTTTTTTTTGCCATGGTAACCTACTGGCTTTAGCCCAATGCAGTTTGCAGTGCTTATGGGAGTGAATGCTTAACTAGCCTAAATTTTTAACCACTTTGCCAGAACTGTGAGAGCTTCTCTTTTCGGCATTTTATTTGACCAATCATTTTTTTCCAAATGCCCCAAACGTGCTTAATAGGGACTTGATCAGTAACATGGTATTTAAAAGTGGTCATTCAAGAACAAGACCAATTTCCGAATATTTACATTAAAATTTTCCAACCTGAACTGCAGTAAGTGACCCATCGTCGGAATTTCAATTGTCTTTGCACCTGGGGTGCTAATTAGGAGGAATACAGTAAAGTACATTTGGAGATTGCACAAAGTTCATCCCCTAAGCTTAGGCTTTCTGTGTATTGTGTGTTATCGCAGCTTTTTAGATGCTTGGATATCTCTTGCCCTATTTAATTTGATGTGAAGATAAATGATTGATTGACTATGCCTTGAACACTCAGATCTCTCTCAAAGTCACTTTCAGTTTCTTAACTTTGGAGTGCACATTAGCTAATCAAATGCAACAAAGCCAGAAGAGTCAATGAAATTTTCCTATGGCAGGTGCAATATTTATGTTGACAAATTAGACTTGAAGATGTTTTTTTATATAGATAACAAAAATATGGCTTCAAATATAAATGTAAACATCCATGATTATTTGAATAACTTGTCTTTGTCCATTGAATACCAGGAATGTGATCCTGATGCATCTATCAGAGACTGATATATTTGGCAATAAAAAACATGTCTTTGTTATATAATTAAGATAATGAAGCAGTTCACGACCAAAGTGTGAATGCCCATTGTCTGTGAAAATTGCTCACCAGGCAAAATTTATTGATTCATTCCATCCAGTCCTTGATTTTCCATTGCAGTATTATTGCAAAGTCTAACTGGGGCAATTTGGAAATTTTCAGAACTGAATGTGAAGGTTAAGTTCAGACTTATGATTTGAATAGTAAAATTTTCACGCAATGAATGGTACAAACTTAAATTTGTTAGATTATTTTAGCACTTTTGGGTAAGAAAATTGGAGGGAGCAGTAAAAAGGGGTAAGGTGGTATGTATGTGTATTTACATAGATTTAACAGTCAACGTACACAGTCTAAAAGCCTAAAAACTGTGGTTTTTGTAGTGTCTGGCAAGTGTTGCTACAACTGCCACATGGGCAGCAGCAGCATGACTCAATTTTTACTTTTTTTCTTTCTTTTTTTTTTAAAAACTTTGAATCGGGGCAATGTCTTGCCAGGCAATTGAAAAACCACTGTCCGAAGCCTCACCAATTTGTAGTGTGGAATGGGTCAAAAATGCAAAAGTGCTTGTAGTCCAAATGAAAATATACCCAGATAAAAAAGCAAATGGTACAAATGTGTTGCATGCTTCTTGGCCACAGCACTCGAGGCAGCCACGATAATAAACGTTCCAGCAGCCCTCGCACAACCAGCCCAAGGTCACAAATTCCGGTGAAGTCCCCCACATTTGGGGTCAGGTCAGTTTGGCCACCACAGGAGTGGCGTAAACACCACCAACACCATTAACCCCTAGGGAGCACGTGAAAACCTAGTTGGACGGTGGAGCCACACTAGGAGAATGTACAAAGCTTGCACAGCTTGAAATTCTGTTTTGTTGCACGCTGTTTTATTTTATTTTGCAAGCTTACATTCTCTGTGAAAACTCCATGATGCTGAGACCAGACCTACATTTTAATGTGGATCTAAAACAATAGGATGTATTCATATCTAAATGCTACTCTAACACCTATTGAGCAAAAGAGGGAGCCACCTGCATCAGGGCAGATCCATGTATTTAGCATGGTCAAAAGTACTTTCTCAACAAAATGAACAACACAAACACACAATAATCTTAAGAAAATGTATTAACATATACATGTATTTGAAACATAAAGAATGCTTAAAATAATTACAAATGGGCTCTCTTTTGGTTGAAAAGGTGTTATTTAGGGATGTTTATGTAGTATATAATACAAATCTGCCCTGATCATAGTGGAAGCATCAGTCTGTTGCCCCGGCAACACAGGAAGTGAGCAGGATCGCAGTTAAATATGAATGTCTCCTATTGTAAAGCATTGTATTAATCACTGGGTTCAGTTTGATATTGTTTCCAACGGTGACAAAAAGAACTAATGCTTAAAAACCCTGTCAGATCTGTTGTGCAAGGGGGGGGGGGGGCTTTCAAGTCAGATCATTCATAGTTGTTCAATTATATGACATATATCAAAGAACAAAGTTGACTTGTGATAATGTGGTGCCTTGTCTCAGCATATAGAGTATTCTGTTATCTTATGATTTACTTTTCTCTTTTATTTCAGATTTGATGTACTAATGAAATTAAAATCCCTTTCAGGTCTCAGATGTGCATGTGTGGCTGGTTACCCTGTTTTCTTAAGTTAAAAGAGCATTGACTCTCTGTTTACAAGAGATTATGCTTCACTGAACTCAACATATAAAGTGTATATATATAAGACAGTTTGAGAGTGCAATCTGTATAATTTGCTATCCTCACTCGGACTTGAAAATTTTAACACTTAAATGTAACTCGTGTTCTGTTGATTAAGTTTGAGTTATTCTTACTGTGCCATTGGCCTGTTTTTGTTTGGGGGTTAAAAAAAAGGGAGGGGGTGTTCATATAAAGAGCTGAAGGTCATGCTGCACTCAAAATACATCACGTGTCGTTGTACTCACAGTATGTAATTAATTTACTGGTATTCAAATTATTACTAGTTATTTTATGATATAGTGTTACAAATGGCCAGGGAAAGTAGCTACCTTTGCAAAGTCAAAATAATGTGCATCTTTTGTCTTTTTTGTCTAAACCAAATTAAAAAAAAAGAAAAAAATATACATATATTTTACCAGTGGCACGTGCTATGATGCACTTTTACCATCAGCTTTGTATGGCTTAGAGATTATTCAAGATGTTGAATAGAAATTAATCTGATGAGTTTGTCGGAATTTGATTGATCTATTTGTGATAAGATTGAATAGAGTAAAGGGTAAGCTGTAATTTACAGTGAAAGCAACTAGACCTTGATAAGATTTCCTTTTTTTATTTTGTCTAACCTAACATGTACATGTATCGTTTGAATGATTTGAGTTTCATTTCAGTATCGTAGCATTTTTATTTCAGTTCAATAGTGATAGTGAGTGAGGAACAGCTGAAGTGTAGAGCTTTCTAGATACATTTTGTTTAGTGTATGTAGTGATTTTTCACGATCGAAAACACAGGATATGTAGGGTTTGTGCTAGAGTAATGCAGCAAAACGCAATGTTGCTGTGTACAGTGAGAAACTCCACATGTTATTGCTGTACTGCTGAAGAACAGAAAGACTGACCAACAAATGAATGCAGTCGGATAAAACTAATGGTCCTAGTTTTCCTGATTGGCTGGTCATGAATTGACTATCACTTGATTGGTTAATAATTTTGTGCATATATATTGAAATTTACCACAGCTACATCTGGGATCTGCTTTGCTGCTTCTGAATTCAAGTTGGTCAGGACACTAATTTCTGTTCAGTAATGGCTAGGTTGGCAAGATCAGTCTTGTAAAGCACCATTCAATATAATTCATTTCCCCCTACAGTATCTGGCTTCCTACATAACCTAATAACAGTTATTTTAAGTTTGTGCACAGCATGGCAAATAAAGAATATGTACATACCTTTTTGGCTTCCAAGCATTAACATTGTTATGATTTGGCTGTGTGTATTTTGTAAATCAAGGTTTCTTATAATGTTGTAATCATTTTTCTTATTTTCATGACTTAAAAAAGTACATTTTGAGTGAAATTTATAAAGAGAGTTTCAATATAGGTTGCTAAATGCATACCAATCTTATCAGCCCATTGCTGGTGTATTTTAATGCATGTAGAGCTTCTGATCCTGGGTGTAAATGTATCTAGTCAGGAAAGTAGATTGAACTTGAAGCCACGACAGAAATCTACTGCTTTGAATTCTCTATTACGAGGAAAAGGAGAAAATCGGCTTACAAACCACAAGGAGTCATGTTGTTATTAACCTGTAACCTATGTTTTGCTGCAGTGGAGACAAGAACAGAGAAAAAGATGACAAGGGGTCCATATCAAAAGGCAGCGGTGGTTCAGGGGGCATGTCTTCATTAGCAGGTCTCCCATCACTCAGTAAGTCACTCTGAAATTTGGATGCTGAAAAATTGAATTCAGATTAAAATGGGGATGGGGATATTGCATGTAATGTGTGCTTGAAGGCTGTGTGACATGAGTTTTTAATTTTGTGTGACTTGTGATGGTACAAAGTCCCCATTTTGTGTGATGTGGATTGAGGTTTTCAGTTATGTGTGATATATGGGATGGGTAATACCCCTCCTTCTTAAATAAGAAGACACCCGTGCATAAGTTTCTCTGGGTCTTTTTAAGTCCAAGGCCATGCAAATTTAATTGTGACTTTCTCAGGTACATATTGAACAGTTGAATGAAATTGGTGAGGCCGGGAAGTTCTTCATTTAAATTTTCATCAATATTTATCTGAAAGGAGGCAAAATAAGGCCCAAATTACACAAAAATCAGGGGGGGGGGGGGGGGGGGGGGGGGCTTGCAATTGATTTCCAACTATCCTTCATTTGTTTGGTTGTTAAGAAAACAAGTCCTTTATTTTTAAGCAAACTTCTGTCACCATGTATCGGCGAACCACCAGTTTACAACACCTAGGACCCACATCCTTTAAAACTATGCCACATCTACTTCTGTCCCCCCACTGGATGTAGACTGGCATTGGGGAGGCTTTTCTTGGGACAGCGATGGGTCCTATGTGCCGAACCCACATCAAGGAAAAGTGTGGCTGTGTTGCATGCTGTTTGTATCTAGGTCTCATCTCCAATTTTCATTGATGTTAAAATTTGACAAAAACAGGGAAGTAGACCACATTTGGCCACCAGCCAGTTTTGGCCAATTTAAGGGAGGGGCAGACCTTAAATTTTTTAAATCAGTAAGCCATGCAGTGAATGATAATGATAGTGAAATGTTTGTTTTCACTGACAGATTCAGCTGGTAAGTATGATCTGCAAATGACACGTTACAACAGGTTTGAGTTTGCACTTTATTTAAACAGGCACATCTGCAAAGTGTAGTTCCCTGATCAACAGATGTCCCGTCACGTTTCAGTCTGCTATGCTAAGTTTAGATAAAGCACGCCCCCACTTTCCACCCCCTCACAAAGCAAAGAGTCTGCTGAGCAAGCAGCTAGAATTAAGTGAATGCCCAGTAATCAAACTGAGGTCAATCTACCTTTCACTATGAAGTGGCAGGATTTGAAAATCCACCAATGAGCAGATTTGAATCGGGCACAGCTATGTGGTGACATACATATGTAATGAGCTTTCAACCCTTTAAGAAACATCTCAATGCAGTTCTCATTATGTGGAAAAAGAAGGGAAATGCCCATGTTAGTTTAGAGAAATATGTTGTTTGGACAAATGTGCACCACCTGGTAACTTGAGTATGACTTCTGTCTCCCAGCTGTCACCGTCTATTTTGCTAAAATTTGTTCAGAACTTGATTGAAATGATATAAACCCAGTGTGAAAAACACAGACCTCACATGTTCATGTGAGATTTCAACGTGAAGTCTGATATCAGTCCTGATAGGTATATATGCAGAAGAAACCATTTATGTATCTGGAACAGTGGAATCTGTTCATATTCATAATATAGCGTACCTACATTGTGTATAGGTACTGGTCATAAATATGCACATTGAGTCCTGCAGTTATTTGTGCATTGTGATCCACGAAACCTGTTGTCGCCCCACAACTCTGCAGCAGAAATTCCTTTGTGGCAAAGTATGCGAGTCAGCAAATGCCCAGAAGAATAAAATGTTTGAAGCATCCTTGATTCTTTGATTTAGCACAGTAAGTTTCAATAACTATATGTGCCCCACAGAATTTGCGTATATGATACACTGCGTGCAGGCTTTTATATGCTCATAGGTTGAGTGTTTTGGGGTTTGTTAACATGCACTATTATGGCAAGCAATCATGCAACATTGTTAGATTTTCTGTGATTTCTTGCGCTTCATGAAAACTTATATGTAATATTTTTTGGTGTATCCTTATATGTTTACACACACACATTAGTGATTTACCAAGTGTGATGTTCAGCCTAGTGCCTTAACCGTACACTGTGTTTAGTGTGAAGTTTTCTAGGATTGATTTGGACTAGTAACTTAACGAGGAATGAACTGTGAGAGAAATAAATCGTAGATATAATGCACTCTAGGATCTGTGGAGAAATGAACAAAGTTTTATGAAAGCAGTGTGTTTAGGATTCTTTTGCTGAGTGTTAACAGACAGAAGAATATCTTCACAAACTTAGTGACTTGGCTCAAACAAAATTTGTTTAATTTTTTTATCATGAAAGTTGACTTGTCCAATGCTTACTTATGTACTTGTTTATTGTTGTTATTTTAGATTCATTTGAATTCTGAAACAAAAATTTGTAACATTTTCATTTGATTTCTTCAATCTTGTGAGTGACAGATTTTCAGAGATGTCATTTCTCATGATGTAACCCCAATTCAAATATTTTACTTAACTCATTCCGCCCTAATGACGCCTTTCCCCGCTAATATCTGAATGTCGTCTGCTTATTGTATTTCACTAATTTAGGGATTATTTTTCAAACATTTGGATAAAACTTGCATGGAAGATCATGGCAAATCATATGCCAATGGTCAACAGCTTTCCTTGGCGTGCTCTGGGCGCAATGCGCCCAGAGCACGCCAAGGAAAGCTGTTGACTCAGTCTTCTATCAGGGTGGAATGAGTTAATACTTTGGGGGGGGGGGGGAATCTGGGATAGTTTGTCAAAACAACATAAATCTGATCAGAAAGTACAGGGGGGTAAATAAGTTTCAGGTAATTTCTTCACATTTAGGGTAAAATTGGCACCAAGTCTGGCATTTCTCAATCTTAATTATTTCAGCACCAAATTTTAGACTGAGTCAACAGCTTTCCTCAACACACTTTGGCCACATTGAAGAAAGCTGTTGACCCGGACCATTATATTGTTTGAAACTATCAGCATGCTCGTACTTCAATGGAAAGTCTTTTCACAAGGATTATGAATCAAGCATCCTTATTATAATTCAGAGCAGTTCATCTTAGGTAGTTCAACTTAAGTTGCAGTTGGTGTTGAAAGAATTAAAAGGAAAATTAAATTAAAAGCAAATAATAAAGAATGACATGAGTCTCTGTGTTTTTGGCCAACATTTGAACATTGCCTGACTCTCTTGCAGCCAATCCAGAACCACAAAAATCTCCGAAGTCACCAGACTTGGAGAAAGATATCAAGGCCATTGACCAAAGGATAGCTGATCTTGGATTTGGTGAGTGAAGGTGTTCTTTTGTAGTTTAAACTGGTATCATTTATACATTTTTTTGTACAAGCATTGTGATTTACATAGCTGTAATTTTGGTTGTAAACTGAACATGTTTTACAAGAGGAACCCACAACTCATGGGAAATCATATACATAAATAATTGTATAAAATATATGGTGTATATAATGTGGGAACTGTACAATTGTATGCACTGATGTCTCCTTACGACTTAAAAACTGTCATGGAGTGTAACATACACTGTTGACAGGAATCCAACATCCATCATCCTTTGAAATTTCATTGTGTGAAAATCCTTGGAGCAGTGTTGAGCTTCACACGACATGTTACAAATTTCCTGGCTAATTGTTGCAATAGAAAAATAACGTGTGAAAATTGTTCATGGTGATCTCTGGCGAAATCTTGGATACCGTAGATTAAACCACCTTTATTACACTGCTGTCTCAATTCACTTCCAGGACAATCTGCGATGGTTGTAGCTGTGTGTGGCTTGTCTGCCTCTCTTCTCTCCAGCTGCTTCATAATCCATGAATTATTTGTCATTGTCATATAGAAATTAAATCAAGCATGTTTTTATTTTTAAAGTTGTACTTTTTAGTTTTATTGGATGTGATAGTAGAGGCCATTTATCAGCACAAACCACAAGAAACACGAAAATTAAACTTGTACAACATTGTCAAAAATTCCAGGGATCAGACTTTATGATAGTTGCCAAAATTATATACGGCTTCTCGGTTAACTAATGACAAAATTTGATCGATAAGAAATTAAAATGAGAAAGATTTTTCCAGTGTTGGCATGTGTTAAATTATTATTTTTTTCCCGTGTGACAGATGTTCCAGAAGATGATTACGAGGATGATTTTAACAGTTCAGAGTAAGTGTTCTTTGTCCACCCTTTTACTTCAAGACTATATTTTTCTCTGTGTGTCATCCTATGTACCATGAAAGCCCGGTTCTTAAACCTGTAGGATCTGATGCTAAAAATGATCAGAAATGGTCCAGTATCATTACTGTTGTCTGCTTCATTTTCGCGTATAGTGTTCCCCAGGCTCACTAGGGGTGTGATGTGGTCAGAGTACACCCTGGCCACATCGTACCCAGAGTGAGCTGAGGAAAGTTGTCAACTCCATTGTCAGAGGGTTAAAATCATTCATTTCTCTCGACAAACAAACCTACTGAAGATTGATAATCTACCATTGTAGTCTTAGGAAATTACGTTGCGTTTTAAGAATTGAAATTACGTCAAGTTTACATGATTGAAGATGCTGAAGTAGGAGTAGATGTACATCAACGTGTACATGGTCCACAGCGGCAAGGTGCATTTAACTCTGTCCCCTTTGAACTAAGACTTGAGCATAAGACTGAGTCAACAGCTTTCCTTGGCGTGGGGTCGGGTGAACCTGTGCCAAGGAAATCTGTTGACCTTGTGCATCTTGTCTCGTACAATTCTTATTCAGATTGTTTGTCATCACTATTTGAATTAGGCAAAACATTGAAGTGGATGACATATGATCATCAGCTGGTTGCAGATGGTTTGTGGTGGTGGTGGGGGAGGGACAGTTAGTCTGGTTGAAAACTTCCGTGGTCAATCTAAGGACTGCTTTGTCCCTCCTTGTCAGAGTTGACACTAAGCTTATTTGCCAACAACGTGGGTCAAAGTTCCAAGAATATGATTTCAGTTATTTTGGAAGTGTACAATGTTACATGTAGCTTGAGTAGAAGCATAAATATATGTACGTCTGTATTGATTTCAAAGAAGGCCAAAGGGTAAGCTAGTGCTGTAACACTGGGCCACAAACATAAAACAGAGTTTTATATGTGTATACATGTAGCTGTAATGTGGGGGATATAGTTAGTAATCAATTAATTTTGTTTTGACAAATATTCATCATCTTCCAGGAAATTTCATCAGGCAGCTGTTTAAAAAAAAGTGTTTGTGTGTCTGTTTTTCTCTCAGTGCATAGTATGCCATTTGAGCACCCCTTCCCATTTTCTCATTAAGAAAACAAAATCTAAATCAATGCTTAATGTTGTCCATGTAAATGTAAATTCAACAACTATATTATACAGAGAGGGGTCAAGTGATGTTTGATGACTTTTTTTTTTTTCATTCACCATGAATAGTGGTTCACATTTGTTTTATTTTCTGTGAATTGTGATGGTGGTAAAATGTATTTTGTGTGAAATGTGAAAGGGACAAATTACTTTGTGTTAAACATGATGAGACCACCCTCCCACCCCCCATGTCCCTCTATATAGTATATCAGGGCTTGACATTGAGGTTTTCACTACCAGTCTGACCACCACTTATGCCTCAATCTGGGACAATTACTGGGGTGAGTCTGCATAGAGCTCAGAACTTTCACATGTCATGACCAAAATTTTACTTGCCCCTGACAATGCAGCCTTCTGCATGACGTCAAGCAGTGTTTATTCAACAGTTAAGACTCCTTTTATATAACGCCTCAGGTGCTTAAAAAGAGATAATACAATAATATGAATCCATTTTTTTATTTTCCGCAAAGCTGATCAGACTTTATGTTATCTCTGCTCCACTTGGAGATGGGTCTGCTTAGCAGGCAAGCTATGTGGACAAGTATTAACATTCCTTTATGGTATTCAACAACTATTAAATTGTCATAATAATGTAGTGTGTCCTAAAAAGGAAAGAAACTGATACAAGCTGTCAGTCAGATTTTGCCAATGTTAGTAAATCATTTCTTTCATTTCCATTTCAAATGCAAAAATATTATGTCCTAATGAATGAGAGGTAAGTGAATGTTCTCCGTCCATGTTCACATATCACATCACCATGTTTACGGGATCATACATTGGTTCACTGTCAAGGCATGATTGAACAGTTTTTACATTTATTTATTTGCAATCTGCCAAGACTTTGCAGTCATTGTACAGTTTTCTGAGCAAAAATTTTCTTAAGGCCCCGAAAAATGATTGTTTGTTTCCCCTAACCCAAAGGACCCATCTCTAACCCCCCCCCCCCCCACAAACCCCCTGTTAACTTACTTCTGACCAAAAAAAAAAAAAAATTATAATAATAAGTAAAAACACCTACCCTACCCAAAATTGTGGAATATTTAACAAAGAAAACATACCAACCCACCCAAATTGTCAGACTAAAAAAGAAAACTTGTGCCTGCCTACCTACCCTTAAAAATTTTGGTCTGTTAGGGGAAACACTTCTATTTTTCAGAGCCTTGTGGTCAGGCTGACCTTTCACTTATATGATGTTCACAGAAATGTTAACATTACACAGTGAAGTTTATTATTGTTTGTTGTACTTTTTGAAGATGTTACAGATGTTTGAAATTTCCCTACAACATTTTGCCAGTTTCTGTCAATTAAATCGGGCAATTGTTACTCTTTAATGGTTCTATTCCACTTGATTAGAACTTTCCTTGGACTTTTCAAGTAAATAGTGCCTGGACAACATCTAATGAACCACCTGATAACTGCTTTGTCACTGTATTTCAGCTCACATTTCACAAGAGAATGCTTTGGGATTCTACCTGGCATGAAAATACTTTCCTTTCTTCTTTTTTAAAGGCTGTGGAAAAATCACACGCTTTGAGCACATATTTTGAAGATTTTTTGCCTCAAAATTATTTTCCAAGGCTGAAAGATGGGTGATTCTATGAATGGAGTAAGACACACAGCGTCACGCTTTTGACAGAATAACAAGCAAAAACAGTAGCATTCTTTTGTTGGGACAAATTATGCAGCCCCAACTTGCTGAAAACAACTTCTGCTACAGAACTGTAGAACAGAAAATGTTCTGTACATACAGGTTAAACAGTTACTTAAAATGCCGTTTTTGACTTGCTATTCAATCTCGTTCATTTATATCGTCCTTTGTTAAAACCTTGTTAAAAGGTAGGACAGGGATGCTACAGAATAAGCCAAGAAATCATTTAGGGTTTGATAAATATATCGCAATCCATGCTGGCCTGCCTTAGGTAGTCTTTTTTTCCCAAGTCATGCTTCAGCTGCCTTTGCAGTACTTACAGCATGACTTCCTGAATGATGGGAAAAAGTACTGATGTTAGACTGGGCATGTTGGCACCTGAACGAAAGCTCCGGTTACAGTGAATTTGAACCTGCAATTCACATGAATTTCAGACAAGTGCATAGTAATAATGCTTGGTGCCAGCTTGGAATGAGATCAGCCTTTGTAGCAGTTTCACAGAATAGCAAATACAGGTGTTAGTCAGTGTTCTGCTTTAAGTGTCCACGGATACAGACATCATACACCGTTTTTTTTTTTGTGCATCATTTCTATCACCTGTTTATGTTTGCCACATATTTAAACAACAAATGCTCCAGATATGACTGCAGTTTTACTGTGATCCCGTAAGCCCAGCTGACTTGTCTGACAGCTCAGTTTATCTTAAGATATATTGTCCATCTGTCAACAAGTTACTTTTTCAGTAGCTTCTTCACCCTAAAAAAAAAAGTAATGATAAAATACAATAAAAATAAAATAAAAAATAGATATTAACAAACTTAATAGGGATGTGCTTTGGGTTAGTCTCTATTAAAGTTTTTATGGGTTCACCCCAAAGGGGGACCCACTACATGTTAAGGTTTTCTGTCTGTCTATCTTTGACATTCCCTCATATAAGGACATTAAAGGGAATATCCCAGAAAACCAATCATGTGGTGTGTGTATAGGACACAATGGATATTGCAATCCTCATTTTTGATGAGCGATTTTTTTTTTCTTTTGTCATTTTCAACAAACTTGATTTCCTTGTATACTTGGCATGAATGTTCCTTGACTTTGTAATTGCCAAGTTTGTCACTAGGTGGCACTGCTGTCTATTAACTTTACAATTTTTTTAATGATCAATAAATGCACATGGTAGTATGTATGGTTAGTACACATATAGGAACATCAAAAGCAACCTCTTAAAAGAAGAAACAAAACAAAAAAAATGCAAACAATATTTATAATTAGAAATTACTTCATATAAATATGTGTTTTAAAACTGATGTGCAGATATGTCTTCCTGTTTCAGCGTAAGCCCTTTTGGTATTACTCCCAGGTCCGATAAGAATATAAAGAGTATTGATGAGGACATCGACGAGGACATTGAAGAGGATCTCTCTGTGGCTGAGGACCTCCTTAAAAGTGACAATAGTGCAGTAAGTTGAAGTGTCAAAAGACCTACAGAATTTCTTCATCAGTTGTTTTTGTCTTTGCTCTGCAGAAGCGTCTCAAGATTGTTGTACCTTAACATTGGTGGTACAGACGATGATGTGAATTTTGAAAGCTGAATTATCATGTTAAAAATTGCATTTAATTTTTCTCGCAACATTTTTTTGATTAATATTACTATTGAGAGCCAATAACGTTCCAGTCCTCTACAGAAAACGTTTGCCTGTGTCATTTAGGAATGTATCTTATTGGCCGTACAGTTGCCTGCAAACCTTAATGTACTAAATAGTCATGTGGAGTAGATGAAACACAGAGGATGGTCTGCTTAGGAGGCAAAGTGTGCAGGTATTATCATAAATTTTGCTAATTTATGTGAAACAAAAGATTATTCACATGACATTTTGGCAATAATGAGCAAGCACTATTATGTGGTAACCTTCCAATGCATCTATATTTAATTACTTATTATCACAGTACATATTCTATCTCTGTGGAGTGAGAAACGGATACAGAGTGGTTGAATATGACAGGTTACAATTAGCAACTTTATGTGTATTCAGTCAAATACATAACCTCATGCACCAAATTTGTGTGGGCCGGAGATGTTTATTCCCAATCAACTCAGTGGCAAGTTAACATTCAACAGGTTGGATAATCTTGCAGCTGAGATGTTAGAAATAACGCTAGTGTTTCTAGATGCGGGCGTTCTCAAATTATGCAAGTGCAAATTGCAGTGGAAAGGTAAGGGTTATATAGAAACTTCGTCCTCCTTCCTGCAGAGCCTTCTACTGAGAAACCATGTGAACCAACTGATCTTGCCCATGCCTATCATGATCATACACAGTGTTTGTAACAAGTAGGATTTTCCTACTTTTGTAGGATTTGGGAATAATTGTAGGATTTAGTAGGATTTTGAGTGAAAATGCTCAAATTTGTAGGATTTTTGCCTCTAATTCATGAAAAAACAAACAAAAATATATATTAATTTGAGCATTTTTACTTGCTGTTAAGAGTTTCTGTAGCTCTGACAACAGGGCAAAGAAAACTCACAAATGGCAATTTATCTTAACAAGGAATGCTTCCGTTAAATTTGATGTCATAAAAGCTTTAAAATTGGCTAAAATACTCCAGGTTTGTGGGTGTTGGCATCAAAGATACCACATTCACAATGCTGTGACACCTGACCCAGAAAAGTAGGATTTTTTGTCAATCATTGTTACAAACACTGCATACATTACTGTCAAATATATATGTTGATTTATTTCATTTTGGTCTTAATGCAACATTTTGTATTTTATTTTATAGCATGATGACTTGACGACGGACAGGACCATATCACCAACAGAGCAGAGTGCAGCTTTTGACTACATGGAAGATGTATTGTCACCTTAGATGACGCCAGTCTGTGTCAAGTCCATACCTCCAGCCAGTGACTGGTTCGCCCTGTGATTTATATGCCATATACAAGACAATAAGTGATAGAATTGAATGATATAATAAGGTGGAAAATATTCTGAAACGAATCCAAGTGCATTAAAAGGCAGACTTAGAAGATAGGAAAGTATTTCTCGAGGGATGAAAATACAACTGATGTGCAGATGAGACTTTGTTGGCATTATTTGATCAAATTTCCGGTTAATTACAGTGAATCCGGCCTCGTAAGACCAGTATCTAAATCAGGAATATTGATGTCACAATAAAGCTCTTCGTGGTAGAGTTTCACTGTAGTGATGACAATAATTCCCAGCAGAACCATACTCCACTTGAAATACTGATGTAATAACATGATCAGTGTTTATTTTTTTAAACCACATGACTGGGGCATCATAGAGGAAATATTCAGGTGTTGAAAAGGTCAATCAAGTTCCGCCATGGAACACAGTTTTACTAACACCTATAATTATGATGACATTTTCATGTTAGAAAAATTCACCTATAACCAGAGCTTTAACACTAATGGGCATGCTGATTTTATTTTTAACAGGCATTGAATCTTATCATTTTTAACTGCAAATTAGCTGACTTGTCACATGTAGAGCAAACATATGTATGTGTTGTGCTATGGGCTGGTCCTCAAGACAAGTTTTTATTGCATCTTGAACAGTTATTGATCAAAACATGGTTAGCATTTTTTGTCAGGTACAGATTTATTGTAACGCAGGAACCGAACATGGTACGGTCCACCTACTGGGTACAGTGCTTCCTCTTCATAGCCCTCCCATACCCCCCCCCCCCCACACACACACACACACACACACAAGCTGGTTTGCGATAAAACATGGTGGCATCCACTCGAACTACTGTCCCCCATTACTTCTACATGTATGTTAATTTTGTTGTTATAAGCTGGTGTTCGCAAAAAAAAAGTTTCCCCTGTAGATGCCCACGAGGAGCATCATGACGAAGTAGCATTGTGCATCAAGACAGTGAATGCAGGTCAACCACACAGCAAGTTGATATTTACATAGGGGAAAATCACACACACAACTGGACTTGGCATTAAGGATTTTTATCAAGTGTCCCACAGCACATTTTGTCTTAATTTGGGACTAGTGGTGGGTTACATCTGTGTTAAGCTCAAAATTTGAACTTGCCCTGTCTGAAGTTTTACTTGTTCCAGACAATAGGGCCTTCCTTAATGTCAAAGCCCTACACAGTTCAGGGTGTTCCCTCTATTAAAGCAAGACTGTATCAGCATATGCCTGATATGTTGCTGTTGTTTTCGGCGAGCGTAAATAAAAAGTGCCAGACTCTTTATACATATTCCTTGGAAACAAAATTCCATGCCAACAAAACAAAGATCTTTTGAGAACCAGACTTCAAAGCTGGTTGAAGTAAAGTGCAATCAGGATTTTATTGAGGAAAGTCAAGCGGTTAATGATCATATCGTATATTTATTTATGAACTTGCATAATTGAATGTTAATATGTATGATGTTACATCTGTAGTAGAGAGCTCTCTTCCCCTCCCTCCCCCCCCCCCCGAAAAAAAAAACAAACAAACAAAAAAACATGCATATGATTAAATGAAAATAAATAAGAGTTTATTTCATTGCACCAGTTAGTATCTGCATGTAAATGTGGGATTACCAGTCCATGTGTCTGTTAACATAAAAGATAATAATGAAAAAATACCTACTTGAGGCCAAAATTGCTTGGGCATCCAATAGAGAAAACTACAGAATACTGGGACAAATGTGATGGTGTTAAATGGTGGACAAAATAATATTAATGGAGCTTCCAAGTTGGAAAATTTGCCGTTCATCTCCATAAGTGGAGCATTGTAGAAGTGTATTGTATTATTCGTTTCTTTTTGGGATTTCTGTCTGTCAACAGGGGCCGTAAAAGGTGTGGTATTTTGGCATTAGACTCTGTCCTTTTGACCAATTTGCTGTCTCTGCTTTATTTTATATTTGGTTTGTCAGCCTATCAATCAAGCAACAAAGGGCCCGAAAAGGTTGTCAAGCAGAACATTTCAGATTATAAATTCAAAGCTCCCTGGCAAAGCATTGTTTCATAGTCACAATTTGTCACATATGCACCCAAGTTCTGCAGCGAAGAAGATAAGACTTATGTAACATTAAACACATTATCGGGCACACTAATCGGCGGGTCCTCTTTCCCAGGGCAAGCAAAGGTTTTCGAAGCTCTTGCCCTGGGGGCAACCAAATATTTTGTTTTTTTACAAATAGATATACAATGGGGAACAAGCGAGTTAAAACAGGCTGCAAGTAAAATCGAAATAACTTGCCCTTGGGAATATGGAAAGTGGGCGAGCCCTGATTATCAGGTCTAGGCAATATTATGGATGGTATGAATTTCCTGCACTCGCCATGCAAAAATCACGTGTGCTATTGAACAGTGTGATATATGTATATTTTTGCTTGATTTTCTTTCATAGGTAATGAATTGTTGTATAGTTGTACAGTTTCATAACCAGAGTATGTTGACCTATTTTTGTATCAATTAGCATCACAAAGTAGGGGAACTTGCCTGTTTGGCAGACCTCCCTTGCATCATGTTATTTTTTACAAAGGCGGAATACCTGGATGAGCAGTGGTACTATAGCCCCTGAGGAAACCTAGGAGTAATAGACATTTAAGTACATGTATAGGCGTACAGGAAACTGAAGTTGATACACCTGGTGGGATTGTGTATAAGAAATAAATGATAGCAGGCAGCTGTCAAACAGAATTGCTAAGTTCAACATGGATAGATAGTGTACTTTGATGTGGGCATTGAGTGGTACAGCTGTGTATATTTGAACCCCCTACCAAAGCATTGTGTTGGTGCTGGAGATTTTTTTTTTAATAATGGCTAACCTGCAAGATACTTCTATTTTTTTTGGTCACATTTTGGACCAAGCACAAAAACAATAGGGAGATTTGTTGCAACATACCCAGCAATTTAGTTAACAACATCCGCAAGTCCAGTTCCCTCTTTCCAATCATTTCAAATGTTTTGGGAAAAGTCGGTGGTCACTTCACAGCAAGTTTAGGCCTTAGTTATTTTATTAATTGGATTATGCAGATTTTTTGGAAAGTCAGAAGTAGGCTTGCGAAATACAAAAATAAATATAATTTGGGTTTTCACATTTTTTTATCGTATTGGCAGAATGTTCAACATTTTCAATGGAGTTTTGGATCATATTAAATTTGAAAGGAAGATTTACATCATGTGCTTAGTTTTTTTTTTAAATCTCAAACATATAGATGTATGAAAATTACGCTATTTATATTCTAAATGGAAAGTTCTAGTGGCCATTGGCAGACATTTTGTAATTATAAAACACAAATTTTGCTTTATAATTATATTCAGAATTTCGGATTTTGAAGTGCGGCAGTCGCATAATCCAACTAATAAAATAACTAAGACCTTACTGAGGCACGTCATGTATTTATCAAAAGAAAGTCCAGTACTTGATACTCCCAATTTGGTTCCAGGATGCGTGGTTCATGGAGGAAACTACTATATACAGCTGCATGCAGCCAAAACTCCACCCATCCAACTGTTTCAGTCGGGGGCTTTTTCTAGTTTCAGTTGATTGGTAGTTTGCAGATTTTGCTTTGTAATGTATCTAGCATTGCTTTTTAACAACTGTAGACAATGTATGGTCCATATTTGGTTCCCCTGGCAACCGTTTTCAGGTGCAATATTTCAACAGGTTTTTGGGGGGAATCTGTCATTTCCTTGATGACTACATGTACATGTATTCTATCCCTTGATCAGGGTTGTTGAAATTTCAGAATTTAAAGTTGTTAATCGTCTGTGTAAATGGTCGAGGAAATAATGGTATGCATGGAAATCTTCGTGTGAAATTCTTTTTTTTTTGTAAAAAAGTTAAGGATTGTAGCTGATGGACAAAGGGTGAAAATGGAGGTAGAAGGTAAAGACTGGCAACCTCACAGTGCAGCTAACACCTGTATATTTGTTATGTTATTTCAACAGCAATAAAAGTTTTATTGCACACAGAAAAAATAAACTTTTTGTTGTGTATTTCTTACTGCATGTAATACTTGCTGCAGACAGGATTTCAAGCTGGTGTTTGGTGGTTTTGGGGACTCCTGTTGTGACAGCTGCACATGAGTTGCCAAACAATACAAACAAAAACAAACAAAAACAAACAAAAAAAAGGGGAGGGGGAGTACAAAGCTGTCCTTGTAAGAGGAGTCCAAGTCCCATTTATATTAAGTCCAGCTGTGCACCAGAGAGTCCCGTGAGTATATAGCACTTATTTAAGCATAGGCAATTTGGCTAAAATGTTGCATGAATTACTCATTTTAAATTTTTCAACCAGCTGGCTTGTGTACTAAAATGAAGTTGAAATATTTGGCCAAAACTAAAATGCATCATTTCTCGAGCCAATTTGGCCTAGGGGAGGTAAATAGTTTTCACATGATACTGTTTGCATTAGCCCATGGCTAATGGCTAGCACCAGTCCAGCTGCTTCTATGTGGTAAAATTCATATATCTGATATACATACTTCTGTCTGGTTTCTCTAGGTACATTAAGAATCCAGACTGAAGAGCAGCATTCCCAGTCCATGCATTATTCTCAATGAAAGCCCACAGTGATTTTCAGATGTTTTTGCACCAAAATGTCTAACAAAACTTGTGAAATTCCAAATTTATAATCATGTGTCCAGTCAAGGAATGTGGATCCAGTCCTATTCTGAACCGTAAAGTACTAAAATTTTTGTGTATTTGTTATATATTTTCCACTAGCAACATTAAACATGATCAACTTTTGGGGCCAGAAGACAAATATTAGGTTGGATGCCAAACCCGAGATTATTTTCTCCTACGACATCCCAAATGGTCACCAAAATCATTTAATGTTATTTGAAGCTTCTGCAGGGTCAATACCAATGACTAGTTTTCTCTGGTTCTAGAAACATTGTACAAGCTGGCCCCAAAGTGACGTGCTGTTCCAGTGGCCTTCAGTATAGGTCAAGGTCAAGGTCACCCGAAAAATACTCACATAAAGCCTCTGAGGAAAGCTTTTTTAAAGCAGTCCAACCGATTTTAGATACTTTTTTTAATTTTGAGAGTTGGGGACATTTTGGTTCACAGGACTGTCAATTTCCAAATTTACTGGTTCAAACCCCAATACAATCAGAAATTAACAAAATACTTTCAATGTTGACATGGTAGTCATGTTCACCTTTGAAATCTTTATTACTGACAATAGGTGTCTGCTCTAAAATGTTCATTTTAAATTAATATTCTTCCAAAACAAATTTTCTGATTTTAATCAAATGAAAACCAAGTTACTCTGAAAATTCTCCAGAGCAAAAATGTATTGGGGATTTTCTAAGAAAAGATCAGGTCTATTTTTAATGCATATAAAAAATAAGGAGTCCCATAAACTTGGAACAATTTCGCAAAAATGTCAATTTTCTACTTTTTGAATGAGCATTGTAAACAAACAGTTACAGTTACGGAAAATCCCACATATGCTTTTGCAGATAGAGGTGTTGAGATTATAAAAGCACAAATTTGTCCATTTTATCTTTGAATATTTTTTTTTTGAATATCCAAAACTACGAAACATTGTTACTCACAACAGTTGTGTTTATCCAACTTTGAATTTTGAGTTCCATCTTTAATGCTGACAGATTCTGTAAGACTTGCTTTGAATCTAGCATATAGGTTTATGTCCAGGATGCATTCTTCTGTGATATTTAGCCTAAAAGTGAAGTTACCTTAAATTATAATGCCCAAGCTTCACGGATTGTTGAAATATGAACCAGGATGACCAAAAACAAGTGTGTTTATAGTTTCTGTGACCTTGAAAATGTCAAGATCACTCATAATCTAACTGCATGTGTTGGGATTGTAATCCCGAGTATTATGGGATAAATAATGCAATCATTCACTTGTGTTTACAGTCAGATCTCAATGATTCTGGTCTTGGTAGTGGAAACCAGTTGCTTCCGCTGTCAAGAATAATTTCATTGACAGTCAACACTGCTCATAATGGGGGGGGGGGGGGGGGGGGGGGGAGTAAAGGGGTTTTCTGTACTGGCATATTGGGCATTTTAATTTAGCATAGTTGTGTACTTGAAGGGTCCAATATCCGTACTTTGTACAGTGCTCCCTCTTTATAACAACCCTCATTACCACAGCTCCCACTAAAAGTTCTCCCATATTACTATATTGAAAGTCCCACTCTTGTAAGCTGGTTTTGCTATAACAGAGTATACCCTGTGGACTCCCCAACACCAGTGTTACAAAGTGGGAGCACTGGACCAGTTATTTGCAATTTTCTGTACCTTGTACTAAGGCAAGATTATTACCTGTACCAGTGTACTGGGCCCCACAACACCCCCCCCCCCCCCCCCCCTCCTAAACCTCAACAGGTCTCAATCCATGAGAAGAGCGACAGCGCACTTCTATTACCCTTACTACAGATGAAATCTTATGGTCCTGGGGTAGACCAAGAGGGGTGAAGATAACACGGAGCTTAATCTGCTGAGAAGGTGATACAAGCTGATGCCAGCATATTCGGACAGGAATGTGAATACAGTGGAACCTCATTAATCCATATACCTCATTAATCTGAAGAGTTATCCTAAAACAGAATTGTTCATTTCAAGTAATAGTGATTCAGTAATCCAGATGCTTCATTATTGTGAACAGTTCACTGGGGTACAAAGGTGTTCAGATTACCGAGGTTCCACTGTATACAACAAATCCCACAATCCCAAATATATATATATATATATATATATATATATATATATATATATATATATATATATATATATATATATATATATATATATATATATATAAACAACTGGACATGGTCTTTGATAGCTTCCTCCCTTGCACTCCCATTGACTTTTTCATGGGTGATGCACTCACCTCTGGAGTACATGTTTTTGCCCACATGAAAGGAGTGGGGCTTAAGTAAAAGAAAGACTGCAGTCCGAGTTTAACTTGTTTTATTGCTTTATTGTAACATTCAACATTCTGTGTTCCAGCTAATCTAAGTATAAACACAATTTTGTCTGTATGTTCTAGTAGTAGTTCGTTTATCAGGACAGTTAACCAATTGTATGCATTTTTCATAATAACTTCCAGTAATTTGCAGTCCAAACCCAGGCTAAATACATGTACTTTCTTCCCCTCTGAGCCTAACTTTATTAACTAATACCCCTATAAAAGCAATCTCATTAAAATACAAAAATATAGGTTGATATACAATAGGGGTTTTATTCACAGCTTGAAAAAATGTCCACACATTTTACGTTTTTGTACATGGAAAGATGTACATTATCAGTCAATGATAACCTAGTGTTCACAAATAAAATAGGAGGCAGGACTGATATATAGGCAGATGCATACAGCGTCACACTCTCTGCTTTCCCCCCATTATCTTTTTATCCCCCAGCACAAATGGACGAATTGTGTCAATAATGCACATTTCTTTTATATTTTATCACTAAATTCATCATCACCTTCAAACTATTTTCACACATAAGGCTACCTAAGATACAATACAATCTTAAACAATTCACAAAAGAAAATATATATAGAAATCTACGTTTGTTCTTTTCTCTACTGGTACCATGATATGTGGCTATCTACACATTCGACAGTTCCACTGCCAATTAAGAGCACTTCAGCAATTTATCTGACTGGACTTGGTCTTTGATATGCTTTCTCCCTTGTTCTCCCATTTACTTTTCATGTGCGAGCTCCACACTAGCTGTATGCTTCTGCCTACAAACAGGTTTTACAAAAATGAAAAAAAAAAAAAAAAAATATGCAAGATAATGTTACAAGCAAACATGTGGTTACTCCAGCAGATCCCCTTGTTTCCCCCATGTCCAACCTCACCAAAGACTATTTTTCTTATCCATGTATAATTTAAATAATCAAATGATTTAGAAAATTAAAGATATGTGCATTTTGTTTCCCAAAATATTAACATGGTGCTCATCATGTTCTTTTACAAAAGCAAATATTTCGAGTGGATCCACAATGTAGCTATTAATGGATATGATTACTGGACCTTCCCTCTAGGGTGGCGTTTTGAGACACCTGGTTACTTCTGTGCATGTGAGTAAGGGCATATACTTAATGACAAACTCCCTTTCAAAAGTGTCCCCCCCCCCCCCCCCCGATACAATCCGGGACGACATTACTTCTCCACTCGTATCTGCCGTTTCTAAAATCAGATGATTTCCAGGCTGTTGCCCCAAGTTCTTATCTACTTTTAATTACATTATGCACAGCACATAAACATATCAACCTGCCAGAGTATATACTCTCAAAATAGGATATTATACATGCTAAAAAATTGCGCATTGTTACAAAAAGATGCAAGTACAAAAAGCAAAATTGTTAAAAGGCAGTGAAATTGCTAAAATCTACTACACAAGTTCATGGGGTGCATAATTAACTGTTTATGTAATGGGGTTGTTCTTTCTCCAAGTTATGAATGGTTATAGTACAAGGTGAAACGTGATTTATACATACATGCATACAAATTGGTTTGAATCACAAGAAACAGTGAACAATTTCAATTATTTCTTTCTGCAGGAGACAGATCAGATTTGTGTTTCCTACGGCCAATGTACAATGCACCCTTCTCCCCCTATATTACCCATAATGCACTGCCAGTTTTTTTTATCAACTAAACAAGTGAAAGTGCGAGAATGAAAATATATTGAAATGTCTGTATCCTCTGCAAAATTGTCCCTTACATTTGTACACAGCAGACTTCGTCATAATACATCTGCCACATTTTCACTGGCAGGACTTTTCCTTGCATAATAATCATACTAGTCAAGTTTCACTTACAAAGTTGCTTCAGTTTCACCTACAGAGCTTCAGTTTTTGAGCAAGAATGTGCTCTTTAGCCCTGCAACTCGACATGCATGTGGCGAAAAGCAACAACTGAACTGCAGAACGGTCTCGGGCCCTCGTAAAGCTTGGTGAGCCTGTCAGCCAACTGTTTTTTTGTTTGTTTTTTTTTATAAAATATGTTCAAAACCAAATTGGTCTAAATTGGCCACCTGCTAAGGGCCAAGCTTCCCAGTTCGTGGATCGTTATCAGGCTATTTTTTGCTGCAGTTCCCAGAAAAAATAATAATAAAAACTAGGGTTTCCATCATTTCTACCCTGCCTGTATTTTACCCCATGCTGGCAGTATGTTAGCAAACTTTACATACAATTTACCGGCACTGACAAAAGCACATCATGTTTTTGTCCATATTGCTGACAGGTACAACAATAGGTCCCACAATGGAACGCTCTTTCCTTTTGAATAACCAATGAACTTTTTTTTCAAAAAAGATAATAAAAACATCATGCCGCCAACAAACAATGCTGACTGATGTCAATTCAACATGCTTTCAACTAGTTATGATGCATGAATATGATTACATCTGGCACAATTTACAGTGTAGAACCTCTCGACCCCTTCATGGGATGTACATGCCATATATGGTTTACATGGATTGTGATGTCACGTAAAGCCGAAACAAGGCCACCTTTGGTACAGAACTTGGTCCATTCTTGGCTAGGATTAGTGTCGGTCACAGAGCTTTAATCACAGAATGATTGCACCAAAGGTGTTTATATGTCCTGGGAATTGTATGACTCTTCAGACATTTGAATCTCCCAACACACTCCTGCCTATCTAAGCACCACTTTGTCCTGTTCTCTTCTGAAGACTCGCTTCGGTTCTGCCATCCAATTCCCATGATATGAATATTAAACTAAGGCTCTACATATGCATGATGGTAGAATAACTTTCAAAGTTATTATAGATATGTTACATGTAAAATCATTATCTGACTAAAAATAGGGTAAATTTGGCCTTTAAAAAGACATCAACCTTAAAATTGCACTTTTAAAAATTCTTAAACAGTAAAACTAAAGGCCATGATATTATTTAAGAGATCCTGATATGAAAATTCAATAAAAAGTGGTACTTCATTGAACTATTCCTGTACAAGTCCATTCATTTACCTACAAACTGGAATCCCTGTGCCATATTTTTATTTTTTTTACAAAATTAATCTACCAGTTATCATAACTGGCCATTGCTCCATTGTTCATATACACAGGGACCACCACACCACTCTCTAGTCTTCTTGCTTTGCCAGAAAATTATTCGGAGTCATAATACCATAATGATTGACACACACGGGTCCGCTCCAACAGTTTCATCTCCCATTGAGATTGGATTCAATCGCTCTCTGTGCTCGGGAGATCTTGGGCTTCTCTTGTGGAGTATTTTGTTCACCCGCTTCCTCCGCAAACATCTTCATCTTGTCTCGGAACGACATCCTCTCTGGTATGTGGTATTTTTGGAGTGGCTGCGTGGACGCTCTTTGCGCTGCTATGCGATCGCGAGGGTCTCTGTACACTTCATTGGCTCCCACAACTCCCGGAGTGTCTCCCACAACAAGCTGCCTGTTCAACATATCAATGTTGTCGGGGGTGCGTGGATCATACGGTATTTCATTGGAGTTGGAGATCACTGGTGTCGTCGGGGCACCATAGGAAGATTCATTCACGTTATTTGGTCCCCTGTACGGGTAATTTGGCTGCTGAGGCTGATGGTGCATGGCAGGGTCTGCCTCGTTATTGGGTCCACGGTAGGGGTAACTAGGCTGTGCAGGTTGACTGGCTGGCTGTTGGTACTGGTTTGAATTACCATACAGCCCTGGCTGGGGCTGGTATTTCTGGTGTATCTGGTAGCCAGGCTGCTGTCCCTGGTAATCCTGCTGATTCAGATTGGCGTAATCCCTCATGCTCCCATCCGACGACGTTGACCCCAGGCGCCGATCATTCACCTGACCCTCCCTCATGCTTCCGTCAGACGATGTTGACCCAAGCCGTCGTTCATTTATTTGAATTTCTGTGGCAAGGTTGGAATCGAAAGAGACACTCTTTTTGGCTGTAGTGGCAGGTGACTCGGCATGTTGCCTAAGGGCGGAGGCACTGCTGGACCGTGGGGGTGCGTAAGATGACTGACTAGTTTCTGTGCTACTGGAAGCTGGTGCGGGGAGATTTGTGATGTTTGTAGGTTTGTACTGGTACTGTGCTTGGTTCGCTACCTCATATGACGACCTGCGCTCTGGAGGTTGAGGTGCCAGCCCTGTGCGGTGTTCCACCTGTGCGTATGTGTTCTTATTCACATCTGGATTGGACTGGGGTGGTTCTGAAGGTTGGGGAGAACGCTGATGTTGCGGATCGTTGAACGCAAGTCTGCCATAGCGATCCATCCTTCGCATTTCCTGTTCCATCATCTGTTTACGTTCCTGCATTTTCTGAGCAAGCCGCTCCTGTGAGTACTGTTCGTCCTGGCGACGGGCTGCGTCTCTCAAGTTCCTCTCCTCCTCATCCCTCGCTGCCTGCATTTCCCTCAACTGCTCCCGTTCCTGCAAGGGCAAAGGTCATGGTTAAATCACATTTTGAAACAGATCAAAAGCAACACAAGACGCTTTCACATGCCACATGCCTCAGTACAACAGTCCACTGTATGCATAAGTTCTAGAGTCCACTGTATGCATCAGTTCTACAGTCAACTGTATGCATAAATTCTAGTCCACTGTATGCATAAGTTCTACAATCCACTGTATGCATTAATTACACAGTCCACTGTATGCATCAAATACAACAATCCATGATATGCATTGAGTCACAAGAAATATACAGATATTACTGTACTCTGAAACAAAATGCTACTTTTGGCGACAACAATTTACAAAAGGCAGATCCATGTTTGCAGGAAATAAAAAGAGAGAGAAACTGAACTTCAAATATATCTGAAACCACAAAGTTATCGAGTATGAAGCTAACTAGAGTACGACTTCTGAGCCCACGGCTAACTTAGCGACCACTGGAACCAACATGCTTAGAGGGCTAACAAAGCTGCAAGTGAAAAGACAATTATCAGTGAAACACTATGGTTAGTGCTGAAACCCCTCTGTGCACCAAGTTTTCTTCAACTTCCTTGCATGAGTTGGTATTCTCATGTCAAGAAGCTGACGATTGCTACATGATTATTATTATTAGCATCCCCATCTTGTCTCTGTCAAGGCAACACCACAGTCCCCTTGGTTAGGTTTTAATTCTATAAATCATTCCGTTAGGTACAAGTAGGTAATATCCATGCCAATGTGTGTCCATATCTAGTAAGTGGTTCAGCACCTATTGGGCCACAAACAGCATTTTAGAGCCCACCTGGTTTAAGACTCTGCATCCATATAAACAGAATGAAAATTGGGTTCCCAACTTTGACGGGGATTGGGATAGCCATATACTGTACTGTGGATTGTGACGTGCTGAACGTTGTGGCCGAGTTGTTGTAGATGTCATGCCATGCCTTTTATTTGATCTTTTGCTCCGTCCTACAGAATCAGTCTAGGAAGATATGATTATAGTCTGTGCTAGCTATTGAAAGTATGGTCCTAGGCCAAGCAAGCTATCTGTGAGCAAACAAGCCAGAATGGTATCTTCCTAGCTAGCAAAGCATGCAGTGATGCAGGGGAACTATGGGATACACGTACAGCCACTTTCATACCAGAGTCTGTTTTGATGAAAGTCACACCTTGCTCAATATAATTGAGGGTAATACCACAAATTGGGAGAACCACAGAATTCTTATAAATGGCAATGCATGTGTTGCCTCAAATATGGACACCTGAAAGTCATGCCCTTTTAAATGTTTTCTTCCATGAGTAAGTGATAGAATATACACAGATTGGAGTCAATTTTGGACGACATATGTACAGGACATGCACAAATTTTAACACAAAAAGTGCTGGGACAGGTCATGTTCAATACCATAGCCAACATGCAAACCTGTACAAACCACACATTTCAGAAAAACCACCTTGGTATACTGATAAACTGAAGTGGCTGTAACTGTACGGAGAACCAGTGTTGAAATAGGAAACTTTGTTTTTCTCATCAAAACTGCCTCCAGCTTTGGGCGGCACAAATTAAGTTACTCGTGTCTGCTACACAAGATTTTTTTTTCCTTTTGCTCTTTAGCAGTCTGGCAGTACTCTACATTCTTCAGTCAGGAAAATAGCACCAATGAACCTTCCGACTCAAAAGTTCTGCTGGTCATACTTTCTTTTTTTTTTAGAAGGAACAAAAACTTGCTGGTGTTTCTGCAATATTTTTTTTTTTTTACCACCATATGAAATTTGAAGACAGGCAACACTGGGGCTCTGAAAGTCAGGATGGGGCAAGGTAGGAGGGGATGCGATTTGTACCATTTCTTTCTTGCGGCGTAGTTCTTCCCGTTGACGTTCTTTGATACGCTGTTCTTCTAATAACTGCTGTTTCTGATGTTCTTCTTGTTCACGACGCTGTTTTTCTCGTAGTTCCTACATTATAAAGGGATCAAAATGTGCAAGCATAAGACCATGTAATCATCAGTCTCCCGTTTGACCTTCTTCTCCCCTTTTGCTGCTGAAATATAACTGTTTTCAAAATAATTACAAGTTAAAGATGTTCTCACAGTTTTGTTTTTTAAATTTTCCCTTTGTTTTGCTCATCTGTCCCTAAAAATATTGTGCATTGTTATCCCCGAAACAAAGATACACAAAGTGTGTTTGAAACAGTAACCATAGTAACTGAAGAATTAGTAGAATAATGCTACGCATTAATATAAATGAATTACGTGAAATCAAGAATATGAAATGCTGACAATGTTTTAAAATTTTTAGAGCCCGTTCTAAAAAGGACCGGTATTACTTCACTGGATACAAAAAGAATAATATTTTGTTCTTGTTTTTTTTGCATCCATGTTTATATAACCTGTTTTTTTGAGAATGGATCACTTAACACTTGGAAGTTCTGCACCAAATTTGTAAACTCAAAAACAAAAAGAAAGAAACCCATGAAGCTTGTTACTTTTTGGGCCTTTTCGATACATTGTCACATTAATGGTGACACAACGATTCTCAATTACTGACTATTTGCATTTGGCCTGTCATCCGAGATTTAACAATACAACAATTCCATATTCTTTAAGTATTTAACTACCATAAAGAAAGCTTGATATTGAAGCAAACCAGATCCCACAAAGATAACAAAAGCCACATTCATGAGGAAAGCCAGAACAAGTAGTAACATACTGCAAGGGAAATGTAGTTGAATTATAAAACAGAAGGCATGCAAAGCACACACATAATATTTTCCGTGATTCAACCTACCCTTTGTTTTCTGAGCAGTTCCTCCGTGTCACGTTCTCTCTTTTCCTGTCTGCGTGCCTGACGTTGCTTCTGTTCCTCCCGTTCTTGCGTGAACTGCTGAAGCCGTCTCTCTTGTCTACAATGCATAATTATTGTTTTCTTATGTTTTTTTTTTCTTGCTGATGAAAATATAAAGTATAGTAAAGAAGTAGACAGGGCTTTCACATCAAAACTTGCCTTCCCTGAATACACCAACAGGTTCAATATTTGAATGTTTACAAATATTGTCCATATCAAAATCTGTTGACCATCTCTGTTAAGCTTAAACCTTGGCTCTGAAGCATCTCCTCATGTCCGTATGAGCTGTCAACTGTCATATTTATGCCCTGTTCCGGACTTCTATACCATGAATTGATACTCAAGAGTTTGAAACTGACTGAGCCAGCAATCATTTCGCTCATTTTGCACTCCATGTAATGAGTAGTTCATGGCCTTGATGTAATCAGTTTTCGTATTGTCCGGCATGCCGTCCTACAGATAGCATGTACTGGCTTGGCAATGTGCAGGATACAATCCTGAAATTACTGGTAATATGGTAGTGTTGGAGCCAAAGCACTTGTTATGAGGAATTTGTTTTTCACAATTCCACATTTTTTTTTTTAAATTATGTGGGAAAAATCTGTGAACTTATTCAATTCACCTTTCTAATTTGTCCATTTCTGCTCGTCCCTGCTCAAGCTCCATTTGTTGCTGGTCTTCCAATTTCTGCATCCGTTTGCGCTCCAGATCTTCTTGCAGTAACCTCAACATACGAGCACGACCCTAAAACATACCATGGAACACACAAGGTTAAACACACCCCTTGCATCAACAAACCCAATATAATGCAGTGGTACATACAAGATTACAGTCTGCTGAAATGTCTAATTATTTTCAAATGTTTTTGCACACTACATTTGTAATATGTACTACTTTCATAAAGGTATTATTCTTAAATACAGCACACAACAACCAATAATATATCACCAATTAAAATGCACCTGACTTGTACAACAACCTACTACTTTTTTTTCCATGATCTTTTATCATTCAGTAAAACAATGAATTCTGTTCTCAATTTAACACAGCAGATTTTAGACAGGAAACATCTTCAGCACATTGGCTGACACTGTCAAGAGACATATTTCAGTACGTGTAATAATTTCACTTTCAGCAAGTGTGTGTAATCAATAATGAACTAGCACGCAGTGAAATTGATCCTTTGAATAACCACACAAATGTGCTTCACAGCTTCCCACAATCTGTGCAAAAGAGAACTTTTGCCAAAAATCTTACCCAAAAGTTAACTCCTGACAACTGGTCCTACGGCCACTGGTACATGAAAATTTGTGCACCATATGATGCCAGACAGTTGTATGTGCAAAGTTGCCAACTTACCGCTGCCTTTTCCGTCATGTCTGCCTCCTCCTCATCTTCTTCCTCGTCTCTTGACTTCACTTCCTCTACCCGCTTCTGAAACTCCTGGTCCAGTCTCAGTCGCCGTAGTCTTTCCTGTTCCTCTGGATTCAGGTACGGCTTTGACTGTAACTCATCAATCTCTTGTTCTCTAAACCGCCGCACATCTTCCTCTTTCTTTTTCTCAAATTTTTCCCGTTCTTCCCGCATCCACGGAGATGGGGATGATGTGCTGCCACTTCGATTGTTAACAGCGCCAAGTGTGCCTGGTTTGGTGGAAACTGGGGGAGGAATTTTACGATTCGAGCCTGGATCAGCCCTGCCTGGCTCTTTAACAGTCCTTTGAGGCTCATTTTGCCTCTGTTTGGGATCATAAGGATATTGGCTTTGGGGCTGAGATTCATATGGCGACTGATAATCGTCTGGTTTACCATATGCTCTATTTTGAGGAGGAAGGTTTTGGTAAGTTGATTCATATGGTGAAAAGTTACCCTGGGGACTAGGTTTCTGTGGCTCAGGTTGCCGTGAACCATAGCGATCTCCATGTGGAGTGGTCGGTCCTTGTCGTTGGTCTCCAGGGTAACCTTGGCCTCGCATGGCATCTTGCTGCCGCCGTTGCTGCTGTTCACGTATTTGTTGCTGTCGATGCTGCTCGAACTGTTCCCTTGGACGAAGTGGTGTTGTTTGCTGCAGAGCTGGCTCAAGGCCTGCCATTCTACGCATCATACGTTCCTGTTCCTCTCGTATTTGCTGATCGTACTCTGCTGGAGGTGGTGGGGGTGGTGGAAGATCTTCATTATAATTACGCAATTCCTCAGGAGGTGGGGGTAACTCTGGAGGTACCTCTGGTGGAGGTGGCAAGTCTGGCGATTCATTCTTTCTATCGTAATGCTCTAATCTGCCGTAAGGCGATTTCTCTCGACGGAATTCTTCCCTACTTTGCGCAGTCCTGACCTCTGTCGTAGAGGAACTCAGCTGTCTATTTGGAGTAACCGCTTGTCCGTGGTAAGGACCTTCCTGTTTTTGCTGACGTGGATCAAAGAAATTTGGTTGTGATTTGCGATGATCCATTTGCATACGTGGTACCTCCTGAGCAGTGACTGGCTTGGGAGCTATAGTAGGCTTTGCAGCAATACCAGGTTTGCCTCTCGATTCCTCCTTTTCCTGCGGACGTCGCAACTGATCAAAAGGAGGTGCTGGTTCCTGATTGCGTGGCATGGTATTATTATAGAAATTCTGCTGGTACTGCTGGTTATTAGCCTGACTCCTTGGCACATCCTGGTCATACGCCCGGGAACCTGCAGGCTCACCCCCAGGACCTATCGATGAATACCCCGGCTGCATCTGACGTGGGTCAGCCCACCGATTCTGATCGTAATGTTCAGATTTAGGTCTATTATGATTAATATCAGGTCGCCGGGGGTCGCCCACATTTATCATGGAGGTGGAGGTCTTCACCTCACTTCGTGATGTGTTTAATTGTTCATGGGAGTATTGCCGATGGGCCTGCCTGTTAGGGAAGTGATCTGGATGAGATGGGTACCGTTCCCGCTGATAGCGATCCTCCTGGTACAATGGATGCATAGGATGGGGGGGATAATTTTCATAGTTGTGTTTCACCTCTGCTGGCTGCTGAGGCTCCTCTTTCTGATTCAGATCTGGCTGTGAAGCAGGTCTGTTCATGCCAAATCCTCGTTGATGAGGAGGCAGGGACCTCTGTGGCTGCTGCTGAGGTGAGGGCTGCTGTGCGAAATTCCTGGGTAGCGTACTGACCGACTGTATTGGGCGGTGATCCCGCCCAGCCGGCCCTTCCTGTCGGTCTAAGTTGGAAGTGGATTTTGAGCGCATGGCGTTGGTCTCTCGGGGATCGATGTTATTGTAGTAGGGGGCAGAGGAGGGCTGCGGCTGGTGAGGCGACTGCTGCTGTGGTTGCTTGTATCCATAGGGCTCCTCTCGGGGGTACTCATGTGGTCGGGAATCTACAAAGACAGGACAATAAATATATTCAAAGCCTCATCATTCCATGCAAACAGAGAACTAGCCAATTTTTCTTGCCTCCCCCCCCCCCCAAAAAAAAATCTGTATCTTCTAACTGAAGTGCAGTTTACTAATTCATGCCATGCACTTATACTCCTGGTCAGTTTCATTTGTACTTTCTGCAAAAGAAAAACCTTTATTAACAACACAGATTTTGAAGCTTATCATCATCCAAGTAGTTACATACAAAACGCAGCTTTAATTGCCAGTAATAAGCAATGCCGTTACTAATATTAATCCCGTCCAGCTAAAAATAAAAATAACATGCAGTGTATTTAAGCTTGGCCTAAAATAAACCAGCTTAACATTGCACCATACAATAAGACCTTATCCTTCATACAACTTACCCCCAAACCCAATATGCAGCACATGACTTGACTCTTACAGTGGAGTTTAGCTTCCCAGATGGCAGCACTTGATGTCATTCATTTGAATAAATTTGCTCATTTGCATATCACATGGATCACTAGGACTGATATTGAAATGAACAAATTATGTGTATGCGCAACTAATACCTAAAATGCAGCCATCTGAGATCATAAAAGAGCCTATTCCTTCCAAAAAACCACAGAAGCATTGCAATATGCAGTCACAAAGACAAAATATTGGGCATAAAACACGCTGAACAGCCATGGTCACATTTCATACAAGCACAAAATTTCCCCCTCTTCAACATAATGCCTTTTTAAAAACATCATATCTGACACACAGCCCATCCACCAACAAATTAAAAGATTTGTTCACTCAGCATTCTGAAGTAGCAAAGTCACTCCAGGTTACATGGCAATGTTGGTAAATAAAAGACATTGCCAAATCAAAGACCCCATAATTGACAAAACATTTTGGGACTGATAGGCCAAATTCCATATTCGGGTTAAAAAAACAAGGCCCCCAGACACACATGCTAACATGGAACCCAAGTTGTCTAAATTTATCAGGACTGATTCTCACATCCAGCCTTACACTTTTCCCAGAAACCCGGACAAACTCTCTCCAGGTATTTTTATGCCTCCCAATCATGTCGACAGCCCACCACTCTGTTTCAGATGCATTATGCGTTGGGACTTCGTTCTTTGACAGCCAGTGTGGTACCCAGGTGTTTTTGCTGTTCCCAACATCACATGCCATGTCACAAGATTCCTCCTTTCATTGACTTACTCTTCTTGAACTGATCTGGCAACTCAGAATCACTGCAGTATTTTCGGAATTGTTGGTCTTCATTGCCCCCACTGACAGAATATCTTTCCCCCTTTGACATCTCCTCAAGCGTCTCCAGCTTCTCAACTATATCCCTCAATGGGCGAGCCCTCTCACTAAGCCGACGCCTGTCAAACCTCGACAGTTTGGAATACTTATCGTCTAGAGCAGGGAAAGATGACGTGAAGACAAGTTAGGCTCTTTTTTTTATGAATGTAACATGGGGCAACTGTCCAGAGATGATCAATACCAGGGAACTGATCATCAGCTGCATGTATGTGGTGAAAACTTGAGTTACATGGGAATTTGTGCACATATCAAAACTTTGTACATATGGCAAAACACTTTTTGCAAAAATGTGAATTATTTTACCTCTACAATGACTCTGAATATGGTGGTACCTGCTCTGAAAACCACCTCTATGGGAGATTTCAAAAAAGTTCATTTATCCTTTCCTCTATTGAGTGACCACATCAGTTTCCAAGACCACCTTTTCACATTGGACCCTTGTTTCGTTATTTAACCTGCAATATAAGACCATCTGCCATATGTAACTGCTTTTGTGCTGCATTAGGGGTGGTCTTAAAACGCAGGGACCATTGTACATGTTTTTCAAACGTACGTCACTCTGTATTTACTTATTCCTGTGCAGAAATGAGAACAGTGGGTAATGCCCTGAAAGTCCATTGGCTGCAGCTCTTTCCATGGTCAAGTCACTCAGCAGGGCTCACTGATTCATGCCACCTTGTCCAGGATAAGTGAAATAGCAATCAGGACAAGTAAAAATTTCACAGTTACCCTGGGGACAACAAAAACTGCTTTTACAAATAGGACTTGAATGGATGGACAAGTGTTTTTCAAAATGTAGCCCTGAAATATCACAATACCTTAACCTGAAATCAGAACAGAAAAAAGGATTCGTAAGCCTTGCACGATGACACTGAACATGGCATGAAACTGACCGAGTTGACCCTGTGACCTTGAAACAGGTCAAGGTCACTCACACTATCCTGTCCAAGTGCCCCATAAAAGGGGCACGCACACTAAATTTCTTTCCTTATCACACTGCAATCATGGACAGACAACACTATGATGACAATACCCTTCAATCTAGTATGGCAGAAAAGTAGAAATGAACACAAACCTTATTTAAAAAAGAAAAAGTTTCTAAAATGTTGCCCAAATGCTCCCCATAAAACACTAATGAACTGTAATTACTTGGTATAACATTGTGACCAAATTTGCCCATGTGGCTGTAAGCAACTCTGAATGAAGGGGTCCACTTTCCTGCCAAGGTTTTCCTTGATGTACTGGGATGGGGTGGAGTGACATTTAGCCTCTCAATTTTGCCACCGGATACTGCTTTCTTTCACACTGCCCTTCCATATTCTCTACTGGCTTCCCTTGTCCTTGTTCTACTTACTGCTTAACATAGGTGATGATCTGGCTCCATACTGCTGATTCAGCGGCCTCTGGCGAGCATCCATGCCATAGTCTCGTGGTCCATTGTGCATTGGTTCCCCCTGGCTGGCATGCCTGCCTGGGCTGCCCTCCTTGCCTGCCATGGCAGGGTTCTGGAAGCGGCCCACATCCTCACTCCGCGGCCGAGGCTTGTTCACTGCGGGAGGTGGCCCTTGATTGCGTTGTGGTGAAGCTGAAACGGCAGAGACACCACTCAAAGTCACCCATTTTTCCCAAGAGGATGTGAAATACTGATTTCAAAGAGACACAAAAACAAAAAATTTGTCACCTGTATGTTAATTATAAACTTTTGTCTTTTCCTTTCTTTTCCATTCTGCAACTTCAGTAAACATCGGTAATGCTCAAACTCACTTATTGACCCTATTTTTCATATTGATATAAACGAAGTCTGCTGTAATAATACCCTGCACACATGAACGAATGTGCATATTTTAGTCTGCAACACCTTGTATTTTGCATCATGCAATGTCATACATGGCACCATGTAACTTCTCTACACAGAAACACAACTGACCAATAAATCCCATTTACTTGTGTGGACGTTACAAGAGCACTCTTATTTCATTACGTCGCCCTGTCCCACACCTCTTTATCCCAAAAACTCCTCCAGGAGTGTGTCAGTGGATATCAAAAGCAGGTAGCTCCACAGCTCATGTAGCGAGTACTTAATGGTCATTCTTACGAAAACCTTCTTCGTACGTAACTTACCTCTCTGCATAACTGGGGACGGGTGGCTAAGTAATGTTGCCAGCCCGTGATAGATAGCACCTTGTTTGGCCACCTTCAAGGTCACCACTTGACCCGTCTGGGTCATCAACTCTGCTGCCCTGAAGACAGATGAAGAATTGGTTGAGACATCTTGATTGTACATATTTATTGCCACATGTACCACTTCTCAGGATTTTTTTTTTTTTTTTGCCATTTCAGTCACCTTTAGATCCAGGCTACTATTTCAAGCACTTGTTGCTATGACAGTTTTATTTTAAGTTTGCAGGTAATCAACCAGGTGAGGCCATGTGAATGTACAATAACGTGAAAAAGCAATACACCAGCTTTTGTTTGTTTGTTTGTTTGTTTGTTTGTTTGTTTGTTTGTTTGTTTGTTTGTTTGTTTGTTTTTAATTATTTGGGCTGGGTGTGTGAATATCTGTCATTTCACTGTATGATTTTTAAGTAAAACTCTGACCAATTATGAAGAATTTGACATGCTGGCAGTCCATTTATTAAGTACTAATTGTCTCAGCCAGTGGTGCAGTATTGTGGAGACTCAAACCAGCTTGTTTCCATTAAAAATCAATCAGCTTAAGGAAGACCTTGGCAACAAGACCCCACTCAATATCACCTGAACGATAAAGCTGTTCCAAACCTATATAAAATTGTACATGATCTCTTCCTGATAGACTGTTGACACCTTCAACGTTGGCAGGTGCAGGACATGAATCCATACATAGATTCATTCTATCCACCTGCCTGCACTGGATGGTACTGACACACACAGTATTTAATCCTGTGTGTGCTCATGTGAGAAGTCCAGGCTCGTTTGAATTTTATATTGCTTCCACACTCCGATTCCTCATCAAGAGGCCTTTCATTGATGTTCTAACATGTCTAAGTCTTCCAATAGCGCTTCCAAAGTTGGTCCAGCTCAACAGCTTACCTTTATGTTTTTTGGGTGCGATGCATCAGTAAAAGGTGTTGACTTAACTAGGGACTGAAATGGTTAATTATATCAGGTGGCATTAAGCACCGAACTGTAAGTCAACCAGACGAGCTTGCATGCACTTGATCTGCTTGTGGAAGCACGATTTTCAGCTGTTACTCGACAAAGTGAGAGAAATGAAGCCCAAGAAAGGTGAGAAGCTTCAAGTTGTAAGCAATAGTATTTTACAACAGAATTATCTGAGGCAGGGAAATCACCAGTGAACTGTGGGGATAAACAGCTCAAAGCCACTGATACGGCCCTGGATGTTGTGCATCTGCAGGTGTTTCAAGTCATATTGTAAATGCAGTGTGTGTCTTGTTATGCTGCCATTTCACCCAAATAAAATCCTCCCCCTCCCATCCCGCAAAATGGCCACAGCTATCATTTTCTTGAATGTTTCAGGGAAGTTTCTGGATTAACATGCAACTCTCTCAGGGTGAACAGCATGAGACCATCTGAAAGGTCATCCCCCGGGTCAACAGGGATTAAGTGCCCTGCCTGTGCTAAGATAAGGGTAAGGGTTTATCTTAGTGCTTGGCAGTAGACTAAGTCCGTATCTTTCCTCATCAAACCTCATGCACCCAGAGCACATTGAGGGGAGTTTTTGATCTCCATCATATTTTTTCCCCCTCTTGATAGCATACTGGTACAGGTATTTGATATTTCAAGTATTTTTATGACGGATGTCAATCTGAAATCATTATATAATGGTTTGACCAACGTCTGTTGTTGTAATTCACAGGTGAGTGCGTAACGGTCAAAATGTACAATGAAGTACTACTCACTTCTCCTGTGGCAGGTCAACGAGACTGTTGTTGTCCACCTCTAGTAGCTGATCCCCTGCTTGAAGCCTACCATCCTATAACCAAGAAACAAACATGTTGTGAAGACAAAAATTTGTTTATTTCATCATAATGTTGAGCTAACAATAATATATTTTTGTTCAACCTACACTTAACAAAGTAAATTTCCACACTGCATCCCAGAATTATTAGAAAAAGAAAATACATGCCACAGACATCAATTTTACAAATATACAATTTTCATGAAATTGATTTCAAGCTTAACTCTAATATAATCACCAGCAACATATATGTATATTAAAGACTAAACATGTACGTGTATTTTCCTTTTTTGAGTTTTGTTTGTTTTTGTGTTTGTTTTTATTTTGCTTTTTTTTTACATCTTTACTTTTAATTTTTTCCCCCCAGAAGAGAGGCAAGGCCGTTATGTCACATACCTGGGCAGCTCCTCCCCCAGACACCACGGACTTGATGTAGATGCCTCGCTTGTCTTGGTTCTCCCCCTGAAATAACACAGATGTAATAATACAGGTTATTGCCCAGGTTCACTTTCACCTGACTCCATGACTCATTCATGCGATGAAGCATCTCGCATGGCCACGTTTTAAATAACACCAGACATATGTTACAATATTCCATCAAACCCCCTTGCATATCTTGCGGCGCTTGGTTATTCATTTATTTGTGGAACGCACCTGCATTGCTAAACTGCCCCGTCTCAACTTAATTTGCATTTTAATCTATTCAGTGTACTGCAAAACTGCCCACATATCATGGATACCAACCAGGGCTAGAAATAGGGTTTATCCGCTTGTCCATACTAAGTGAAACTTGTGACGGACAAGTAAACTTGCCAATGCACTTGTCCAAAATTTACATACAGTACAATTAGAATAAGACTCCACTTGGTTGGCGGACAGGTGAAATTTTTTCCTTATTTCTAGCACTGCCAACACCCAGACAGACTAGAGTGTTTCATGTTTGAAAGGGGGTTTTTCAAACCCAATTTTCTTTTTACTTGAGAGTGACAGTTTCATAAAGTTTGGTAGTACATGTATTTAGAGGGGACAGCCAATTTTTTACAAAATTAGGTGTCATCTCAAATGTAAAAGCCTAGTTTCTACCCTAAATGTGTAATGGTTGATATTTGTTGGCAATTAATGCCCCCCCCCCCCTTGCTGGTATATTCAAACAAGATAAATCCACCATTGCAGCCTTATAACGTAAGAAAAGACTTCACATTTCTCTTATATTTCCAGGATAAAATGTGCCTCCATGTTATAAAAATGGTCTTAAAAATTAAAATTCCTGGGTAAGCATACAATGCTGCTTTTGTTTTGTTTTGTTTTGTCTTTTTTCGCCTGACATTTTTCATTTTGTTCATTTCCTGACACAGTCATAATGTGCAGTGCTCAGAAAGCGTGTATGTATATTGTGCAGACACTTCATCTAGTGTGTGCCTCAGTTTCATCAAGGTGACACTCTCAGAGTTCATGATGGAGCCATGGCGATGACGAAGTATTCATAGCAACCGTGCCATTACCACATGTCCCTACCTTTTGTCAGACTGTGGAGTCAACCCAATGGGCTGCCCATAGCCTGAACAGTAAGAGTCTATCTGCTATGCCTACTTCACATCACCTCACATTATACAAAACCACCGCAGAATGTTCACAACAGGGTTGAGCGAGGAACACTATATGTGCTAGGGGCCTGGTATGAATAAAACAATGCACTTTCTGATATAATGCATCATTTGTGACTGAGTGATCAATACTGCTTGTGTAGAAATGAATGCAGCGATAATTGTGACAAGTTTACATGTATTTGCACCCAGTACACTTAGGCATATTGAAGTGAGCAAACCCTTCTACTAGTGCCATACAACTGCTTATCAGGCCCTGTAATCTACCATTTAAGTAAAATAGTTGTTGTCAGTCCCGGACCTATCTCTATTTCATCTTTCAGACTTCACATTTATTTGTGGCATCAGTTTTTTTCTTCTTTTTCTTATTCTTCAAGTTGGACTTACAGTGCAGGGGGGGGGGGGGAGGGCAGTACATGGATCTGCAAGTTTTTCTGCTAATTTGGAAATGATAGGATATTTTGATCCCACTTCAATAGTATTTTTAATAGTATTTTTCACCATCACATCACCATTTCCAATTGCTAAACTGAAGGAAAGACAGAGGTAAAGAAATT
Source organism: Hermodice carunculata (assembly GCA_964020975.1). Classification (NCBI taxonomy): domain Eukaryota; kingdom Metazoa; phylum Annelida; class Polychaeta; order Eunicida; family Amphinomidae; genus Hermodice; species Hermodice carunculata. The sequence goes on along the minus strand of OZ026614.1, from coordinate 84,055,671 downwards.
TAGTACTAGAAGTACTAATTGAAAATATAATGAAACATTATTACTATTAAAACTGCCCAGATAATTGTACAAATTTAGTGGTAAGTATCCTGAGGTCTAGGTCACCTTCAGCCTTCAAAAAAAACCCAAAAAAAAACGATTTCATGGGTCAAATGGTATAAATTTCTGAACTCAAGGTCAGCAATTTCCAGTTCAGAATATTTCAGACATGATATCAGGAGCAATATGAAAAAAAACTGATGAAATCTGTCGTAAACCCAGTTAAGGAGAAATTCCTGTCTACAAGTTTCAACCTCCTAACTCCATGAAGCACTACAAGCTTGTCACTTCAAGGTCAACTTTTATTTTAGCACTTGTGTTCACACAATTTGTTTATCCCAGCAGATAAGGACAAGAGAAAACCTGTAATGAAATCGTTACACACTCAATTTCAATCTTTCAGAGGGTATTGAGTCCACACAGAAACATTGTAACACATATCTAACTCAAGAGTCTGCATCCACACCCCACCCCTACCCCACCCCCGGCTTGTGACATCATAAAATCTCACAAGCTACACAATGTTTCTCTTCCCTGTGTCTCACTGATATATTCAACCACAATGACTAAATATCTTTGCAGATTACTGGAGAAAATCTCACACAAAAGACATCTTGAGCGCTGCAGTTTCACACCTAGTCACTAAAGAGTTAAAATGAATTCCACACCTGCATTTGCCAACATGTCTGCAGAACTTTCCCGATGTGGCTCACATGCATTTTATTTCAAGTACTGCTGGAAAGGGGGAAAAAAAAAAAACACATGCCACAAGATTTATACCTGTTTCCATAATTTCTATACACCTGGGGAAATCACATACTGGCATACAAACACGACACATGAATTGCTTGGCTATATACAAGCACTTCGGCCTCCTCCTCCTTAATGGTTTTGTACTCCAGGTTTCTGTGCTCTGTTGACACATACAAATTACTGTTGTTAGCAGAAAAAAAGGTATTTGTGCACGTCAACGCATACATATGAAATATGTTACCAGCTCCCAGTTCATGGACCTAGACTCAGTACAGTAAAGGAGGATTTCATTACATAGAGCAAGCTTGAGACCAAAAAAGTGAGCCCTTTTTTAAAATTTTTTTAAGCTCAGCTTTATTTTACAAGATCATTTATGTTACAGTGATGTATAGAAAGTGATAAGGATGGGGTTACATTGGGGGCCTGATCCACCACAGCATGCTCTGTCTCACTTCTTCCCTTTGTCAGCAACCCGAACCACTGCCTTCCATGTATTAGCAGCAAAGGAAACCACCTCGCTTTAACCCTTTACGTCCCCTGAACGAAGACACCATGTCAACAGCTTTTAAAGCTGCAGGACCTGCTGACCTGTAGCATACTACCCTGATAGGGCTCATCTTGCTTTTTTTTTTTTTTTTTTTAAATTATTATTTGAACACTAAAATCAATGAAAAACCACTGAAGCGGATGACGGCTTACCTGCAGCCAGTGTTGGGGGTTAGGGGTTAACTAGAGTAGCAGACAAGAAAGAGTTGACTGAATGCCAGACAGACCGGAGAGCTACCAGTAGTAGTTAGAACTCCAGTCATGCTAGGGCATTCATGTAAGTGAACTGCAAAATATACAGAGTGACAAGCCCTTGTACAAGTCTAAAGTTACTGCTGCAATTTGAAAAAAAAAAATACAAGATTATATTGTACAGCTGTATACAGATTCTCTGTCATGCTTGTACGGTCATGTCAGCAAATGCATCAGGACTCAAAGAACCTTGCCTAAGAACACAAATATATCAAAAGACAAGACTTGTCAACAAGATGGATGAAAATAAACAGATAAGACAAATAAATGCACGTATTGTACACTTATGCTACAAGTGTGGCTGCAATTTAAGTGATTATCCAAAACAGTTGTGTGCACCAAAGACAACCATTTGTACACAAATACAATGTACACACAAAATAGTAACACAGAAAATTAACAGTTGTGCTGCCTGGAAACACAACTTAAAATGTAAGGGCTCAGTCACCAATGCAAATCTGCTGTCCCATGACCTCATTTTATTGATTTTTTCCCTTACTTCCTAAGTCATATCCCCTGTTATTGTGGGCAACTACTAAAGTGACGAATAAAAAAAGGCAAGTTGTTTATGTGCTTTATAATCAGTTGCAACTATGTTCATAAATGGGGACTTTGTACGATCGATAAGGTAAGGTCACATAAAGGGAAAAAAGGGAGTCATTGTTGTCATGTCTTGTGGGAGACAGTCGGAGGCCAGTGGCTCCCCATAATTACGGCAAATCCTGCTCTGAATTCATGTACATGTATCTATCTTACCTGTGAACTTATCTCTGACTGACGCTGATGTATATTTATGTCCACAGACAGAAGCGCTAATGTTGTCTATTCTGTCATACCATTAGATGTACTTAATTGCTCTCTTTCATCTGCTGTTCACTGAAATTAACCCTTGACGTGCGGAAATATTTCCGCTCTCAATACATGTGGTTCTCACTCACAACTTCCTTACGGATCAATAAAGAAAACTTCCTGGAATTTCATTTAATGACACTTCAAGTAATGCTACAGACATTTGCGCACATTCCCTCTTCAACAATCTCCATCCCTACCACCACTACCACCCATAATTTTTTATAAACAAAATGTCAGAAACAAATTTTTCACCAAGACGTACTTCATCAGTTGGGAAAGGGTAAATTTTATACCTGTAGCACCACATATTCACTGATGATGATAAAGCTTCCCACAAAGAGACCATACAATTATACATGTGGCTAATTCTTAAAGACAGACGTCATTGTACAGCAAGATTAAACCTTGCCTCGTGCGCTACAAGGGTTAATTAAGACATCAGTACTTCCAGGAAGGTCTTGACAACAGAGACTGATTTTTAGCCTTCACCTTTATAGACGCAAGTTTGGGTTTTGAGTAAGTTGGAAGGGCCAAAAACAGTGTAAATCTCCTCGTGACTTTCTGTCTATAATACTGGTTGAGGAATTAATGCCATCAAAAGCCCTGGTTGTTTAATTCCTACCCAGTGCCTGCTTTATCTATATATATAATTTATTTAAGATAAAGTTTGCCCATTCAAAGGCCTAATAAAAAAAGAGCTTTCCATTCAAGTTACAACAAATCAAGAATTTTTTGTTGTCTTTTTCCCATAATCTGGCACAATCATGCTACAGCTGCTACAATGGCAGCTGCGCATGACTTGTCAGGCAATGCAAAAACCACTGATCAGAGCGTTCCCCAGTTAAGTATTCAGTGAGGTAAATTATATTGAGAATTTAACATCGCTGAGGGTGAGTAACTATTTTTCCCACCACCAATGATCCCAAGTGAGAGAAAAATAGTGACTCACTCTCCAGCAATGTAAGAGATTTTGTTTATTCAATGGTTAATCGGGTATTCATCCCCCCAAAATATGGCCAAGGCCTTCCTTCATTGGCGACCTGGTGTGGCGGGTTTGTTTACGTTTGTCGTAGTTATACTACGTCATCCATGATGTACAATCAAACATCGCTCACTCACATTTGATTTTGTCTAAATGTCAATGCATCACATCACTGATGCAGGGACATCGCAATTAACTTGTAACAATGTTTCGGTCTACTGTGAGTTACTACTTTTGAATTTCACTCTAGAAAGTGATAATTCACCCTCACAGAGTAAAAAATATTACTGGCAATTACTTAATTTTCCACAGCAGTCATCAGGACTTTTCAAGAAAGATGACGTTTTATGGAATCCCTTATAGTGCTCTATGACTTCTTTCACTTTTTTACGCGTTTGTATGAAAAGAAACACAAAACAGGCGGCACGTGAGACCCTTTTATGGCATATCAACATCAAATCTACACAAGGAGGTGAACAGAAATACCTACATATTTATGAAAGTGACCTCCAGTCTCCATTACTGAAACCATAGCTTTCTGATGTCAACCTATAGACAATACAAGCCCCCACATGAAACAGTAGTCTCCAGCAGGAAGTCGAAAGAACACACCCACACATCTATGAAAGTGACCTCCACTCTTTTTTCAACCGATACCACAGCTTTCTAATGTTAACCTATTAATAGCACAAGCCCCCACATGAAAGAGTAGTTAAGGCTCCATATATATAAGTGTATTACTAATTCAGTACCAGGTTTCTAAATGTCAGTCAGGTTTCAAAATGCCACAATTGATAGTCATTATGTTCCCTCATGTGTATAATTCCGTAACAGCCCACTTGCATAAATATTTTGATCTACAAATGATAATTTACCAATTCATTTTATATTGGGCATACTTTCTTGCTATTAAATCATGGCAGATTTCCCAAACCACTTCTCCCAGGTCTAGGTAGGGGTCAATTAGCATTTTCAAAAGCATACACTGAGTACGCATTGGTTGGTGGGGATGGGGGGAGGGGTAGAGGGCTTACAAGAGTAGTGCACTTGTTCACCTATAATGTAAAAGTAACCTATGTTTACAATCACTGGTCTTCGGGTTCAGCAAAAAATGACAGATAACCAAAAACAATGGTCCGGTAAGACATGAATCTATGCATTTTTTTTCAAAAATCTACTTAAATTACAACAAATATTTCACCACAAACAGAATGGCACAAGTCTTTTTTTTTTTTAAAAAAAAAAGAGCATATACAGGAAAAGCCTCTCTTTGTCCCCTACTTTTTACAAGTGTGTTAATTTCCTAACAGACACATTACCTGTTAGGGTTTTTTTTTTTCAACCCCCCTACCTATTTGTATCTAGAAATTTCTGCCCCTGCAATTCTGGGTACATATACGTACATTAATATTGCAACACAGGTGTTGAAATACTGCAAGCAGAAGAAGGCATCGCATGCTAGCAGTCGTCTGTTATATCTTTTCATGAACCCCCTAATCATTAACAACAACTGTTTCTTTCACTCTAATCAGTTTACAAAGCTACTTCCATGAAATCAGTTAGTACATTCCGTTCCCTTCTACATGAAAGCAATTATTGCTTTCATACCTTGCCATGACTAATTTTCATCAGAATGTCTTTCAAGGGATGCGTTATGCTGCTGAACGCTTGGCGACAGAAAATAAAACTGGGAAGGCGGCTACCACTGTGATCAAGTACTCCGCTGGACTGGTCCAGCCACTTTAGATTGATAACAACGAGAAATGCCACTTGTTCACATGGTCTAGAAAAGTTAACAATCGATCCATCCCCGAGCATTTCTATTCTGACATTTATTGATACTCTAGGTACCTCATGAGCGCTGACTTAAAAGACCAACTCTGACCCTTCCCTGTGGTAGCACCTTCCACCTAATACCCAAACACTTGACCCTAAGGGTTGGCCGCTTCTTACAGGGCAAATTGTTTTCCTTTTAGATCCCTGGCAATGTTTGTCACCAAATGATAAGCTGGCTGTGCTCTTACCACATTCAATATGTGTGACAGTAAAGCAGCAGCCAGTCAGTGGAAGACAAACCACTTAAAACAGGGACAGGGTTCAGCAAACCATAAATCTCCATGGACTTACTTCATCCTCACATGTAATTTACCCCTTGTATAGGTAGCCTGTGACATTCATACACATAAATTAGTTAGCATTCTACCCATTTAATGAACTGAACAACACCAGCAAGTTCTACACAAGAAAGGTGCAAGTCCACACTAGGCTCACATCCACACGGTTGGGTTGATGACGGCATACAGAAGATGTGTAATTTACTGCATGCGTGGTCACAAGACATGGTCAAGTTGTATTATTGCATAAAATTTGAGGACACATCATGTCTGTTTATTGAATCTGATGACAGACATAAATTTATTATGTTTAACACAAACAGATGGGCTGCCGTAAGACCCGCATTTAAAGTTGTTGAACAGGACAAACTGCATGCAGCAAAACTGACAAACAAAATGGTTAACCCTTGAATTTCCACCATCAAAATAAACGTTTTGCTGATGAGTAACACAAATATGATGTTCAAGGTGGTTATGGGCTCTCAGTGATGAACATGCTGTGTATGGCTTTATGTATGACCACTGATACCACATGATATCACCACTACCAAAGTGGACTCACTCAATACTATGCGTGTTTTCATTTAGAAGCACCAAGTCGAACCCTATTCACTTGAAATGACACATGAAAATGACTGGTTCCTATATGTGGATCTTGCAAGAGGTGTTGGGGGACGCATTGAGATGGGGGGGGGGGGGGCGCACTGAGATGCAAGTGACGACACATTCTTGCATTCAAAAGGTGGTTCAGCTCTTTCAACATTCAGCCTCACAGATATATGCTAAGTTTCTGGTGCTTAATCCCAACAGGACCTCTCCTTTATTGATCCAGTAGGATTCACAAAAGGGGAGACCCAGCGGAGGAATCAATAGAGAACCTGATAAATCTAGTATCTTGGGCAGGGCCTGGCTTGCTACATGATTCCAATAACCTTGGCATCTTGCTGTCTTGACAACTTCCTGCATGGCATCAAACACATTCCTTACCATGCGGGTATTCATGACGGAAACCAATGCGACCACATGAGCAGCACAAATTAGGAAGAATGTTTCACTCGGCCAGGCTATAAAGCAAAGTCAAGTTGGGATCCTAAGAAGATCAGTAGTAGGACCGGTTTTGCCTATGACTAGGCTCATCAGTTACTAAAGTAACGGTCAAAAAAAAAAAAAACAAATTAGGAAGAAGCCAAACATGTGTGTTCTTTCTGTAGCAAAAAGAGAAGCAGATTTTTTGACAGAAAGTACTGACACCTGTGAGTGGTAACCATGGCACTAGGCCCCAGGTGATGACACTCAAGGTAAACACTTGTGACAGGTGTACAAACCATGACATTACTGACGAACGCCACTCCATTGTTAACCCTCCATCCCATGCTCACCTGACGATATAACCATACCAGACTTGGTCCCTCGTAAGGAGACCTTCCATTCAAATACCAACATGCATGTATTTCCAAAGAATAAACAGTGACTGAGGTCAACAGCTTTCCTTGGTGTCTTATGTTCAGAGTGTGCCAAAGAAAGCTGTTGACCCACTCCCTAAACTCAGCATTGAAAGGATGAACTCACCCTGGCTGAAAGAGCCCACTCAGACAACGCATAATCATAAAAACATTCCACTTCTCAGTACTAGTGGAACATCGAACTTGCCCACAAAGTCCATTGTTACACCTTCTGCAACTTGTTTTTCTGTTTTTAAAGAAGTTAACTTTAAGGTACTGTCAACTTTAAAATACATTTCACTTGACTTCACCTGAAATGTACATAACTGATGTTACCATACTTGAGATAGGATTCTAAGCTTCTGATTGGTCGATACAGCAGCTAATATTTTTCCATATTTCCTCATTGGAAAACAATGCTAACTTCCACCAACACAAGAGGGCAGCACACGCAGTCAGAAAACAGGAAGTTTTATTCGATCCACTTGCCAGTTGCTAAACTGTGATAAATAGTAGGCCTCAATTGTAATTGCAAGACAAAACTTTCTAGGTACCTGTCATGGTGTGACCCTATGTTTCAAACTAGTTAACTGGATGGAATAGACTGTGATCAACTTGACAAATTATGTTTATTCTATAAACTTCAGTGCGGTCCAATAAATGTTGCCCTTGGACCCAGGTTACAGGAAGAATTTTGAACCCAGGACCCGGAATGTCAACCCGAGGCAAAGCCGAGGGTTGGCATTCCGTAACCTTAGGTTCACAATTTGTCATGTTACCTGGGTCCAAACACACCATTTATGTGGTATAAAATATTGTTTTACATCAGACCAGAAAACCACCACTCAAAACATACCACAAGAACACGCCCACTAATATTTTCTCATTTACCAGCAATCCCAAAGTGCCGTGTTCACATTTTGCTAATTAAGAGTGACAAGAAATGCTAAGGGGCTTATATTACAAGTATTCAAATTTTTTCCCCACATCTATGATACATATTAACACACACATATCTGGGTTTCAGATTGCCCCTTTTCAGGACCTCTGACTGAACTTTGTTCCCCGCATCCTGAACCAATCTACTTTTGGTGTCTAAAATGTATAGACAAGTCCTGGACCAATTCAACTTGAAAAGAAATATGTTCAAGATTATCCCGATATCAAACATACCAAGCAAAAAACTCTTATCTATATGCAGGAGGATATGCATGTATTTGGACACAAAACATGAAAACCTAATATGACAATGGACAAAACACCTTGAAGGTTTTGTCTTGGAGTATCTGTAACCATTGGGCTCAGCTGCACATCGAAAAGCAAACACAGCTAACCAGATGCCCCAAGCATCAACAATATCTCGCTCAGTCTCTCTGTGGACAAGTACCGAGAGTATCGCAAATGGTGCACCTAATGTATTGTGGGTTTCGGCTCAACAATGTCTCCATTAACTATGCCGCACCCATTGTGTATCTCAAGCACCCGTAAACTTCCGCAGCTTGCTGGTTACCAATGTGCCAGTCTGCATCCATTTGCTCTCCTCTTGCTTCCTTTTTAACCCTCTCTATACCAGAATGTGCATTTTCCTGCATATTCTTCAACATTTCAGATGAAAAAAAAAAATTACATGGTCAACAATTCTTGAACCTTTAGTGCCAGTGCCAACGTGCCTTGCCCCAAAGGTGACTTTGCCACCGCCAATCCGTCATGCTTCGGCTGTCCTTTGGCTGCTGTAGCATGACTTGCCAAGCAACGCCAAAAGTGACCAACACCTTTACTTCTGTGGCAAGGAATGGCTTAAGATTTTGCTTTTTGTCTGTCCAGCTGTTTCAATGACAGGCATCAACACTGAAATCAACTAAGCACCAAATACTCATTCGGGTTCAGCCTGCATTATCACCTGTACATGGCCACTTTGGCAATGTCAAGGTCATACCGTTTTACCAAGGCTATCAACTCTATATTTTTGCTCAATTACAGACAACCCCGGACACATTAATATCTAGTTTGGTTGCAGTCCCACACTGTTCAGCGATGGCAAATACGTCAAGTCACACTGAGGTGGCATTTCCCTGTGAAGACTGGCAATGGCACAGACCAAAATAGGTCTGAGTAGGGGAGTGGTCTTAACATGGAAGTGTAAAATATGAAATTAAAAGTAAAACTGGCACTGTGGAGAGGTAGTTGAAATAGACGATTGGTTTTGTTTTATAGCAAGGTCTAACAGGGAGATTCTACTGTGTATGACAAATGTAATCCATGTACAATCTAATATTTGATCAGTTTCAACTATATATCTCACAGTAGCTCTTTGGTTTAATCATCATGAACTTTAGCCTACCAACTCTCAATACACCTACTGGCCTTTTTCCTCTGAAAATAATCACTGACGTATGGGATACAATAGCACTAAAAACATGCTGAAAGTGTGCTATTTATTTCACAGGCCAATCCCAGTGGCTGGGGAAAATATAAAGCAAAGGCATCCAAAGAAAGTTCGTTTCCCCCCCCCCCCCCCCATGGTTGAAGTTTCTTGCATTTTGAAATGTGCTGTACAGAATTTCCACATTCTCCCCACTGACAGAGCATGTACAATTGCCCACAATGTACTGGTATATAACAAGATGCAAATAAAGCCTTTCACTCTCCACTCAACTGTACTTTTTCACTGTGTTACAATGTTCAACATGTCAAGTCCAAAATAGTCCCGCTTTGCACTAATTTTCCACGGGCCTGCTTCACTGATTGGCAGAACTACAGTACATCGGACTTTCAAATCAAGTACCCATTCCAATTTCTGAGCTGTCAGGACCCATATGCCTCCTGAGTTTGTAATGCATGATCCTCAAGAGGCAACCTATATCTGATGCCACATAAATCATAGAGAAAATTTCCAAGCACATATTCCCTTTCATATCTGAACATGTCCAATAAATCTTTGTTCAAGTCAGCCCACACAGGCTGACATGCTCTCCACACAAGACTGTGCTTGTGGCTACCTCTAGCTGAGATTAATTTTGCGCAAATTATCGATACATTGATAAATCATTGCCATGCTGTGAGACTACAATAGGAGTGTTACACAGATGGATGGAGCCAATGATTATTTTCCCATAGACTTCTATGACCTTCCACTCCGATTTCGATATTCAGAAATCTCAAAGGTGTTTGCTTCTTGCTTATTGTCATAGGTCTAGCATAGATCTACAGCATATTTAAAATAGCCTCGGGCTGTGTATGTATATATCTTTTTTTTCCTCCCTTTTTAGATTTACAGTTAGCCACTGGCATGGCCCACCTGTGTACCCAGTTAAGTGCATACAAATGACAATTCAAATGTCCAAATTTAGACATATCAACTCCTCTAATGAAAGCAAAAAACAAAAACAAAACAAAACACTGATGACATTCACCAATATAATATTTACTAATATTGGATAATCACACTTGTGCTTATCACTGTCATCAAGATATCATCTAATAGGTTAAGAGCTTTGTCTGTATATGCTGTCTGGTCTGACTTGGGCAACCTAAGCCTGATAGTCCAAGCAAGTGTTTCTGTACCTGAGGACTGGCATAAACTTAAACGTTTCTTTTTACCTCATTCTTTCTGTAATTTTTCCACATTTCCTTCACCTGTTATTTATCTGGACTTAAGGCCAAGATGACACACTCAAACTATTCATAAAGAGTTTTCATTTAATACCCACACCCCTATTCTACAATCAGTGTTTTTTGTTTTTTTTCATTGCCTGACCAGTTCTGGCACATAATTCAGCAGGCAATGCAAAACCCACTGTAGCATAAAGTGAGTTAAGATCATGCTTCGTAAATATGGCCTGGCCTTCACTTTGGGGCATTTTTTTTTTCCTGACTGATAACTGCAAAAGGGAAAATACCATTAAAAGTTCTCTCTCTCTCCCCCCCCCCCCCCCCCCAAGCATTTGGCTACTATCAAGATTCGTGTACGTTCTCAATTCAAGTTCCAGTATATTGCAGATGGTTCACAAAATTGATTCTGATATTGGCCAGTAGAAACATCAGTCTATACTGGAGCCATGAAATGTTTATAATTGTCACGACAGAAGACTTCAAAATTTCTGTTTTGACAAGCTGCCAAAGTGGATAAACAGGAACAAACATTAACCTTTTTCTCCTCATAATAATGCAGGTTCAACACCTATCCTTGGTACCTGTTGGTACCCAACCCATTTTAATCCATTCAGTTCTTTACTCTTCGTCAAACATAAAATCTCCTACATGGGAAGTAAAAAAAATCTCTTTCTTGTCAAAGGACATCGACAGGACATGGCAGCATATGTCCAAACGTAGCTCATCCCCTACTTTCCAAGCACAGCAGAGTGATGCTTAATCGACTAACTTTCAGAGCAATCTGATCTTACGAGACTACGCTGTGTCACAAGTTGCAAGGCAACTACTTCAGAAGACACTGCATGTAGAGTCATGAACCGTAATTTTTCAAAGCCCAACACACAGCATGTAAAGACAAAACAGTCATACAGTGGTACGGAGTTGTCTCAGGCCTCTGAGACCACAAGTCAAGAGCACCCACATATCAAACAAGGACTTTTCTGTACCAGGGTATTTACAGCATGATTTCAACATGTTAAACAAAAGCTCCTCTTACAGGAAACACGGGCATAACATAGTCAGGAAACATCACCCCATGCACAATGAGTTAAAACAGATGACATTTTGAGTGGAGAATTGCCTGTCTCTGTTGCACATGAGTTTAACTCTTCCCAGCTTAAAATACAATGTACATGTAGTTAACATGCTTCTTCCATAAGGTTGGTAGCTATGCACCATGCCTATGTGAAGGAACGCTGAAAGACATGAAACTTGTTCTGATATGCCTCTTCTAGAATTGTAATTCAAAAGTTTTTTTTTCCACTAATAAGACATTCACAAATAGCGATGAAGCATTGAAGATCTAATTAGATGTTTTTGACCTTTTTGAGGCATGACAGAGTTAACTATTGTCTTCTAAATTCCCCTGCTGTTTTTATATATCATATATATATATATATTTATATATAATATATATATATAATATATTATATACATACATACATACATACATACATACATACATAGAAGTATGAGATGCACCTTGCCAAATACAATGCACATGCCATTCTATCACTGCCAATATAATCTCTATATCTGGTTACGGCTTCATTTCTTCAGTTTGTCTTATCCAGGCAGCTTCCGAATAGCACTTAAAATCTTCAAGGAGAATTCAAGGAAATGAACCACATAGTAAGCTTCTTATCTAACTGAATACTACTGCCTGTATCTTGCAGTTACATTCATATAGGTATTTATACTTCACATTTACACTGTTGTGTCCTGGCGTGATATCTCAGCATCACAAAACCAGTTAATATACTTCTCATTCAGGGGACAGAGCCAAGGGAATATCATCATGTTAACCAACTGTTTTTCTATTTACAGAAAATTAATATGTTTTACTACTGTTACGTTCCAGCCTGGAGGTCAACTACATGGAGTGGATTACACACCGATTTCTACAGATCCTTTCCTCTTGCTGGAAGGACTTCATGTTGGTCATTTCTCCAAATGAATCAGGGTCTTGTGAAAATAAAATGAAAATCATTGATGACTCTACTATTTTTCCCCCACTTATATGAAAAAGCACTGTGCAAGGCCCTGGAGTCATACGTATGTGTAAATTACACAAATATAAACATCATGGTTTTTCAAAATAGGGGGCAGTGGGAGAAGGATGGGGGGTGGGGGCTGTGTGTTGTGCTATTAATCTGGCTGACTGAGCTTGGCTGCTTTTAGTTTTTATGTGCCACTTGTGCTCACATATCAGCAATTGTAAACACATTTCCACTCCCAAGCATATGGAGGAGATAAATCAACTGAATATACCCCCCCCCCCTTTCCACCAGCCAAAATCAGCTGGTGGTCAAACTTGTGCCATCTGCTACAATGATCTCGATCAACTCAACAGTAATGAAAAACAATTTGAAGGAGCATTTGTAGATAACACCTATCAAGATAACTGTTCGAAGGTCAACAACTTTCCTTGGTGTGGGTTGGGCACTAAGCTCCTAACCCCTGTCAAGGAAAGCTGTTTGACAGTCTTAAACTCATTCTTTGTCCAAATGGGAAAGGGTTAACTGACGTTTAATCTATGTCACATTAAAGACAGAGGACACTGGTGTTACAGACAATTGCATGCCATTTATAGCCACTTGCTTCCAAGTATTCTAAACTCACCAAATGACTGACACTTTGCCAATTGCATGGTCACCTTGCTGACACCGAAAATGCAACAAACCCTGTTTGACAGATCAGAGGGAACCTGTCTGAATGCAATGGCATAGAGCCAACTTCTGCCTGATCACACAGCTCTTAACATCTATTCTTCACCATGCTGGTCTGTAATGACAGTTGCCAATTTTGGCAAGAATATCACAGAGGAACTCTTAGAGATCTGGATGGAATTTGTGAAAGAACCTGTACAGAAGGCCAAAAAAGCTTACGGATAATCTTCGGTGTAGATTTTCCATTAAGTCTTTAAACACACTCTTTTCATCACTAACCCTTTCCTGTTTAATTATATATAGACTAACTTACACACTCTTTTCATCATTAACCCTATCCACGTTATATAAAGACTGACTTTATAACAGTTTTCCCGGGGACAGATAGGATACAATACACCCAACCCATGCAAAGGACAGCTATTAACCAATGACATGTGCAACGCCATCATAATACATCTTTTCAACAATTCAGTTCTCAAAAAAATAATAAAAACAAAATAATTAAAAACAAAAAACATGTTCCTGTACAAATGTATCTCTGTAACACAGCCCTCTTACTCCAATTGGTTACCAAGATGCAACATATCATGTGATTATTCTTTATGTATATATATGTATATATACATGTGTGTGTATAGTAGTCCCTCCTTTGAAAGACCACCTCCTTTGAGGGACCACAGTTGTCAGGTCTCTCTGTAGTACTTTTCATGTTATTTATACCTCCTTTGAGGGACCACCTGCTTTATGTGGCCACCTTTTGGGTGACACTAGGGGTGGTCTCTCAAAGGAGGGACTACTGTATATACAGTGGTTGCTGTCTTGACAGTCTGCCCCTAGGGCAGGTAAAAAAAAAAGTGGTCTCTCAAAACAGGTGGTCTTTCATTAGAGGTTTAATAATATGGAAAAGATAGCACAGTGATCTGAGAGAGCAGTCTTAAAAAGATGTGCGGTCTCTCCTTGGAGGGTCTTTCAAGACAGGTACCCCTGTATATATACATATATATATATAATGTGTGTGTGTGCATACACACAAAAAATCATATAAATAATCTCACACTGCCTATACATAGTGTAAAGTTTGAAGGTTTTCTGCCACTCCACTTTATGATCTTTGCTGCCAACATTCTGAAAACTTAACATACCTTTGTAACACCAGTTAAATTTTTGTTGACATATAATAATGAGCTCGGGTGGTTGAATGTGTAGCACGCATGACCACATCACCAGGAAATTGTCACCCACTGAAGCTAACAATCACCACAAGGTGGTGCACATAGTTGATCTCTTTTGACCCTTCAGGTCCCAGTCACAAAAACTGTAATGGTTCTCTGTCCAAATTCCTCACATGCAAAGGCCTCTCCTTCAAGTATAACATGCCTGGTCTAAATCCAGTGGTTGAGAAGGAAGCAAAGAACCTAGATCAATTCTCTCCTTGGACATACTTTGTGTATATTGTGGCAAAGAGAGTTTACAAACTGGTACTTTCTGATAAGATTGGGAGGCAATAATGAGAAAGGTGGAAATGTTCCCCTGATGTCCTAGGCCACCTGTACTATGGAATGTCTAGTACCTGTTTCTGTCACCAGGATTGCTCCGTGTGATTTTGGGGTACTTTGTGACAGGTAGGACACATCCTGGGCTGGCCATTATTGTAGCTTGTTTAAGCGAACATGGAAATACTAGTACATATGCAGGATTTGATTTTTATTAGTTCTCAACAGTTGCATGCTTTCAAAGTACCCGTGCACAACTGCAAAATACAAAGCTGCCACACAGACACCAGGACATTGGACAAACTAGCACAATACCCATGGATGCAAGGGTTTCCTCCTACATAGTCTCCCCACAAGGTCAATTGTGACCTACCAAGCAATAAAACTTTGTGATTGGTCATACAAACAATCTTAATGAAAACCCATGGGAAGCTTGGATATGGATTAATGGATTCCCTTAGCTTGCTATTAAATATGTACCACTGAAATGTCCATAGTGTTTTCTTCATTCTATTTATTTTCATAATAACATGCACATCATATTTCACTGTATGTTTTTTTTTCTCACAGGAGGGAGAAAAAAAAAGATGTAGAATATGTTATAAAATCAGCTGCCCTTTTTTGTCAATTCAGGGTTTGGATAATAATCCTTAAACTACATTCTACATGTGCTCAATATTAATTGCTATAAAACTTTGTCCTGCATCTGCCTACCTTCAAAATTAGCATTCACAGGCCACTCAAAGGCAACAATTTACTTGCAGAAAATTTGGCATTTAAAAAAAAAATATATATATATGTTGTTCCTTTGCAGTAACATGCATATGACCTTTATAAAGAAGGGGTCATATTACAATGGAATCCATTTTTTTCCCATGTCACAATATGGGTGGCCCAACACTGTTACATAACATCTATATACAAGATGAAACAAAATGCACCCACAAGGTTGAAATACTCTGCCTACTACAATGCAGACATGACTGAACCCATCACACTGGCCCACCCTGAACGTCTAAAATAGTACAAAGGAACTGTGTACTTGGAAATTACATGGCTAAGACAACATCCAACTTGTAATATACGTTGGAACCAAGTCAATTTTCTACACTTCTGCCTCACATCATGTGAATTTTGGTTCAATCCCCATTCGCCCACTTACACCGGCACCTTCAAAGGACTTTCTGGATCTGCGAGTGGCACTCTCCATGGTGCCTGTTGTTTGATCCCACGCTAAAGTCTTCAATTGTTCAGCAACTTCAAAACTAGTATCCTAGCATGTTGTATTTAGATTCTTGCATCTCCGGCAGCGCATTTAGAGAATCTGCAGCACGGCAGTCCTCCCACAACAGCACAAAACCAATAATTATACACTTCTGGCACGGGAAACAAAATCAAAATCATTCCTGGCACTTTGATTTGATATCAGTATGCCTCTGAGGATATAGATCCCCCTCTCACTCAGCTCAATAACCGTGTGTTATTTCTACTTGAATGAAGTCCAAACATTCTTGTTCAGTTCTGCCAGTGTGCTGTCTCTACGGTACTGAAGTCCTTTCAGACTCTCCATCTCATGTAGACAGCAATCACTGATACCTACTCCTGCTCTGCGGGACAATATTCATTCCTATGTACCCATCACTAGTCAGTACTCAGGATGTGAGGGTGCCATTCAAATTTGCAGAGGGCTCAGATTTCCTCCTTTAATTTTTAAACACCTGTACGGCACTTCAGAGAAAACAACTTGCTCCTCGTCTCTCGCTTTAACAATACGTATTCCTAATTCAAACTTCAAACGTACAAAGCATCCACCCCCGATGGAAATACTTCTGGGCAAAAAATTATTTTCTCTTAGGCATCAGTTTCACTGCACACACACACATACATGACTGACATCACTGAGGGAGGGCTGACTTGAAATGTGATCCATATTTTCCCTATCAAAGTGCCCATGGCACTTGAGGGCATTTCTAGAATGCAAGAGTCAAGTTCAGACCCAGGTTCTGAACATCACAACTTTTTCTTTTTTGCAGTTAAAAATAGTATTTCTGCCGCTTTAAGTACTTTCTGTGTCATCGAAAGGAAGCTATGATTAACTTTTACAATGCTACATTTTGGACTGAGTCAACAGCTTTCCTTGGCACACTTTGGGCGCATGGCCATTGCAACGCAATCGACCTGGACTATTCTTTGTAACTTCAGGCGTAGTGGTAGTTGAATGAAAGGTCTTTTTACAAGGAACATAAATCTGGCACCGTTACCATAATTAAGAGCAGTTCGTGTTAAGTTGTTTGACTTCAGTCACAGTTGCCACTGAAAGAGTTAAGGAGGTAAGGGGTGCCTAAAAGGAGTAATGCGGTATGTATTCCGTGCTGACTGACGGATCGTTGTCAAGATCTCCTAACAACATCACACAATGTTTATGCAACAACAACCGTGCATCACCTTCCTTCAAATCTACTAAAGTGGCGTGTTGGGCAACTGCAATTTGTCAGTCAATCATAATCAGAAACCAGAACAGGATGAATCAGAGCCCTCAAAGACATCATGAAGTGCATCCTCAGGCCTTTATTATTGAAAAATAGTCGGCTCATCATTGTGTTGCGTGACTGCAAGTGAGAAGTAAATGCAACATAGTGGAGGCCGACCGGTCTCCAACAGACACAACCAACGCAGCACACAAAATTCTTTACCTTTGTTCACAAGAACAAGCTCCTGAAGTGTACAACATGCATCAGGGTTTTTTTTTCCATTTTTTTTTTTTTTTTGAGTAATTTTGTACTTTCAGCAAGCCTAGGGGCAAAAGAAATCAGACCAGGAATCAAAGTTGCAGGGAGTTGGAGGGAGAGGAGAGTAGGGACACCAGCCTGCCTTGTTAATTGATGCAATGAGAAAAGCTTCCCCTGTGGAAGCGTGACTGGGGGGAGGAGTGCTTTTTTCATGGGCATGCACTTGAATATGAAACCTTAATGAGCCTCCCACAACCGACATTCATTTGATTCCTCATGCTGTGATTGCAAATTGACCTCCACCGTGCCAGGGCAATCCGGCATTCTTCAGCTATCAACAAACTCGGTCTTTTTCAACAGCAACAATGCGACTAAACGCAGGAAAGGTTATCTCTGGATTTACAAGTATTTTGCAAATCTCCAGGGTTCCAGCCATGCATATAAATACAGTAATGCCACATTGATCTGCTGCTGTCTTGACACAGATGAAAACACAACGTTTCATGCTCGATATTCATTTATTCCTATGTCAATATGTAATACGACGGTGATGGGTAATGTTGGAACTATTTCAACCTAAGCATCTACATAAAATAGTGAAGTGCATGACTTGCATACCTGAGCCCCAATTTTTTTTTGTGTGTGTGTTAAAGTTACAGATAACAAGGTTTGTTAGATGTTGCTATGGATACCATCACTTTATCAAAGTGAAAATTCAAAAGGGGAACAGAGCAAGGGTATAATATGCTTAAGTAAACATGACAACTGTACTCTGCAGGCACAAAATTTTCTCCATCATTTATGTTCTTGCATTGATTAAAAATACTGTTCAAAGAAAGTGTTACCCTCAATTGCCTGCATTTTTTTTCCCTTAATCAATTGCAACCTGCTAGCGAGCTCTGACTCAAATACTGTATTTTTCTCATATGGCATCTGAAGCATACTTGCCACAAGATTCAAAAATAGCGTTCAGAGGATGGATTACCCTCGGCGCCCACAATCTTTTTTCCTCAATTCTGCAATTTTCTTCTTTTTTTTCTTTTTTGAGACTTTGCAGCAGAATACTTTACATACAATTTCCTTATTGTTGTCTATGACATGAAGGAGCACTTTTGAATGTATTATTGGGGGCAAGTTCTGCTAACAGAGACCATTGTACTGTGCGTCACTGAGATGGCCATCAAATGAATCCTTCAAAAAATTCATGACAAGTTTAAAAATAAGAAGAAGGTGGTGCATATGTGAAAAAAAAAAGTGAAGCTGTGTTGGATCCTGTTGAGATATTATGGTAACGTTGTCCCCTTGTGCATCACGGAAACAGCCTTGAAGATAAATACTTTCAAGTTTCATAAAAAGTTTATGAATAGGAGGAAGCTGGTTTTAAATAGGAACCTGGTCCATCATAAGATGCATCTCTGACAAAAATTTGATGTACATGTGGTCAGATATCAGAGTAAGGTCGTCAGGTTTAACGCCACTCAGATGGCCCTCAAATAAAAACATTTAAAGTTTCATAAACAGGTAAAAAATAATTAGAAGAAGCTGAGTTTAAATAAGAACATGGTCCATCATAAGATAAATCTCTGATAAAAATTTGGTAAAGCTGTGGTCAATATTTTTTTGAGATATCACGGTAACAGTGTAGGGGTTGACGGCATTCAGACGGCCTTCAAATAAATACATTAAAAGTTTCATTTTTTATGTTTATATTCATATTAACATTAATACTCAGATTAAATTTGTCATGAATATTTGTGCATAAAAGTTTTGATAGCCACTGCGAAGGACCTTTTGTTTATCAGTGGGAGGAGCTATGGGTGTGGCCAGCCGCTTGTTATGTAGCAAAGCAGGCACTGGCACGTGCCGTGCTGTACATGATGTCAATAGGAACTTGGTCCATCATAAGCTCCTTCTGTGACAAAAAATTTTGTATTTTTTGAGATATCGCGGTAACGTTGACAAGATGGACGAATGAGGCAGGGGGCAACAATACACTCCAGCACTTTATGTGCCGAGAGTAAAAACCACAACCCAGCAATACCAGCATAGTAAAGAACCAGTTAAATTTGTAAATCAAGACCCAAATTATTACCACCACACCAAATCAGACCTAACAATCAAATCAATTAAAAAGATTCTTGAAAAAGTTTTGTTATTTTTTTAAATCTGAGGCTGTGAGTTTTCAATAGGACTCTGCCACATCCCAATGTTCATGCCGCGTAAAATTTGGGGAAGCAGCAGTTGGTTCTTCTTGAGGTATTCTGGTGACATTTTTCCCCTGGGCCACAAATCACCCTCACCGCCTCCAAATAAACACTTAAAAAAAAAATCATGAAAAAATACACAAAATGATCAAGGTAGGTTGCTTTCCAATAGGTGTCAGGACCATCCTCACTTGAACTCTCACAAAAAAAGTAAAGATAAATCCACTGTCAATTTCCATAGATATTGCAGTAGTACCATTAGGATTGACAGCTAAACAGCAAGTTTCCTAGCTTCCCTTACCCTCTCTCTTACTCACTCGCTCTCCCCCCCTCCCCCCCCCCCCCCCGGCCCCATGACACTACTTAAAAATATTTGAAGAAAATGCCTCTAGAGAATTTAAGTTTACACTTTATTTACATGTACTAACCAAAAATGTCCGTACCCAATGACCAAATCCTTATTATGTGCAATGTTAAAAAAGTGATGCCTGCCATAAAGCTACAAAGACCGCTTTCTGTGAGACACCAGATCGTCCTTTTGGACACTTCACTTCACTTCTTTGGTACATTTACTTGAAGTACAAGGCCACTTTTTTTACAGATGATCTGAAAAAATGAGAAACAACATTTCCTAACTCGAGATACGAACCTACTGTACTTGCACAGACCATGTAAAAAGCTACATGTTCACCACTAATTCTCATTACCTCTGGCTCTGTCCAACATGTCCAGGTCTCACTGTTCAAAACTTTCCTCCTGAAATTTCATCATCCCCCCCCCCCCCCTTTTCCACTATACAAATCATGAAAAATATTGACACTGGCACACAAAACTTGAACCTTTTCCCCCTCAAACAGTCCAAAACCAGCCGGTGGTCAAATGTTATCTGTTCGACTAATTTTAGCAATAATGAAAAACAATTTGACTGTGAATTGTAGATGAGACCTTTCAACACCACATCCCCCAGGTCAACACTTAGTGCCCAACCCATGCCAAGGAAAGCTGTTGACTCAGTCTTAATTCAAGGGGGGAGAGAGTTAATATCTTAATAAATGTAGGTAACTTTTAATACCATCCCAATAAAATGCAACCAAAATTAAAATCATGCCAATATTTTTTTACATTTTGCCACGAGGTGGTACTTAAAACAAGAGACACCGTCAGTGGGACATCCGTGCACACATGACTGACCGAGCCCACCCATATATTCTGCTCACCTTTAAAGTCCTTCAGACTTGTAATCCTGCGTGTGTGAGTGCACAGCAACAGGCCATCTGCTGTGCCTGCCTCAGTAAACACACACACACTTTTGTTGACAGTTCTACATAGCTCGGCCACATTCCTATCTGCGGGGAATGTCCTGCTTAAACCACACAGATTAAGACACCTGTGGGTCTTCCTCTCTGAGCCATATTGCACTTTTGGTCACTCATGTGGGGGGCATCTCAAAAATTTATATGAAGTTGTACCAACGGACTGATGTGAGCTAGCATTTTGGCAATTTTTTTTCACACAACAGTCAGGAAGTCACCAAAATTCCATTAAGATGGTAGTTTTCCACTTTTGCATGTTGACATGTTTTGTTATTATATAGTGTTTGTTTATGGAAAATCATGCCCTCGGTTTGATGATGGCAGTTCTCTCTCTCTCTCTCTCTCTCTCTCTCTCTCTCTCTCTCTCTCTCTCTCTCTCTCTCTCTCTCTCTCTCTCTCTCTCTCTCTCTCTCTCTCTCTCTCTCTCTCTCTCTCTCTCTCTCTCTCTCTCTCTCTCTCTCTCTCTCTCTCTCTCTCTCTCTCTCTCTCTCTCTCTCTCTCTCTCTCTCTCTCTCTCAAGTTATATAAATATAATACTCAATGTGTCATATTCATTCCTGCAACTGGAGGACAATATTTATGGGACCAATGCACTCAGTGACTTCTACTCTATCCAAGTTCTTGGTTACTTTCTGTTTCTTACAACTCAAAAGGGACAAACACCTGTATGAGAGAGATTACGTGGGTATATACTTATAAGCCTTTGGACAAAGTAATTACTCTTCCACCCAGATCACCTGGACACAAGACATTCAGCGAACCTGTTACTACCAACTCTGTCAGTTCCGACATGCAGCAGAGTCATGGGTGGATCTGTGTTTGCCTTGACCACAAAGAATGACACAGCTCATTTCACCCGCTTGTAATCGATTCTGTGGCATGTCATGGAACTAAGATGTTTGCCTTTTGTTGGTCTTGTGTAATCTGTAGATTCAACATTGATCGTACAACACAAATGCTATTCATGAGCTGCTGGATACTTTTGCTTACCAACACTGCATCGATTTTCTTGCTGTGTCTATCCAAGGTAAGGTTGTGGTTTTGCAACCTGGTGACCATCCCCCAAAGAAAATCAAATTTATACCCTGTTGAAAGACACCACGCAGAGGCTTTCACTCCACCACACCATGGACCAGTGAAAACGTTGCTTGTTATATATATTTCAGTACAAAGACGCTAACAAGAGCCGGTATCTGCTGCCAAATGAGTAAAGTTTTTATGTCTGAAATAGCGTCACCAAAATGGCATGCATGTTGATGGCGCTGAGGCGGGGATAATACGAACACTTCAGCCACAAAACTACAGCTGATGACTGTGACCTACTCCTAACTTGTCAAACAAACTTCAGATCTATATTCAATGTACCATGTATTCATGGAGAGCAGAAATAAAATGACAGTGCATGCGTTATCTTTTGTAACTCACCTTGCTCCTTATCCTGTGAGGCCCCCTCTGCCTCCGTCTCTGCATTTTTAATTGGTAAATATCCCTAACAAAATTTGACTTTCATTGTGCAAATGTGTAATTTATATCCATATGCCATCCAAAGTGTAGTATACTCTGCAAACAACACACACCGTAGCACAAAACCTTCATCTTCACAAATACGATTCCGTTCATTTAAAATCTTTTGTATAATTCCCGAGACACTTTCAGAAAATATTTCAAAATGATCCATCAATACAGAGAACGATCTCTGTTTTCCACCATGAAGACGACTGTGCTTTGTGGACAGCAAGGAGCTGAGTGGCAAGTGTTTGTGCTTGCCATGTAGCCATTAAACCATTGATATTCTAAACAAGGTCAAGGCACCTTTCTAACGGGTCTCAGACTTGACCGAAAAAAGCTCCCTGGAAGTACAGCGAAATTGCCAGTTTGGCACGAGACAACCAGTCCCCTGTCTTGAGGTGCTTCTGAACGGGTGAAGTATTTGATCTGCTGCCACTCACTTAGCATGAAGTCACAGACTGTTGATTTCTGTGTCCTCGCTCGGACAAACACACGATTCACCCAATGACCCTCATTGGCGGTAACAGCTTGTCCCAATAAAGGAACGCCGATTTTTTTCCCCCCTTTTGGTAACGCAATAAAAGAAATGCTGCTTTGTGGTGTTGTAGCAGTACCACCGTTACTCAGGTGCAAAACACATTTTGTCACCATCCAGTAGATATTTGTTAACCCCTGCACTACTGGACTCCAAACATTTCTACTCAAAAAAGTTTTTTCTTTCTTCCTTTCTTGTTCTTTTTTTTTTTTTTTGCCCCCACAATTTCACACCATCATATGAACAAAAGTGCTTTATTGGTACTTACATCTCTGGAAGTGACATTTGTTTGTGGTACCACGAGATGATGTCATATTCAAATTTTTTCTTGAGATTTTAGGCCCCCCAAAAGTGGCTAAACCATTATAATAACTGTCAATAACGAAGTATTTTTTGGTCAAAAATGGGTTAACCTAGCCATTGGAATTTCTTTCACATGAGAAAACTGCCAACTGAATTATAAATGAATAGACTGAATGAGTGAGCCAAAGTAAATATTGAAATATCTACATAAATCTTGTTCCCTAAGGCTCTACATCAAATTATATAAATCAATAGCCTAATTATACTTGTGACGAAGGTTGCTTTTTCCATCTACATGTTATTTAAATTGTTATGTGCTACCACTTTTTTTTCTTTTGTGTAAAATAGTATTCCCCGACAGACCCAGAGTAGTTGAACATGAATTTTTAATGTTTTTCATCTGTCAGAATGGACGATTCCAGCATTTCATTCCAGTCATTTGTGTTGTATATCTTCAGGTTGATACTCCTGTACAATGTCAAAGTTACATCCAGTTTAGTCCCACAGGAAGAAGAATTTGAACATTATCTAATTAAAGCATAATAACAATTTTATCAACACAGAGTAACTACTGTATAAGTACAAATTTTCCCAAACATTAATTTTCCTGAATCACTGACCGGTATCTCTAAGCTCCAGACAATGTCATGTGTGCATTGCGTGTTTTGTTTTTTCCCCATTTTTTATTTTGCTGAATGGCACAACTCAGAAAAAATTAATACCTCAGGAAAATTTAGTTTTTATACAGTACACTGTATCATCATCAATTTTATTATTTTCCCACATACTGAATTGGATATATATGTGCTTTGAAAATTCTGTTTTTCATGTGCAATTGGGATGGAAAATTGATTGCTTGGAAATATAAACACTGCTTAGTCACAGTTGCGTCATTATCACGTCTCTCAACACACACTTGAATCCTTCCACTTACATGTCTCGCACTAAAGCTACTAAATATATTTACCTGCCCTTACATATGGAAATGGAAACATGATTAAAAACCACTTTTGAGGAGGCCCAAATCCCACTTTACATACAAGCTGCCTCTTCTGTGTCCTCCTCTCACTAAAGATACATGCAGTGTTTACACAGTCTCATGTACAAGTGCTGTTATGGCTGGTAAATTTGAAAGAGACGGGGTAACAGTGGAGAACTCTGGACATACTCTATTTGCATATGCCCTCAGAGCTGGGTGGTAAAATTCCTATGATCCTATTGTCTGGGACAAGTTACATCCTTTTGAGGACAAGTGACTTTCAGTGGTAAAATTTATAATTTGTTCATTTCAAATTTTATTGGCATAACAGACACATAAACTCACTGTATGACAGTGATTTTCATCAAAACATATTTTTTTTTAAAAAACCAAAACACAGGCACGCTTCATTAGCACAAGTGGTATTATGAGAGAGGACAAGTGCAATTTTTGTGTCACTTGTCCTACAGACAAGTACATGTAGTTTTAAACAATTTTCTCACCCTGGCCTCTTTAGTAAACCCTGCAATCCCATTCATCCTAAATATCATGTTCCCTAGTTGGAATATCATTGTCTGGAGCATTTTATAATCTACATTGGCCTGTTTTGAGAAAATGGCCCAAAGTCATGCACAAAAAAAAAAAAAAAAGAAAAAGAAAAGAAAAAAATGTGTCTGAAAATATGTGGTCTTTCAATGAAGGCAACTCTAATCTCCTTCTGCACATTGTCAAAAGGTCCTCTGAACATCCAACAACTTCATGCCCACCCCCACCCCTCTAACAACAGAATTCAATCCAAATGCCAAGCTTCATTTGCAAATGGTGGTCATATACAGACCTAAACAAAACAACACTTAACAGGTTAAGAGCCTGCACTAATTCAAGGACCCCCAAGGTTATTAATTTCTAAAATACTACACTCCTATGCACATCAAGGCTATTAATTTCTAAAATACGAGACTCCTATGCATATCAAAATTCAATCGGTATTGTGTGCAACCACTGACAAAAATGACATTTGTATTCCTGACATTGATCAGTAAACAAAACCACAAATATGATCCCTTTCAAGCAGCATACGTGGAATATTGCTCAAGTCATTTGGCTGCTCAAGTGCAACACCTGGCATTCTTATATCACCCCAGAGGTCAATTACCCAGCAAACTACACCTGTGGGCATCTGTGATATTTTGTCATTTTTTGCTGCGCCTCAGCTCAGTCAGATCCTAAGTGGCTGTGTATACCTAGTTTCTGCTCTACGCCATTGTCCCTTGCCTCCTGAGCAGACCTTCTCCAGTTCCTGGCACCAAGAAGTGAATCAAGTCTGCTTAGGAGACATCATTAACCCTTTCCCCCTTACACTGGCCTACACTGGCTGGTGGTCAAACATCATCTGCTTCAACGTTTTTGACTAATTTTGTCTGAAATGAACTCGAACAGTTGATGTGACGTACCGTATACCCCATTTTACAACATGGGTACTGTGACATTGAAAATGAGGTCAAGGTCACCAAAATGTAATTAGGTCAAGAAATAGTGTCAAAATATAATTCATGTAAATTTGAGTTTGATGTGGCCTGTGGATCACAAGATATTTTGCTTGCAAGGGTTCTGCGACAGCTGGACAGTGGGACATTCGGACAGTCAGATAAGCTGACATGAGTAAAGCCCCAAATTTCATTTGCTGGGGGTATAAAACTCTGAATGGGAATTGTAGATGAGATCTACCAATATAACACGACCAAGGTCAACTGCTTCCTCCTTTGGTGTTGGTTGGCCACTAACCACCAAAGCCATGCCCATGAAAGCTGTTGACTCAATCTGAACTCAAGAGGGAAAGGGTTAATATAGTAACAGGATTTGAGCTCTTCATGCATATGAAAGTTGCACAGATGACCCTTAAGTATTAACTCACTCCATACCAGTCCCTGATTTTTCTGTATATATTTACATAGATTTAAGATGACAATTGCATATTTAAATTCTTAAATTAAAAGAGCTTTCGTTCAAGTATCAACATGCCTATAGTCTTAAGTCAGTGGTTCTGGCACTGCCTGGCAATTCATGCTGCAGCTGCCCTTGCGGCAGCTGCAGCATGAATTGCCAGGCAGTGCCAGAACCACTGACCAAGGCCTGTCACTATAGTATAGAGTGAGTTAAAAGACCTGGTCATTCATTGTTCCCTTTACGTATTTGGCCAAACCAGATGTCCCGGATTGGTAGAGAGTATATTAACTTCGGCTTTCATTGCTGGATGAGCAAGGTAACAGTTGATGTACACCTGCTTGTGGCCTACTCCATGTGGACATGAGTCACAACAACAAACACACATAAAATTAAGCATTTTGATCTTTCAGAAGTCATATGCGTGGAATGTGTGCACATGAAATTATCAATGTTTAACATATTCTTTACCAGATACAGGGTTTTGTGCATACTTTTTGTTGTTGTTGTTAAGATTGCATATGTGAATTTCTTGTTAAAAGGTACCCACATGCCTGAACTAAATTTAGCTTGTGGTTTTGGTACCCGTGAAAACACTGACCAAAGCCTCGGCCACCTTGTAGTATGTAAGGAATTTCATACAAAGCCACGTTTGTATAAATAACTTGTTACAGACTACATGACTTCTATTTCTCCATTTGAAACATTACTGACCCTGATACTTGTTTCTTGGCTAATATCAATGAAAACCTGAAAAGAGGTTTTTGGCTTCACAGTCGGTTAACACACTGCAAATTGGTCTAGTCAACTGAAAAATTCCAAAAATCCCATTTATGCCATTTCAGCTCTGCTGGATGTAATGGTAATGTGTAATTAACCATTTTCCCCTTGAATCAACAACTTTCCTTGGCATGAGTTGGGCACTTAATGCAAAGGAAAGTTTTTGACCTGGGGCATATGATCTTGATACATGTAGGGCTCATCTACAATTCTCAGTCAAAATTGTTTTTCATTACTGTTGACATAAGTTGAAAGCAGTGAAGCAGATGACATTTGACCACCAGCCGGTTTAAGGGGGAAAGGGTTAAAGCAGTCATGGCTGCTTACAAGTACAGTGATCCCTGTCTTGACAGCCCACTCCAATGAGACCACATGTCTTGAAAGACCACCTCTTCAAAATACTTTGCTTATTACTTTTTCATGGTATTTATACCTCCTAGGGGACCACCTGTTTAGAAAGACCACAGTTTGCTGATCCCTATGGGTGGTCTTTGAAGACAGGTTTCATTGTGGAAAAGTGTCTCTTTGGATCCAATCCAGTTTCACACAATTCTGTCAACTTAAACATTTATGATGAATTCCTGATTTTACTCGTCAGTTTATTGAGAGATTCAACAACTTTGCTTTCGGCATCTTTGGATGTTTTCGGCCACTTTCTAGCCAGGCAGTCACTATGAGAAGCACTCGAGACCCGGGCTATGCATCATGATCTCATCTACCTCAAGAACATACACCTCTGCAGTTTTCTTCCAGAAAACTGAAACTGGATTTTTGCAGTCTTCAACTGCTTGCTCCCTGTGAACAGGGTTTGACTGTTATTGACACTCCCAAGGACACTGAATCCATTCTTTTGCGAGATATTTGACTTTTGTAATGACAGGGAAAAAAAGGCTTTGAACATGCACTGTGCAGGTGGAAAGTGCTTTGAACTTAGCAAGACTCCACTTGAAGTCTGTGGAATGCACATCACTGCAATCTAATCATGCTGGGTTGTGGTGAGGTGGGGGCAGTGAGAGGTGAGAGTAAGATCAGCAGTACAGTAGTCCCCTTTTTATGAGGCCCCCCTCACCAGAAACCACCCCCTTGCCAGAGGCCACTTTCTCATTCAGTAACTGTGGCATTTACATTGTATTTTCATCCTCTCGAGAGGTCACCCCACATTGGAGGCCATCTGACAGCACTTGGGCTGGCCTTTCAAGATGAAGCCGGTCCACAATAGTTTCACATGCATGCCTTGACTGTGTTTGGGGTGGCCTCGTTAGAGGGTGTCCACTGGAGTTGTAACATGTGTACAGCTTGACTGTATTGGGATGGGACTTGTAAGACAAGAGTCCACTTAAGTTACATGTAAACATTTGGTGTCGGCCACTGCATTTGCATCTATGTGCCTAAAACAATCTATGTATCAGTCTAGCTAATGGGCTACTGATGTCTAATGTTAATACTTCTGGTACATTCCATTAACAATTGTGGATACACAATATTTGATTTGCAACTTGGTAATCGTTTGTGGTAATTTTAATATCAGGGGAATCACCAGTAAACATAAACAAAAGTTGACACTACACAGGTGGGAGCTCCATAGTTACATATTTATTTTTCCTTTACTTTTGGTACTCAAAGAATGAAATTTGAGTTCTAAATGTCTGGGACTCAAACACATACATACCGTGGTTTTACCACTCTTCATAATAACCAAGAACAGTCTGTTCAATCAATCAGTGATTACTTGATCAATTTGTGCTGCAGATTGATCACCATGGTGACAGAGAAATCAACAAACATCAATTGACCATGCAATCTAATATCAATGTCTTCTTTGTTTAAAAACATTGAATTTTGATAGGTTGTAAACAGTGGCTAATGTAAGTGCCGGGGATATTTTCCATGTCATCAAAGTCTCCATGGCTATCAATGAAGTGTTATTTGCCCACTTTCGGCATTACTTTCCATACAAATGACAAAAACCTCATTGAAAACGAACATGCGGCTTACTTTGCCAGAGCTAATAAAAATGTGTTTTGTTTTATGATTTAATATGATCCACCCCAAGTTTGTGATGCCACAAATATTGCACCACCACCCCTATCACTTTTGATATGATGCAAGCCCTTGGCCACAAAAATGCAAATCACAGGATTAGGAACACATATTCAGGAACAAACAATCACCCTATAAACACATTTAGCCTAATCTTGGGGTTCAATGACACCAGAGGCTATAAATTCACTCATCTTTTTTTAAGAAGTAGTTAAGTATAGACTTTAATACTCCCCATACAGTGATTGTGTGGATTCTGTGACCGACGTCAGATATCATGAACGAAGCATGTAGCACTGAGGTCATGATATCTGACGGAGGTCATAAATCCACACAATCACTGGATTGGGAGTGTTAAAGTCTATTCAATCATGGTTAGACCTAATCTAACTCTAATAATTACCTCCAACGCAGCACTTTTCGCATAGTAGGCCTACAGCGGGTCTACCAGCCAGCCAGCTGATCTCTGAGTAAAGTGGCACTTCATTGCAAGCAAAGAGTTCCATTGATTCTACCCACCTTAGAGCATCACACACATACAAACACTGTTGGACTGTGAGTAAACACTGTGTTCAACTTTAACGTCACATTTTGGAATCGGTTAGGAATGCCAAATAGTGGAAATGGTAGGGTCAACTGTTTCAAATGGAAGTTTGCAATTTTGTCAACAGATGGGGCTGCATGTATGTAAACAAAGCGTTCAGGCCTACCTCAAAAAATTTTAACACCCCAAACTCTTTGCTTAAAATCTAAAGCATAGAAACACAAAATTATAGTTTCATTTGGATAGATAAATGTTGTTCATCCTCATAAAACAAAAAAAAAGTTCATTATAAATTGCTTGATGGAGCCATGGTTAGTGCTGATACTAACACTCGTCAAAGATTAAAATGCAGTCATCTGATTGGCTGTTGCCCACTGCCCATGATAGAATACATATCTCTATGTGTGCGTATATACATGTTCACACAAATATATAGCGTACCCACCCACAATGGAGCACACACAGCAGGCATCAAGAACAATATAGCATGACACTATTGTATTTCTCTGCATGAATTGCATGAATAATCTTCCGTTTGCTCATTGATACAACACGTTACGAGTCCCCATGAATACTTATGATGCAGTCATAGCCTGACAGAATGTATCACGCAGTGAGGCTGCAGACATACATTACGTGCTCTGCACATCCTTGTTGGTCCCTGGGATCCCCATTTTGTTGTAAGTAAAAAAAAATTAACTCTTTCAGTGACAACACATCTCAAAGTCGATCTACTAAAGTGAAACTAGTCTGAATTATCATAAGGATCTCAGATTCGTACCCCTCATGAAAAGACCTTTCATTCCAGTACCAGCATGCCTCTAGTTTCAGAGAGTATATCCCAGGTCAACTGCTTTTCTCCACATGCATTGGGCGCATTGCACCCAATGCATGCTGAGAAAAGCTGTTGACTCAGTCCAAAATTTGGCACTGAAAGAATTAATATGGAAACCAATCAGAAGAACAAAGATTCAAAAGTGCATCATGTCAGGCTGACCAGGCAAAGTAAAAACTACTGCCGAATGGGGGACCGACTCTTTGCTATGTGCAGATACGAAAGCCTAATTTATTGGTTAAATGAACTGGATTTCTTGCTTATTTGTTGAATCCATTCTAACTCGAAATGCATGCTGCTAATGCTTTTTTTTTTCCCCACATTAACTGGATTTTGTGTTCATCTGTTGAATCCATTCCAACTCTAAATGTATCGGGGGGGGGGGGGGGGGGGCTTTTGGTGGTTGTCATGGCGGTGTTAGGTATTTTGTACAAGTATTTGTCCACGCACCAATTTAAGTGTATCACCATGAATTGTCCATTGACTGTTACACGCTAAGACTCCATACAAGGAATATCTTTTGGGGCTTTTCTCCTGCTAAATATATGTAATGATACATCATTTCAACACTTCATACAGATACACTCAAAGTGCCCCTTCAAATCATATTTCCACGTTACTTACGGATGAAAAAAAGCTTTCTTTCAGTGCTATATATCGTGGCTGACACCTTCATTAGGGCTTCAACACTGAGCTCCATGAGCGCAAAAAACATATCATCAAAAATAGGTACAGAAGAGCCTTTTAGTTACCAAGAAAGATTCCGAATCATTTATTGTCAATTTCCACCTGATTCTTTTCCAACAATTTTCAACCCATTGAACACCAATTCCAACGAGCGACAGGATATTGAGAACTAAATTATTGGCAACTGGTGCCACAGTGTGAACAATAACTTATCAAGCCAAAAACCTGTACATTAGGGTTTGATAATAGCTTTTAGTGATCACAGTCAATTTTCCCCCCATGTGAGGTGGATGAATAAATTATGGAAGCCACAACAAAACACACAGAGTCATAGCAGTTGGCTAGGTCAATACAAATCAATGTCAATATACTGTAGGCTGTCAACTCATCGACGAGAGTGCGGATTGACACCACCAGCACCCCTTTGCGTTTACCTACCTTGGCCGCAACGATGCTGAGTCCAATGCTTCCGTTAACTTTTGGGAAGGTGACAGAGACCACTTCAGGTTCTTTGGGGAGACCCTGGGCTGCTGTCTCCTGGGAAAGTCCCTCTGCCTGCTCCCTCTGTTGACGATCACGTCGGGCATTCTGTTTACGAACATGATTGTAGGCTATTAGCATGCGGGTGACAGTATAAAACATGGCCCTAACAACAATTCAAATCTTGGAAATAGGTTGGTGCTGAGAAACCCTAACGAGCAAATCATCGCTCTTAAATGCTATCTGGGTGTGATCCACCACATTCTATCATCTTGTACTCAGTGAGCCATACACCCAAATATTGCTTTACATAAGGGAACATCAAAGTCCCACAATACAGTGCTTACTGAATATTTAATCAGTTCTAATTCTTGGGGAACTAAATAGGTATACATATCGACCACCCGAACCCTCCAGTTTACGCAGCGTGCATATTTAATTTTTCGCTGTTTTGGTTTGGATACTGAACCCGTATTGGAACCTGCAAGTGAACAACTAGCGGTGAAATGGCTTCCTGCGATTGTTAATAGCCAATGCCATGGCGACCATCTGATCACTTCCTGGTACCACTCTACGTATTGGTACTGGACGGCCAGAACATACAGCTGCTGTTGTTCCACCTTGTATGAGCAAACAATGGCCGGGGCCATATTAGTTATCAGTGAAAAATGACAACACATATTACTGTCTGCCAGTGTCAACAACCAAGATGGAAGCTGGAGTGTGATGTAGTTTTGTTTTACAGCACTTTTTGTTTTAACTTGGTCAACACTCCTTTTTTCTGCATATTTACCTCATCAAGATGAGCATTACATATTCAAATTCTTCATAAAAATGCCTTCAAAGACACACCGATACAGCGGCTCTGTTAATACTGTGTATTTCAATCCATGGCAGATTTCCTTCAGGCAGCGTGACGATTTTTTCACCGTCAGACTGTTGTGAGAGGGATCTGTTGACACATATAGAAACACACAGAGATTTTATTTAAGAACTAATGTGGCTAGTCAACACCAAGTGACCATCACCTTGACCACTGCAGTACGGAAGGGGCTTCTTTTTTTTTCTTTCTGTACAAGTTTTGAGAACCAGTTTTGGCTTGCCTGCTCAACAGACCAGTCTGCATGTTGATGTAATATTGAGCTTCTTCTGTTTTGGGGGCAGTAGTTCAGACAACCATCCTGCTTTTCCTCATCGTGTGTTCATTTTTTTTAAATGCATGTGCATGACTACTAATTTGACTATAAAACCATACATTTATCCATAAGCTTTTACGAATTTGATTTGGTTCTATGCAAACTTGAAGCACATAGAACAACATACATCTAATAATCTATACCCACTCTACTAATCTTAATATTGCATTACAGTTTTGAAACCCTTATCCCACCCACACACCCCTCAATATCTATGAAATTGTCAGTCAGTTTCTACTTTGCTGACTGACAATAAATTTTGTCCCTGTACAAAGAATATAACACCCCATTCCCCAATTGTAGCTACAGCCCCAAGTTTCCCCTTCTTAATTAGGACAAAAGGCCAGAGTACATAACTTGAATTCTTTGATTAAAGTCTGTGTGTTTTGTTTTTATTTCTTTTGCCAAACTTTTACTTTTTCCCCAACCAACAGACATAAGAAACAGATACATGCACATGTATTTTAATACCAGTACCCCTACATTAAAACAGTAACAAATTATCTTTTTTTGCAACATCCCTCTGGCCTGGGCACTAAAAGTTACCCTGTCCAATATCCACTACCCTCGCTTCCCCCCCCCCCCCCATCCCCCCATCAATATTTAGTAGAAAAATTATAAGATTTTACAAAAGAAGCCAAAAAAGCTGACTCAAGATCACGTTACAACACGGAAGTAATTCCAGTCTGAATAATGATACTCTTTACAAATTGAAGGCAAGACCTCCCCACCATATATCACACACAATGCAAAAATACATATTGATGTCTGTAAATCCCCAGTTCTCTGCTACCCAGAGCCATCTCCCATGGCATTAAGTGACTCCATCATTGAATACTAGGGTTAACCAGGCATGACTGACTTGCTCAATAGGCAGGGAGTTCCCAAGTCAATATCAATGCATCCATGAAAAACCAAAAAAAAATAAAATAAAATAAAAAAACCTGAAAAGAATAATCTTAAGTTTTGTACAATAACCTGAGCAAGTTGAAGAAAATACAGCTGTTGCATTGTAATGCCCACAAACTGGGCTAAGTTAGGTTTGCCCGTTATGGGATCTCGGAGCAAGCTGCGTGGCCGTTCCCGTGGAGCTGTGGTGGGGGCCGGTGCTCCATCCCCCTTCTCCTTGCTTCCTTGCTTGCGTAAACTCCCTTTATGCTTGCGAGACAGTTTCCTTGCCATGTCCATCCTTTTAATGTGCTGTCAGTCTCGGAGCTTGTCCCATTTTCTACTCCTGTTCAGTGGATTGTGACGGTCCATTGTGCCGCACGATCCATCTTTCCAGTAACATATTTGTGGAGTCTGCTTTAGGTATTTCCATGACAACTGACATATTCCATAAATAAATCAAACAAGTACACTGAAGCTGCTAATGTTTACTGTGGTGATGTCTCAAACTACAGATTCTCTATTCAGTGATATTGGAGGCATATTATACAACACATACTGCAGATCCTGTTAAAACGTTTCCGTCCACATCTACCATCGCAAAACATGCTAATGCAATGCTTTCATACACTAACTATAAAACTAGTAAGGGTTCCACTAGCCGAGTCCTCCACAAACACAAAACTACTCAGTAAATCTATAATTCCACTTCATCCGCAACGCGTTTTGATTGTTCCAATGCACAGTTTCAGTGCAGGTAAGGTGACGTTGCTTCAGTCTGATGGTCAATTTTACAAGAAATGTAGTTATGTATTATTCCTCTATCATGGACTCATTGGCATTATGCCAGTAGGGAATTAACACAGGGCGGCGGCCAGTTTCACTCCATGATTCAAGGCTGACAGTAGACACTAATACTGGCTTCATGGGTCCATAAACAATAGTGAATGGCGTTGAAGAGAACATCCTCCCAACTGTGATTTCACCCAAACAAGAGTCCACTATAATCCATTTAACGAGAGCTCATGGGACTGAAGGACCGCCACAGTCTTCCACACACCTAACTTGACATATGCCGTGATCTCCTGCTGAAGCGGACGACACATTTGTTTAAATTAATTGCTTACAGACACTGGTGAATATTATTGGATGAAGGTGATCATGTGATTCATTGGCTGTAACGTTTCATACGGCACCAGGCCTGATAATGACAATGGGTAATTCCCGTTGACATAATGTACTCAGCAAATATGATGGACAACAAAACTAGAGATTTGTTCACATGGCCAGGCGTTAATGTGCCTACCATGCTGAATTGGCTTCTCTTGTGTAAGTAACCTGGTTTGATGACAGGTATTATGCCAGGTAACAAGGCCAAGGGAAAATATTATATGATTGGGCACACTACACTGTCCGATTAATATCATTGCTGGCTACCTCTACTTTGGTCAGGCCATCACTCAATCAGCAAATTGACAGGGTACCCATGTCCCCAACCGCGTCAACACAATGGAGCCCCCTAATAATGGGACTGAGTTGCTCTGAACAAGGCAAAACTAATCAATGGCACGGCTTTGTGTCTTAATTGTAACAGCACGGCACCACTTTTCCAGTTAAGTGGCATTTTTATGGAAGCTTGCAACACACCGATCATAAGTGTAATGAAGTCAGTAACACAGCTGATTACTCTCTGGACTGGATCCAATCCATTTTACCCATTCCATCTGAGGACTTATTTCTACTGACTGAAAGACTCTGTATAAATTGTGTTTGCAGTTAACTCATGCCATACCAGTACCAGATTTTTCCGAATATTTACCTAGATTTAAGACAACAATTGGATATTTAAATTCTTCATGAAAAGAGCTTTCATTCAAGTGCTAACATAGTCTAAAGTCAGGGCTTCTGGCACTGCCTGTCACCACAGTATGGAATGAGTTAATATAAACAGCAATAGAAGACTACATGGAATAGAGGTTTACACACAGAAAAAAAAAGGAGTTCGTAATTTTGCAAGACAAAATCAAATGTCTCCTGGTGGAACATTTTGTCTCTAAAGGGGACAACCTAGAATATCATTGCACAAAAACCAAACTCACATAACTAACCCCGTGACCTTGAGAATCAAGTCAAGGTCACCCAGATACAATTCTAACCTAGGCGTTACCTAAGTACATAATCCTACCAAGTTTCACCAAATTTTGTAAGGTTCTTCGGCAGTTATTCCACAGGAACCCGTTTCACTTAGGAGAATCTGTGACCTGAGAATGAGGTCAAGGTCTACCTGATACAATCCCAACCTACGTCATACCAAGAGGCAAAATCTACCAAGTTTTGCTAGGTTTTTGGTAGTTATTGCGTGGAAACTAATTTCAACCGAGTGACCCTATGACCTTGAGAATTTGGTTCAGGTCACCCAGATACTATCTCAGCCTACGTCTCTCCTTAGTACATAATCCTACCACATTTCCCAAAGTTTTGCAATGTTGTTCTGCAGTTATTGCACAGACACAGATTTCACATAAGTGACCCAATGACCTCAAGACTTGAGTCAAGATCATCCAACTACAATTCCAATGTAAGTCTGAACTAGTTACACATTCCTGCACGCTTTCATGAAGTTTTATTGTTGAATTTTTTTCAATGGCAATGAGAAGTACTGACGGAGAACAACAACACTCAGAAAAAGTGCAAGAAGCAGGCACTAAACCATTTTGTCTCCCAGTTCTACCACGAGACATAATATACGAACATCTTAAATCTAGAACTGATTCACCCAGTGAAAAAACAGGTCTGTTACAAAGCCTTCAACTTTAATAAACATGCCTTGCACACAGAAATGATGCTACGCATGGCAGTTTATATCATTTCAAAATCACCTGTCACTTCAGTAGAGCTCTTGATGTACCAAACTTTACAGACTGAACATTGATGTGGTTATTAGCAATGCCTGAATGCTCAACAGATGTGCACACAGAAGGTACAAGTGCAGATTCAAACTGTCTAGTTTATCCATTCACATCCAGCTATTATTTGCTCTTTTGGTGTTGATCACAACCAAAGTTGAACCCTGCCCCTCCTATTTAAATGTACTATTATTTTAACGATTCCACATCAAAATTCCTCACAAAAGACCTTTCATTCAGATGGACCATGCCCGGTGGGTCCAGAGAAGACGACAACAGTCCACGTCAACACTTTCTCTAAGCATGCTTTGGGCACAACCATGCACCCAGACCAAGCCAAGGAAAGCTGTTGACTTGCTCCGCAGTTAAGCACTGAAAGAGTTAACTTAAGGCCCCCCTATACAATGGTGCCTGAAAAATACACGTTTTTAAAATTTTGCCCCTCCATGCCTACTCTGTCTACATCCTGTAAAATTTGGTGCTCATTGATAAGGCATTTGCTTTAACTGTCTGTATTCCATCTGCATTTAATATTGACTGTTTTATCAAGGCATATGGATAAGCAAGACACAAGTGCATGGAAGTGGCCTCCTACACAATTTGATGCTTAAGTCCCTCCCAAAGTTAATCAACAGCTGGCTGGTTCAAGACAAATATTATTACTCTGGATCTGGCCATAAAGGTAAGGCCTTCATATTGTTGTTTAATCAGGATACCCTCGAACTCTGAAATTGGAATTTTATGATCGAGTGTGTTGAGCTGTCTAACCAACGTCTGCACATGGAGACATCCCACACTGTTTCATGCAATCTGGACCTTGCCAGGCAACCACTCAGACGTTGCTAAGACAGACACCTTTCCCTGTCCACAGTCCATACATAACTCTTGACAACTTACTCCATGCAAATATGGGGTTTTCTTTCACATATTCTGCGGAAATTATAATGGGAAGTGTCCGCAATATTCCCCATGTAAAAAGAGCTTTCAATAGAGTACTAATGGACCATGCATGTCCATGGTTTTTTCATTGCCTGGCACATGCCTCGCAGCATTGCTTGCAAGGCAATGCAAAAAAATACTGAATTAACTCTTTCAGTGCCAATCATGACTAAAGTCAATCTACTGGAGTCAGTTTATCATTAGGATCCCAGATTCGTATTCCTCCTAAAAAGACCTTTCATTCAAGTACCAGCATGCCTATAGTTCCAGAGAGAACATCCCAGGTCAACAGCTTTTCTCAGCATGCATTGGGCCCAATCCCCCAATGCACACCGAGAAAAGCTGTTGGCAGTCCAAAATTTGGCACTGAAAGGGTTAAGCCTCCACCTTCCAGTATGGAAAATACTCCTGGGAGAAAAACAAAATAAAAAAGAGGTCACCCCATTCTCCTGACAACCTCATGATGGAAGGAGAACAGCCTCCAGTGTGCTGATGATTCTGCCCGTGTCAAATTCAGAGAGCTGTGGCTGCCCGATATGCCGTGGCACTGGGGATTCACATTAATCACATTAATCCCTGCACCGCCAACGGCCCCTTATAAAGCCCATACACATCCCAAAACTGGTCACACATTTCTAGCTGTTATGTCACTTGCAGGACAGTCCTTTTTTCTGTAACTACTAAAGCATACCCCTAGCTATCTTGTCCATGTTACATAACATTTTATGTGACACCCATATATTCTACATAAACTAATATTTAGAGCAGCCTATGTTAACCCAATGGGGGCAGACTCTTTTTTTTTTACCAGCAGTATACGTTAATACATGCCACAGACCATCTGGCTGGGTATTGTACAACGGTGAAAAAATGAATGCAATTGGTGACTTTAGTTCAGGTCTCTGCACAGTCAAACCAATATGGCATGACAAACTCCTGGCCAGTCTGAAATGGCCTCTCAAAACAGGTGGTCCTTCATCAGTACATGGTAACATCAGAACTTGTATCTCTTATTCTTGATCATTTCGCTGATGCTATGATCGGCAAATAGTTTCTAAATGATGAATTCAAGGTAAATTTCAACAAGGAGTCTAGAATGCAAGAAGAAAGAACTTGATGATTTCTACATTTCGTAGTTCTTGAACCCTCTGCCCCCTAAAAACTAGCCAAAACCGTCTGCTTCGGTGTTTTCAACTAATCTGAATGAAAAACAATTTGACTGAGAATTGCACATCAGACCAATCAAGATCACATGGTTCAGGTACACAGCCTTCCTTGCCATGGGTTGGCCACTGAGAGCCCAACCCTTGACAAGGAAAGTTGTTGACTCAGTCTTAATTCACCAGGGAAACAGTTAATAAAACACTCTAAATGGAGCAGGAACAAACATGTCACTGACGCTCCCTACAACAATGTGACCACATTTCACATAAAGCATGACGTCACAGTGATCTAGGCTATTCCCAAATAGGTTCATGGGTTCAAACAGATAAACACCCAGAGAATTATTGGCAGCAAGGTCGAGATAATCCGCCAGTGTCACGAGATAATTCACCAGTGTCACGGGGTGGTTGTCCCAGTGATAAATGGAATGTACACTCGAGTTGACCAAAAGGAAAATGATGTCTCGACACAACATACTGCATAAAACATACATATATTCCCAGTAATGTATGAGAAATCTGAAAACATTAACTCCAGCAAAAATTTGATAATCTTGTCTGGTGATGTTATCAAAACCCAGGTATCTTTCACAGAAATACACTGACATTAATGCAGTCTCGAAGCTTAATAAATGGTACTGACTTTCGACTGAGGATGTTGGAACATGACGGAAAGTACACAACTTCCTGGGACAGATTCCAAATTGACTTGTCCTGATGCAAAAATACCCCACTAGCAACATGTTTCTGCATCAGCTCCAAAAAGAAACTCTGAATTTCACTGTGACATTCAAGTCAGCATACAGAAAGAGACTTTATAGCCTAGTCTTCAAATTTTTCTCCCAGGAAGCTCTGGCCATACAAACTGGCTCTGAAACACTAGATGTACTGCTGACTGAGGCCTTTGCACTGAAGTAAAGGTTTCTGATAGCCTGTTGAACTTACCTTTCCTGCCATATTTGTCACCATACTTCAGGTCAGTTAGTTACAATTCTGAAAGACCATGACGAGCAAAAACCTTGCTATCTTTAACTTGGGTCTTCTTTAGCAGTGGTCATGATATAACAAGGATAACTAATGTTGTCAGTCTCATGGAGTGAACCAGTTTCTCACAGAGCTGGCTTGCAACTTTTGCTGCCAAGGAATACAATTCCAACCATATCTTGACTCTTTCAGTGCCAATCATGTCTTAAGTCAATCTACTTAAGTCAGACAAGTCTGAATTACCATTAGGATCCCAGATTCATAATCCTCGTAAAAAGACTTTTCATTCAAGTACCAGTATGCCTGTAGTTCCAGAGAGAAAAGCTGTTGACTCAGTCCAAAATTTGGCACTGAAAGGGTTAATTGTGCCACCCCTCACAGGATCTTATAGCTACCTGCTTTAACATTATTAAGAGCTTACAGTGTCTGATCTCTAGACGCTCTCCCTGTATAAGACTTGCTTCTGACAATGTCCATACAGTTCTGGAAGAGACTTCTATTAATTCTTGTTCCACAAGACTTCTTGTATAAACCCTTTCCCTGCAGAAAAATCCAGAGTCCAAAATATTTTTGAAAGATATTCTGGGACTCCTACCTGGGCACATGCATGAAATGTTCAGTTCTTGCACTGGGTCCCATGGATAGCACACCTCTTCAACTTTACACCACCTGCTGAATCAAATTCTCTGCATTCCTCCCCCCCCCCCCCACCCACACACCCCCAGCCCTCAATTTGCTGCACAAAACTGTGCAAACATCATACTTCAGGAGCAGGAGTTCCTGCCCCTTCCACCCTCCCCCAGGAAAAGGGTCAATTGGGGTTAAGTACGAGGTGAGTTGCCACTCGTATACTTACTCTCCACAGAACTATGAACAGGGTCCGGTGCATCATGTGCTGCCGGCCCTAAAACATCCACCACTCCACTCCACAGTGATTCCTCAACTCAGCCTGCCATGGACTCCCCACACAATGGCTAACAAAGGACCCAAAACAAATGACATTATGCATTTGTTTATGTGTTTGACATATTTTATTTAAATTATCAATTATTTCACCCTGTGGTGTCCATGTACATTTACCAGCAGTAGCCCATGTAGGTTCCGGCAAACAACGCTGTTTAAAGTTCGTTGTCCTTGGGTTTGCTGGTAGACAAACGTGTCTCCTTGGCACCGGCAGGAAAGATACGGATACAGTGTGATGAATCATTTGGACAACGCCGTGCAGTTGTCATGAAAAACTCTCAGGACCTGACTGAATAAGCAGGCTCACCTCATCTTTCATGCAGATTATCGGCTTTTTTCTAGTGTGCATCCTGAATAAAACACTTTTAGAGACTGAATCAATAAGACACAGCTTCTTCTGTCTCCACCTACAAATGTATTTTCCGTCAGGAAGGAGATCCACTGCCAAAGTCAACAACCATCACGTTGTAAATGTGTTGCTCATTTGCAGCATCAGGCGCAACACAGGATCTGACATGGCGCCTTGCAAAGGCTATCAGGGACCAGGTAGCTGGGCATCCAGGTGGAGAGGGACAAGGTGATGTCAGCGCAACTGTGCTCAGATTTTATTCTGGGTTGTAACATGCGTGTCGTCTTCAGGATCAGGATGAGCAAGTCTTACCATCTTCTCACAATGGGTACCAGGTTGAGTGATTCTGTCATCTGATCATACCATGTTCAGTGATTCTATCATCTGATCATACCAGGTACCATGTTCAGTGATTATGTCATGTGATCATACCTGGTGCCATGTTCAGCGGTTATATCATCTGATCATACCAGGTACCATAATGGATGATGTTACCATCTGATCACATTAGATACATGTACTTTGTTGAGTGACTGTATCATTTGATCATATTAAGTACTATGCTGAGTGATTACATCAACTGATCATACTAAATACTGTGTTGAGTGATTCTGTTATCGTATCATAACAAGGTGCTATGTTGGGTGATTTTATCATCTGATCATAAGAAGTATCACATTGAGTGATTCTATCATCTGATCACACCAGGTACCATGCTGAGTGATTCTATAATCTGATCACATTTGGTACATGTACTATGTTGAGTGACTATCATCTGATCATATTCAGTACTGTGTCGATTGATTCTATCATCTGATCATACTAGGTACTATGTTGAGTGATTCTATTATTGTATCATTAGTAGGTACCATGGTGGGTGATTGTATCATCTAATCATACTAGGTTCTATGTCGAGTGATTCTATCATCTGATCATAGAAGTGATTATATTATTGTATCATAACTAGGTACCATGGTAGGTGATTGTATCATCTGATCATACTAAGTTCTATGTCTAGAAATTCTATCATCTGATCATGTTGGGTCATTCTTTCATTGTACCATAACTAGGTACCATGGTGAGGGATTGTATCATCTAATCATACTAGGTTCTCTGTCAAGTGATTCAGTCATCTGATCATGCAAGGTATGGCATGCATGATAAGTGATTCTATCATCTGATCATATTCAGTACCAAAACTGAAATGACAACTGACTGTATTATCTGATCACAGTGGGTACCTGATGAACCATACTTTCATGCTGCAATAGGGTACCAGATGAACTATACTTTCATGCTGCAACAGGGTACCTGATGAACTATACTTTCCTCCTCAGCAACAGGGTACCAAGCAGACTGGTACCTTCACTTTGACCACACGGGTTGCCAGGTTGAGTGATTCTATCTTCTGATCATATAGGCACCGCAACTTTTAACACGATTCTATCATCTGATAATATTCCATACCAGATATGTAGGTAACAAGTTTCTCATCTTGATTCCAATTTACAACCAGCACACAAGCACCTGTCACGATTTTCCTCATACTCTTTGTTGCAAGTGGTTCCTGAGATGCTGAGGGTTTGGCCGAAACATGATGGGTTCCTTCTTCCTGTTTAGGAAACAGGGTCAACATTTACATATGGGTATTTACCTAAGTCCTCCTCTTTTTGATCATCCATTTGTGCCATGAAATCCTATAAGAGCATAACACACAAATTAATGTATAGGAAAAAAGACAGTTAAAGTCTGATCATACAGTCGCATGTCCAAAGACAAATTCTGTGTGAACATACTATGGCAACTGAGGCAATTTCTAACTTGTGGGTGGCTGATATTTGAACAGCACTTTACCCAGTAACTTTGTACTTTGGTATTTGTAGACAGGTAAGACTGAGACATAGGATCTTAACTCCTTCCATACTAAGTTGGTAACAGCCATCAGCAGTTGTTTTTTGCATTCTTTGGCAAGTCATGCTCGGCTGCCCTTGCAGCAGATGTAGCATGACTTGCTAGGCAATGCCAAAACTAACCAGGCATGCCGGTACTTGAAAGAAATCTCTCCTTTTGAAGAATTTCATACACATATGTAGATTTTGATACACGTATG
Source organism: Hermodice carunculata (assembly GCA_964020975.1). Taxonomy (NCBI): domain Eukaryota; kingdom Metazoa; phylum Annelida; class Polychaeta; order Eunicida; family Amphinomidae; genus Hermodice; species Hermodice carunculata. The sequence goes on along the minus strand of OZ026614.1, from coordinate 84,012,495 downwards.
TACAATCTTCTGTCTCAATTCTGGAAATATAGACACATGGGCCTGATACGGTATGAGTGGTTACACCCCCAGAGCCCTGGTCAACAACTTTTTTCTTAATGATTGTGCCATGGAAGGAGTTTAAAAAATGCACAAGCTATCATCTCAAACCTTATCAGCATGCTATGAGTTAAATCTGTTCAATGTCAACTTGTCAACAGAAAGCAGACAACATAAGGTCTGGATTTACCCTTTTCAGTCAGTTGCAACCGAAGAAACTGTCTTTTTTTTTTTAATTTGAGCTACCCATCAGATTTATATTGATACAATTCAGTAGGTTATTTTTCTACAATGAGGACCTTAATTAATGTGACACTTTCCTTGCAACTGTAGTAAAAATTTGTTCACGATCAACACAATTCATATTTTCCAGTTTGCATTGGAAACCATGCTTTCAGGTTTAATATTTTAGTTTTCTTAAGACACACGGTTTTCACACCCTCCCCACCACTCTGGTTAATCTGTTCATTTACAGCCATAATCCCAAGTCTTAGAGACATGGGTAAAAAAACTCAGCCTAGGCAGCTCAACATTTCCTGTTTACACACATAGGAGACTAGAAACGTACGAGTTACATCTCTTTGAGATAGAGAGAGGTCTTAATTATAGTTTTGCACTGTGAGCAAATGAAGGGAACAGATGGGCAGAAATATATACCCAGTCCCGTTTTCCACGGTTCTACTTTGTGCAGTATCAAAGTAACTACATTTAAGTCTTTATCCTTACAGTCAATATGTCAGTAGCCCATCTACTTAAAACGTTAACTTGTTACGGTCTAAAAATATGTTTCATTTCTGTTTTGCCGACAGCCATGGCTCCAGGAGGGAACACCGAGGACTGGTGTCACTTGGTCAGCTTACATGTCAAAGAGGTCCTGCACTTCAGACCAATTTGTCTGAAAACCTGACAAAGAAAATATAAATGACAGATTTTTTTTTCCAGTTAACAGGGAGGTCGGCCCAGGTGGACTGGCTTTATGTCTGACAATGTGAGTACCACTACCTCACACCTCCAGCATGGGATCGTTTTGCAGACAACTGCATAAAGTAGATGCGTAAAAGCTTCCTTTGTCAAGCCAGCTCTTCAGAAGACCAGACCTATTATGTTCTGTATAATGGGTGCCAAGACAGAAAATATTGTTTAACCCTTTCCCCTTTAAACTGGCCAAAACTGGCTTCTGGTCAAATGTCGTCTGCTTCCATGTTTTCAGCTAATTTCAACAGTAATGAAAAGCAATTTGACTGAAAATTGAAGATGAGACCTATCAAGATAACATGCCCCAGGTCAACAACTTTCCTTGGCATGGGCTGGGCACTTAGTGCCCAACCCATGCCAAGGCAAGCTGTTGACTCAGTCTTAATTCAAGGGGGAAAGGGTTAACACTGGATAATTTAGCAGTATAAACAGAGAGGACCTAATCTTGCCAAAAAGTGATTCTCTCTTCGTGTGTCATTTTGGCTCACAAGGCATATGTTTTTCATGTGCCACAAAAATGTATACTCTCACACTCTCAGCGTATGGGCACAGAAGAGACAGGGGGAACAAATCACAATGTATAGACAGGTGTTCCACCCTGGGGATACTATGTTCATTCCAATGGTAGCATTTTATGCTGATGCAAAAGAGTTCCCAGCTGAAACCCGGGGACTGATTGTAACATCGTGTAACTTAAGACATGTTACAGTCATCTCAATATTAAATTACAAGTCTTTAAAGTGCATCTAAAGCTTGGAAAGCTGAAAGTACCATCAGTGTGGCCTGTCTTTTCAATAGAAATTTAACTTTTGAAAAAATACGGGTGAAAATTGGTATTGTAAATCGAGCCCATCATATGAAAAGTTGGGGTGTGCCTCTATCAGGGGGCATACAACAATTGGAAGGAATATGGTATGAAGCTCTGCATGCAGCCATATTCCTGGCGAGAGAGTCAACTATCACACTCTTTGTGCCTCCAAAAAGTGAAAACAAATTGAAGTAAACCTATTCAAAGTGTATATTTTTGGAAAGCACATGTGTCCAAAGATTCTGTACAAATGTGATCTGTGAAACCTTGGTTGCTGTGGTTGCACAAACAGCCGGTCTTTTGATCAAATATTTGCGATGTACACACAGACCTGCACATTACTGCCAACTGATGTATAAAAATTTCGTAATGTTTACACAGTATTGATGGTCACACATGTGGCTAATTGTGTCTCGAAATTTTTCTCCATTATTGTTACGTTTGTAGTTAGAAGACCTACATGTGAAGTAATTTTGTGCCACCATTTTGAACTATGACAATCCATAACTGCAAAACAAACACGCAAAAAAGCTCACCGTAACCATTCCCCCCACCTTTAATTAAGACAAGTCAATAGTTGTTCATGGTATGGGTTGGGCACTTAAGGGCCCAACCCATGCCAAGGAAAGCTGTTGACCTGGGCGATGTGATCTTGATAGGCCTCATCTACAATTCTCAGCCAAATCGTTTTTCACTACTGTTGAAATTAGTTGTAAACACTGAAGCAGATGTCATTGGACTACCAGCCAGTTTCAGCTGGTTTAAGGGGCAGAATGTTTAACTACACATGGGTGGAATAATTTTGTGCAAATGTTATTTGATTTCGCTAATGCAGTGATTTTTTTTATTCTTTCCTTTTTTTTTTATTCGACAATTATGTGCACACATTACAATGAAAATTAGTGATCACAGAGCTGCTTCACGTGAAAATTACAATAAAAATTTTCATCATTTTAATATACCTGTATTCTTACAAATCTATGGGTCATGTTCCTTTCAAATGTGTACACTTTGCAAGGATTTATTTCAATGACATTAAACAATCATTATCAGTTTCCTTTTCTTTTGATGAGATACAATTCATGATGGTTGAATCCTTCTCCCAGGGAGCAGCTACCCTTACTTCACTCTTTCCATTCCATACCTATCTGTACCACTGTACCACAATAGCTACACAAGACCATAAGGACAACTCTTAACTCTTTCAGTGCCAAACATGTCTAAAGTCAATGTACTAAAGTCAAACTAGTCTGAATTATCATTAGGATCTCAGATTGTCTGAATTATCATTAGGATCTCAGATTCGTATTCCTCGTAAAAAGACCTTTCATTCAAGTACCAGCATGCTTCTAGTTCCAGAGAAAATATCCCAGGTCAACAGCTTTTCTCGGTGCTCATTGGAAGCAATGCACCCAGTGCGTGCTGAGAAAAGCTGTTGACTCAGTCCAAAATTTGGCCCTTAAAAGAGTTAAGATGTTAACTGTGGAAGGGACCCACATGAATCTTAAATTATACACTGACAACTTCTGACATAAAAAATTTTATGGATGACCAAACTCATCAAAAAATTGCAGCAGGATCTAAAGCAATAACAGCGGAAACAGGTCTCTGACAATGACAGAGTTAAATGGCACACACTGCATATATACAAGTAATTCCACCTGTGCACCGGCAGCTTGATGGACTGTCCTGTAATAATGTGGGTAATCTAGATCTATGTCAGACCCTTTAATCTTCCAGTGACAAATATTTGATACACGCACAGCATTTAAAGTCATATGACTACCTCAATTAATCGACATCAATGGTCCTTACTCATTCCTTATCATTCTAGGATGACCTCAAACTTTTTCTTTCTTTTTTTTTTTGTTTGGGGGGGGAGGAGGTTCTTCTTAAAATGGTCACTACATTGGGCCAACCTTATATCTTACACCAGAGTGAGTGAGTTCCCATTTTATTCCCTTTTCAACCCCTAAAAAGTTCCTTGCGGTAAGCTGTCCCTGGCTGACATTTCTGAGGTACATAAAACATCATCAATGATATACACATACTGTTAAACTGTAATCTACCGCTATTCCTGACACTCTTTACATGAAACAAACCTACGAGCTTGTTTTGTTTATCATTCCAGTGAGATAAGGGTAATATCCCTGCAATTGTTGTCCTGGTCCTCACCATTTCATTTGCTCCCTGTACGAAAGATGAGGTCACAAGAACTTAACTTTTTTTTTCCCAGAACAAAAAAAAAAAAAGCTTGCTGGCGTCATTTAACATTTGCAAGTACATGCAGCAATGCCCTTGCCAGGTCCACTGTATAATTACACCAGTCCTGTCCATTTGGGTATTTTCTCGGAAGCATCTGTGATCTGGCCACCTGTTTGGTCCCTGGCTTTCCGCAGCAGCACAATCTACACGCATGAATCATGTATTCATCACCTTCCACAGCTTGGAGAGAGCCTGACATTCCATAGATGGCACAGTACATATTATGTACTTCTGTATAGCAGTCTTGCCTATTGAGTTCATCGACATTTTTCCAATAGGCATTGGTATTTCCTTCCTTAGTTTCGCTTGTCAACACCTATTTCTTGCCATGCGCTGTTCAAAAGTATCCATGGGTCCATGCATTAAGATCAGGACACTGCTGGTAACCTCTCTACACATTTATATCCTTACCTTGCTGGATTTTCGGCGAAATATATTCCACTTTCTGCCCATGTTGGAAAGCAGGTCAGTATAAAGCTCCACAACTTTACTTGTCATATTTACCACTTCAACTTGACACACAAATCTGAAGTAAGACGTCAATCAATCAACCCACACACACAGAAGTGATCTTTCTCTTGCATTTTACAGCACCATTTTGGGCGTTGTTTTTTTTTTTCTGCCAAATGTCGCAAACTTAGGTCTCTGCACCTTCCTCCCTCTACATCATCAGCAATTGTGGCAGTTGTGTGTGATGCATGAAACTTTTGTATTGCCAAGCATTTTAATATTCAACATATTGCAGACCATACTGTGTACCAAATGGTGTATGGGCCCAGAGAAAAAAATTGGAAACCTGTATCTTTCATGTGTTATTTGGCAGTGGGCCCAAGCAGAATGCAAATGCAGGTAAATAGTATGCATGTACTAACAATTTAAATGGATCAAAATTATTTGTTTTTTATAAAGAATTCCACCTGCAGCTGGAGCAGATCAGAATCAGTAATCCAACTACACAATGGGGTCAAAACTCACAACAGCAGACCTGCTCTGGTCCCGTCAGTAACTATGCCTCCATCATGGTGAAGGCACTTTTACTTAACCATCCAGAAATTACATTTTTTTCTACCAAACAAAAAAATTTTTTCTAATTACCGGTACATTTAGTATCACGTATGTTTTAAAACTTAGGGTATGACTTTCCTTGAACTTCATGCTTTCGGCAGTTTTGACTTGTTTCATAAAGGATGATTTGGCCCTGCTTAATACATGAATCTGCCCCTCTTCCTGTCAAGTTTCTTGCTGTTGGATAGGAGGCAGCACAGGATCCCAGTTGATATGAATACCTCCTATTGGATACAACAGTAACATAACCAAAAGGGGGCTGCACCTGTAATCTCTTTATACTGTATCAACACAATGGAGTGCTTTGAGTGCAAAAGTTTTTTGTTTTTTTATTAAACCAACCTCCTTCCTGTTTGATGACTCATTTATCACACACATTTGGAATCACCGAGATAGACCACAGCAATTATCATTTTCCACCTCAGGACATCAACAGTACACTTGTGACACCAAACTCCAACTCTTTTTTAAGAATGGGGATTTGGTGCAGGTGATATGTGCGTTTCCCATTTTCAACCACGGATTGGTGCCGAGGGTTGCTGGTTCAAGACCTGGCGCTTCTGTGGTCACAAAACACAACCCTATAGCCACCAGAGGATGTGTACAGATCTGAAATTTTTCTGTTTCAACCCACCTCTGCTGCATCTGGAGATCCCTGGTTCATCATGTGGATCGTCCATAGCCCTGGTGAGGAAGGCTGGACCATCATCATGCAGATCCCTGAAACAAGAGTTACACCCCATTGAGCTTACATTGTATGTGCACATGACACATATACCCCCATGCAATTTATAAGTTTTTGGAAAAACAAAAAACAAACAAACTTTCAATCATACCATGACTGTCATAAATTTGGTCAGATATCGAGTCATAGATGGAGTCGTAGATTGAGTCATTGATCGAGTCATAGATTGGTTCCTCCTGCGCTGGCATTAACATCATTAATCCTTAGCTGGCCCTGTTTCAAAAGTTCTAAACAATAAAAGTTACAGTACAGGTATGACTGATGACTTTGCACCCTTGAGAGAAGGCACACAGACCATCAGTTGTCACCAAACCGCCGATGTTAGCAGGTAGGTCTTATCAAACACAGTCTAATGATTTATTATATCATATATTGCACATTACACATTTATTTGCCTTGTATCAACAAAGACATTTCTCTCGTTGCTGTTAACTCATAGTGGACTGTGCTCGGATTTTCTGCTTTATAACGATGCCATTAATTATGAAGCAATTTGACGGGATTTTGCAAAACTGTCTCAAAAGTAAAGGTGCAATTTCATACTGATTCTAAAGTTTGTATCCTGTCAACAAAACAGAGTTACAGCTTCACTTTCTGTCGAACTTTTAACCACGAAACCTTATTCTTGTGACTGGTTTCAAAGATCAGAGAGATGCGAGATGACAACGAGTCAATTACATCTTCACTTCCTCCCCGTGACCCAGATTTCTACCTGTCATCTGTACTCAACCTTGCATTTTATATGCAAATACAGCTCTAACAAGCCACTAAGTAAACAGCTATGCATACAAGATATACTAAAATGTATCCATTATCCATGGACTTAACCTGCTGGTAGCCTTATGTCTTATCTAACCAATCATCTTTTAATCATTTGGCAGAGCTGGAAAAGTTATATATCTGTCTCTGGGGGATTCTATCTGGGAGCTCACAATTCCTCGCACTAAATGTTTAACCTTTTTCCCTTGAACCTGTCAAAACCTGGCTTCTGCTCAAATGTTATTTTCCATGTGTGTGGGTGTGTGTTTTTTTTTTTTTACATATATTTCAAGAGATATGAAAAATGATTTAAATAAGAATTGTAGTTGAGACCTATCAAGATAATATGTACAACATGAACAGCTTTCCCGTGAGCAGGTGGGGTACTGAGTGCCCGACCTGCTCACAGGAAAGCTGTTGATTTCGTCATAAGTACAATCTCAATTCACAGGGGAAAGGGTTAAAGAGAAGGTGGCGCTGGCAACTGGCTCACAGGGGTTGTGGTTTGAGGGTGGGGTGGGGGGAGGGGTAGAGAAGGTCTTGATCAGTCATCACTTAAATTTCAAGCACCTAACACCGTGCATCCATTGGCAGCTTCTTCCCATTAAAAATCACAAGCAATGATCCCCTGCAGCATATGTTGTTAGTTCTCTCTCTTTTTTCCATCAAGAATAACATACATAAGAAAAAAAATACATGTATTGTAGAGGCAATTAGTCTAAAGCTTTACACAGTACACCCTGGGCGCAATGTACCTTAGCCATGCAGACAAAAGCCATTAACTTAGTCCCCAGAAGGTTCAGAATAAAGAACAGCCGTACTTATTACCACTGGCTTGGCTGTTAACCCAGTTTTAACTTGAAAAGGGTTAATAAATATTAGATATAGCAACCATATAATTTGTCAAAAGTATTGAGAGTTTTACTGTTGACACACTGATGTGATTATTACCAGACAAGAGGGGAAAAAAATGTGCCACTATGCTATGCCTACACCACACTTGGTACGGCAGTACCTGGTTTGTGTGGCCACCCCTTCTGCCATGAAAAAGAAAAGTGGCTTCATATAACAGGTCATCTTTCACTACAAGTCAATTAATGCAGACATTGACGCCAACTTACTCGAGGATGGAGCCACAAAAGCAGTGTGGTGTTTCATGAGAGTGGCCATATAGAGCGTGTACCACTTTACTTGGAACTTTGCAACATCCATTGCATTTCATATGAACTCACAGACGCATGTCTCAAGTATGCTCAGAGACTACTAACAGACGTGCTTCACATTCTAGGAACACACGTTTCCATTGTATTCCTTTCCTTTTTTGTCACAGTTCTTGCATCACAACTGTGGTATTGATGGGCCGTTCTCCAAAAATGGGCAATCGTGATTGCAGAATCGTGTAGCTGGTGGCGTCAAACACCACAATTACCCAACACAAGACTGCATTTGCTGCAGCTCTTATTACTCAGTTACATCACTTAGTGGGGGGGGGGGGTGCAAGGGTGAATACAGTGAAACTTGCCTTAAACCAGCGAGTGCTCATTAATGGTGACCAAATCGTAGTCTCTGAAGACAGATGGGCTCCCATGGGAGGCATAAATGACATGAAATGTACCACACAAAGTATCTTGAAAAAGCTGTCTTTTAAGAAAGGTGTTCTCTCATTATAGTGGTCTCTCAAGACGGGGACCACTTCACATCCCACAAAATGTTTAAGATATTCACAACACCTGGTGTGTTGGCCAGTTGTAGTACTTAATTGTAGCTTCTGCCATCTCTTAATTAATATGACACATGGTACTGAATTTTTCAGTGCCAATCCCTTCTAAAGTCGATCTACTACAGTGAAACTAGTCTGAATTATCATTAGGATCTCAGATTCGTATTCCCAATAAAAAGACCTTTCATTCAAGTACCAACATGCCTCTCATTCCAGAGAAAAGCTGTTGACTCAGTCCAAAATTTGGCACTTCAAGAGTTAATTCACCCACCAAAATTGCTTATTCTGTCACTAGGCAATGACAACAAGCGTCTACCATAGTTGGGCATACTAACGGAAATGCCAGCATTGGCTCTAACATGCTTGACTATGAGGAATGCTCACTTTACACAATGAGGATTTCAAGTGTGGTGGGTTTCTAGAAAATATGACTATCGCTTTTCTGAAGAAAAAAAAAACAAACAAATAAACATCACTTTTACGTCATTATATTTGCAAGAGCAAATATTCAGATCATCAACTTCCATTCGTAAAAGGAATTATTATTTTCACAGTATCTAACACACAGGAGCTTGATTTTTTAAATTATATTCTGGATCATGTGAAAATGTATTGACATGGTCTAGATTTAAAATTAAATCAGAACTTTGATTATTTCATGCAGGAAAATTAGGATTTCTATAGCCTTATATGTCCACTCAGGTCATAACTCAGCTAACTCTGACTTCCATGTAATAGTCCTTCTCCATATAGTCTGTTTAAGATAATCTGACTGATCATTGTTTCTTAGATCATGTTTAATATTCTAATAGTGTATCACATGTCACTTGTGTTAGTGTAGCTTGCGTCACAATTTTTTTTTTTTTTTTGTTGGCAGTCATACAAGGCTCTAATTTCAGGCCTCCTTTTCTCTATTTATATTAAATGAAACATACTCCATATATATCAAGAGATTCATTCATTCATTCATTCATTCATTCATTCATTCATTCATTCATTCATTCATTCATTCATTCATTCATTCATTCATTCCAGCAAAACATTTGATCCTGTTTGACCCAGGGATCTGCCTGCACATATGAGCACCTCCTTGTTGAGCTATATATCGGCTAGAGCAGTCCCGCAGCTAATATGAATGTGTCATATTGTCAGCCAATGAGCATACATCATGACACATACCACAAGCAGTTCCCCTCATCAGGGCTGCCTTACTGGGCCACACGTTTCTCGCAGCGTTTCAACTTTTTTGTTGCGACTTGTTTTGACTTGTACATGTGTTGAAAGTTGTGAAACCTTGCAACGTTTCAATAACTTTCCGGAGTAGACAAAAGGTGTTGAGCCACTCTGAAAAATCATCAAAGATGATGACAAACAAACAAAAAGACCCCAAACAGTCCTTGGTACTTTCCAGTACATCAGTTCCTCGACTGTTACACTACCACATTTTAGTGTGTATTTCACCTTGTGTCATTTCAATGTTTCGCCAAAACACTCACCAAACACTGTTTTTATAAACTATAATTCACCAATGAAACCAGCAAATAAATCTTATATATATATATTTTTTTTAAATGAAGGTAAAATTGATAATGTGCCAACATGTTGGTGCTGCCAGCTGGTATCTAACCATACGTTTGGGAAACCATGATATTTAAGGAGGGTTCTGCACATAGCCTGATGCATCATGGGTACACACCGTATGATCACCTACACAATGATGCCAGCCCACACACAATGGGATCACATGGACAATCGGCCATACTTATCCAACACTGGGTCACCCTGTAGACATTTTCTGGTTAATTATAAATCTTGATGCATCACAGTTTTGAGAATGAAAATTAAAGCTGTATCGCAAACTTAGCAGCTCATTTTGGCCATCCAATACACGTTTTGTGCCACTATATGAATTACATGTACTTCAAACTATTGTTACATTCTACAACATACAGTTTCCTTAATTTTTTCAATTTTTTTCACCTTTGTTTCCAGCTCTTTCCCTCTCTCATAACAAAGCAAGTGTCATCTGTGAAAATTGGTCCAAAAGCTTTGTTTTTTGATACAAATTTCCTTCAGATTTTATTCCTCATGTTAACAAAAGATGCAGTCCGGGAATGTGACATACAAGCTTATGTGACATTTTCTGACAGCAGCAAACAGCTGTAAGTTATTGCAAAATAATGCTCCGAGCACCAAGAAGATCAGCTACCTAAAGTTCTGCACTACAAATGTGGAGACATATGTATGCACTGAAAGGGGGAAGGGGGGGAGGGGAAGAAGAGGGGGAAAAAACCGTGACCAGTTGTTTTCAGCAACCGAAGTATCTGCTTCCAACCCTCTAGTCCCAACCTTGTGAAGTATGTTATATAACAATTATCAATTTGGTCCTAATGAGTCAATTATTGATTGTCTACATTGACAGACCACCCTGAAGTGGCTCATATTAATATTCACTAAAACACCCCCCCAGGCTAGGATCTTTGTCATTATGCATTCTGCTGCAGACACAGTCCATGCAATGGCTGCAAAAACTTTCACTTCAGCTCCAGGTATCATACTTGTATCTCTGTCATCGACCAATTAAGAATTGATTTTCAGTTTGTCCCCTAAAGAGACAATTATTATAAAGATACTGCTCTAAAATTTAACTATCATTTCCTTGTTGTTGTTTCTTTTTTTTTTTTTTTTGTCTCATTAATACATGAGAGGGGATGTATTAGGCTGCTATATTGCTGAATATCAATCCTAGATGGTGGACCAGACACTGTGTAAATATGTGGAGTCTTGTCATACAGAGGTCAGGCCAGCACGAGGGCATGAACAAGCAGTTACCATATTCAATCTAATTGTAGCATGTGCCCTAGTAGAAACCCACCCTAACTTTTCATTTTATAGGCTCCACAAACAATGTCAATTTTTTCCATCAATTTTTTTTTTAAAAATACTGATCTGTGTTGGAGATTGCCACCATGGATAACACATTTTGGTTTCCCACGCTTCATATACACTGTCCCCCACTGTTTCTACATTTCAATTGAGAACAGTCAGTGTCGCAAACCTCTGGTTTAATCTACATGTTTTTCTTTGCATTGGCATGGCAAGATGCTATTGGAATAAACATATGGAATGAACGATGTTCACTTATTACTGTACTGTTGAGTCGCATACAGCCTAAGATTCAGACTGTCAGAAGTGAAGTTTCTTTGAAACCTTCACACTGTTGATAAATACTTTACCACAAATTATTTCCCTCACATGTGACCATTATCAAAGTGATGACCCAGGCTCTAATGTTTGCTTTGTTCAAATCACACAAGTCTACAATTTCCTCTCAGTATTTAGCCAGCAAAGGTTGGAAAACTAGAAATACTTTAGCAGAGAGAAACATTTTCCAGCCATACATGTTTCAACCACTGAGTACAGTAAAACCTGTTTCGAGAGACCACCCCTAGGGCAAGCCAAAAAGTGGTCACATAAGGCAGGTGGTCTCTCAATCGAGGTATAACATGGGAAAGATAGCAAAAGGGACATAGTAAACATGGTCTGAAAAGGCAGGTGGTCTTTCATCACAGTGGTCTCTCAAAACAGGTTTCACTGTATACGAAACGAGGCAATTTTGAATGCAGAAATGCTGTCCCTTGAAGAATCATCACCATACATCACCACAAGAGTTGCCACATCAATTACATATTCAAACTACTCACAGAAAGACATACTTTGACTGCCAGCATGGCCTCACAGGACAACTTAAGTGGTTTTTGCATTGCCTGCCATACTCCGCAGCCACAGTACAAGCTGCAATGCAAAAACCACTGACTGACGCTTTTACCAGCACAGCAAATATTGAATTAGTTAACACTTCAATGTTTCAATCCCAAAGCCAGTGGACAATAAAAACGTGAACAGCAAATTTTTCATGCGTGAAGACCTTTGAGCACTTGATTTGTGACGAAATATACCAGTCTCAAAATTTAATGAGTCTGCTATAAAATTTCTATTTTGGTCATGAAACTTGTAAATCAAACCTGATACATAAATCATATACAGAAATAATCTTGATGCATATCATTGTATAAATGATGAATCATTAGGGCAATTCACGTGGGATTGTTTAAATGATCAGGACGCCCACCGCTGTAAACATGTCACAGAGATAACAGGAACCCACCGCAATCTGTATCCATATCATGTCACAGTTGGTTTGTCGTTCTTTGCCATGCTGGGGTTGCTATAGCAACCTTTCATCTTGCATCAAGCTCTTGCCTGTTGTTTTCGCCTCACATAACTGGCACTCATTACTCAATGCACCAGGAGAATGCTTACATTTATCCACAAAAATGCTGGCAATTTTGAAATTCATATGACATTTACACACCCCAGATTTTTTTTTTTTTAGTGAATATTGTTGGAATCCTTCTGCAGAGAAAGGGACCTGTCAATGATTCACTGTGTACACAGCACAGGATGGGCACATGAATTACAGGCATCAAGTTCTATAATTACAGACATGAAGTTCTACAACAGACAGTGACATGAAGCCACACACAGGCATACCTGCCTGATGTCTACACCTGGATACATGCTGAATGGTGAACAAACGAGCCATCTTCAGCCATGCATACAAACTATCTTTTTTTCACTCTTGGCAGCCAGGTGGCACTGCTCACATGCAGCTGCATTCCCACAGACAGTTACTCTCAAGATTATACATGCAGGATCGTTTTGGCACAGGTTACACAAGTACCGGTCTGTCGGGGGTTTTTTTTACCGATAAAAAATTCCCCGGACCAATAGAAAATGCTAGCAAGTTACATGTTAAAGTATTGGGACTTTTGAAATTTGAGCAAAATGACCAATAAGAGAAAAAATTTCTCGCACAGACTGGTGTACCCTATGCGCGCCGACAAAAGCTGTTGACTCTGTCCAAAGTTTAGCACTGAAAGATTAACTTTGTGTAAAGGGACTTTCAACAGAAAAAAATAATAGATTTGCTCTCCACTGCTGCAAGATTGTTGTCTACCTACCCAAAAACACTGCAAGCAAAAACACCCAAATGGCTACCAGTTCAGTCTCCCTTTTTAATGATAAAAGGATTAAAAAAGCTTCATCGCAGAACATGAAAATCACTATCAAGTGACACAGTAGTTTGTTCTTTGTGCAAAATGATTCATTTTTGTAATATCTGTGGAAAATGCAAGTAAAATAGAAAAGGATTCATCAACGTTTGACAAACTAAAAAAAAACAAAATGACTACCACTAAGTTGGTTCAGACTAGCTACAGTCAACAACCTAGAAACTTGGTCATGATGACGTATAACCTAGATTGTGTATGTCACACATGGTCTCCACAGCTATTGATATGTCAAGCTGCCACTAGAAATACATTGTCACAGTTTCAGTTGCTGTATATTTTAGTCTGCAAGACACAGCACAATTGATGTGATAAATTGGCTTTTTTCCTCCCTGGCATATAGTTCCTGGAATATTTATTCATTTGGAAATTTATCTATGTCTGTTAATGAAATAGTTTTCCTGTGATGTTACCTTGGGAAACAAACATATACACCTGGGTTGGTCAAGATTTCACTTGTGGTTTTTAACTCCTCAACTGCCAGTCATCCAAACGATCTTGACCTTGGAAGAATTTGGTGAAAAAAAAAGAACTTTTCAGTCAGGGTGGCACATTATCGTTTTTTTTTTTTTATTTCTGACATATGAAACATTTTTATTCCTTTTACAACGGTCTTGGCTTGTAAATTCCACATGGCTTCCTTGATGTGATGTACATGTATATGCAAAAACATCCTCAAAAATGCTATCCATGACTAACCTCTGTGGCATCAAAATGTCCCCCAAACTATCAATATGGATATCATCCTCACTCTCATCAGGATGTTTACCTTCTCCAGAAGCACTGTATGTATTGAAGGCCATTCCTTATCATATCAAGTGCCTGTGGTATCATATATGTCTTTTCCCCATCTAGCCATAAAGTACAGCGGTCTACCGATGAATTTTCAACATGAATGGTCTATGACATTAACCTTTCTGTCTTACTGCCGGACCTATCCTGCTCCAAGGCACCAGGGCTTTGAAAATGGCATTAGATCTGTCCAGCACTGTGAACTGTCAAGGGGTTCCATAGCAAGTTTCTTGTTTGAACTAGTTATTCGCACTGATATGCATCATCAAGGACCCCCCACCCCCCAACAAAAAAACAAAACAAAACTAACTAGACAAACCTTCAACGCACGCATTGACTGAATGGTCTGTCATTTACTCAAATTAGGTCATGGTGACACCAAAATCTAATCAGTTCATCTTGGCATGCTAGATAAGCATACTGCCAAATTTGAGCAAAATACATCGGAGCATTCTGAAGATATTTTGGTAATGAGCCGCAATGAGCATGTAATTGGGCTGCCATTTGCTCAAATTAAGTCATGGTGACCCCAAAATCTAATAAGTTGATCTTGCCACGTAAGGTAACCATATTTCCAAATTTGAGCAAAATACATGGAGGCATTCTGTAGATATATCGCGGTAACAAGAATGCGCACATCCGAACAACCCGAAAGCAGAAAATAAATCCCCCCATAGGGGCGGACCTTTAAAAACAAAAACAATATATATATATCATGTAAATACATGCATATATACTATATTTTGGTTTCACTCTTCAATACTCTCATTTGCCAGCATTTTCTGACATAGAGGCTGACCAAAACAGACGGTTTTGTTTTTTTTGACGATACTCATAACCTGTCAATAAAATATTACACTGCGAAGACTTTGTTGTTTTCTTTTATCTCTTTAATTAATGATTATCACTTAAAAATGCCCATTCATAATATCAACTCTACACTATAGTCACACAATCCGGTTGGAAGTATGACTGAATAAACTATACATGAATATAACTGACACGCAAATCGTTTTGTTTACCACATAAATTATGACTGAAAATATTACTGAAAGAACTCAAACTGGAAACTAATGCAATTGGAGAAGTATGACTGAATGCTGTCACCAGTAAACTATGGTCTACAAACTTTAAAAACACCAACTCTGGTTCTGCAGAGGACAGGTACTCTGCAAACAGGGGCATCCCTTACACTGTAGAACCCAATCAAAATGATGTCAAAAGCCAACACCAGAGGGCAGGCTTGTAAAATCCATCAATCTGCATGTCAAATCTGGTCAGGCAGGTTTGTGTTCATCAAGAACAATTATCAACCAGTAACTCAACAACTTGTCCAAATTTTATCGCACATCTCCACGAGATGGAATGTTCAATGTAAAACACCACTTCATAACAAGTCATGTTTAGAGATCCAGGATCTTTGTTTCTAAAATTTTCTGCCAATTTGGGTGAAAGGCTTAATCCAGAAATTATTTTTACTATTCACCTGTTGATCCACAAAACTGACCCTTCATTCCTGAGCCTAAACAGCAATTCTCCTGATGCTGAAAATATTTGTTTCTTCAGGTTCAGTGCTGAATTACATCAAGGAACACTTAAGTTTTGTTCTTGTTTTCATTTTTAACACAATGCCAATTCAAGACGTAATAAAATAACCTACCAGTCTGACTGAGTGGATCAATGAATTCTGCCAGTCCATTTGGTACTCCTCGCACAATGTCGCACGAGTATCCATCCTCAGGAAGGAGGAAAGGAAGCTGAAGGTCACGCTCCTCCTCAAGCCTTACGTCCCTCCCATCGCTCCTCGTCAACTCGTCGGCAGTATTCTCGGCCACAGCAACCACACTCTCAATGAGGTCATGGGGAATGCGGGGCTCGTCCGGGCTGGGGATGTAGTTCTGCAGCAGTGCTCTCAGCTGCATGGAGTTCAGTTTGAAGCAGGCTGAACTGATGCTGGCAATATCATCTGGACTGCTCTTGGGTGCTTGGAGTAAATGTGCTGCCTGCAACCATAAAGCTTTTAGTTTTAATATCCATGACATATATATTTCCCCTAATAAACTCATCATAGTATTATAAGTGTGGCTTTAATTAGCATACCTCCTGCTGAAACTAACTTTAAAATTACGCTTAACAGACCTTACATGAATAATGACTGATTTCCCATGAATTTATCTTGTTTGTCAGTTTAACAACTAAAATATTTCTTTTATACTATTCTGTTTGTCAACATAACAAAATACACCAAGTCATTCATGAGCCACCAGTGTTGCTGTCATGTTTGGTCTTTTTTACTGTCTATAACAACCACTAGATGTCTCCACCATACAAGAGCTGGCCAAGGGACCCACACACGTCTGAATGCTGCATCCACACTCTCCATCAAACATCAATAGGCACAATAACAGCATTGGATTATGCAATGTTCCACAGAGCCTAGACCACCTAAGTCAAGACACAGGACTGAAGTAAACCCTACATGAGGACATTTATTTTGAAAGCAACTTGGAATGAAAGTACACATTCAGTGGTCCAACTTCTCAAGGGCCACCCCAAGGGCAGGTCCAAAAGCAGCCACAGAGTAGGTGGTCTTTCAACACAAGTCAAATAACATGATGGAAAAGACATAAGTACCACTATGGTCCCGATAAATGTGGTTACTTGTCAAAGCAATCTCTCAAAGGAGCAACGGCTGAACCCCTTTCTTAATTTATAATATAAAACATCACGAAAAGTACCTGAAATACACGTCTAAATATTTTTGACAAGATTTGCTCTAGGCCCTGTAAATCTGGAGCATCCTCTGTACTTTATTAGAGTGTAGGAATTATAAACTTAATGTTAATTTGGCTAAAATGGCTTAAATACTATAGCCAAAGACAATGTTTCATTAGCCAACATATTTTTGCATTTTGCAATAATTTAGCATGGGGAAAAGCAAGTTTTGATACTAAATTAAGCAGAAAATATGTACAATGTCTTTAGTCAACTTGACCAGAAGGTAGTTCACTTTTATGTCACATCTCACCTAGTAAGCCTAGAGCCAACTGGCTGCTCACTAGCACCAGCCCAGGATCACATGTTCACACATCATGACTACAATCTCCCTTTCTCACCTGTATAATTCTGGCTAAATGACAATCGGCAGCAAGTTCCAGTCCTTGTTTTTCTGCCCACATCTCCACCCTTGCCAGGCGGCGCTTCAGTCGTTTGCCCCAAGCCTGCGTGCACAATCCCAGACGTGGCTCCAGCACGAGCTCATTAAAAAGCCACATGTTAATGTAATGGAACAGTTGGGAGAAAAGTTGAATAGTCAATGCGGCATTAACCCGGCATCGCCGTAGGAGAGACATGGCTGACGACAGCGTCTGCAGAACATCCACTGAAAATAAATTTGACAATGGTGTTAGACAGAGTGTAATAAATGTCAGTTGAATCAAGTATCAATGACACAGTGTGTGCGAGTAAAACACTTGAACATGTTTCCATTCCATCTCCTTTGTCTGCTCAGCTGCACGGCAAAGTATTTCACTGCCACATTAGTTACTTTTAATGGCTATCAAAAATTTTACATTTTTTTTACGTGGATGTTATCACATCAAAACAACGACTGTTTTCATACCTTACTTTTCAGGAGCTACCTGTATGATTACATCACCAATATTTCAGTAATCTAGATTACACATACACATGTACTGGTTTATCACAAAAAACTTGATATGGCAATTTTTTCCACCTCAAAAGTGTGCCAAGGTAAATTTGACGTTAGGCGGCATTTGCAGAGAAGGTCAACTATTTAATATTTTAGTTTCACAGGCATATTAATGCATGTATGTTATCAGTGTAGCATTCAAACAGAATTTGTGATACTCGAGATACTAAATTTAAACAGGTGAACATAGCAACGGACAGGAAAATTTACACGGATAGGGAGTGCATTTGTGCAGTACTTTAATAGTGAAGGAGCTTTATGCATTTTTTCCCTTTGTTTGCTGACTACAAGAGAGACCATGCCATAAGTACTGATAGGCGCTGGAAGATTTACACAGATTGTAAGTGTGCAGAAGTGATTAAGGGAATAACACTGAAAATGTGAGCAAGTCATTTTTTTATTTTTTCAATCTGCAAGATAATATTTCAGGACAATTATTTTCTTTCTATGGTTGCCTGGCTACAAAAATCTGATTGTCCTGTATTAAATAAACAACACCATATGCATACAAAGGGCAGCTGTATTGCATGGCAATACATGCTAAGTCCCCCACTGGAGGTCAACGGCACCGGTAATTCTTACAGTACAGAAAATATGGCCCAGACAAACATTTTCTATGATGGGGTCAAAGGTCAAAGTGGCCTGATTTTGGTGGATGACTCCCCCCCATCCCAAGAAATATGCAAGAAGTTTTATATCTGCAGGTCTTACAGTACAGCAAATATGGTCCGCACAAGCATTTTCTATAACAAGATCAAAGGCTAAAGGCCAAAGATCAAGGTGGCTTAATTTTGGTTTGCAACAGCTGCTTTCCAAAGAAGTATCAACACATCAAGTTAGGTATCTGTAGGTATTACAGTACAGTGGTGCCAATCTTATAAGGCATGCACGCACGCATGTACGCATGTACGCACATGCACACACACACCTGATGAGAGGCCAACCCCCTAGAAAGACCACATCTCCATGTAGCAAGTGTTATATTTTCATTTTATTTGCCCCCTGAAGAGAGACCACTCCTCTTATAAGGCCACATTTCTGGTACAACTGGGGTGGCCTTACAAGAGGGAGACCACTGTTTAGGGAATATGGCCTGGACAAGCATTTTTGGACAGAAGGACAAACAGACAGACAGGGTACAAATATGTAGCTCCTCTCCCCCCCCCCATCCCATGGCACTCCAGTGGAGGACTAATGAAGTCCACGTAGGCATCCTTTTCACTGAAATAGCCATGCTTGAAACCTGCAGCATATAACTGGACTCCATGCTTCCCTGTGCCCACAAACACAACATCATGGTTAGTACATCCAACAACGTCAATGTGCCCACCTGCTGCCTAACCCACTTCAACTTTCTCCGTGGATTTCTTGCCCTTCCAAAATGTCACGTCAACAATTCTCATTTTCACCCGTTATCGTGCTTGATTGAACATCCGTGTCCCAAACCAGCATCAATGTTACAAATTGTCCCATTAGTAACTCAGTCAACATTGCCAGCAGCCAATCAACATCCAGGGACAGTGAGATTTCGGGATTTTTTTTTTCACCATTACATGACTGAACCAGTAACACCACATGCACTTTTTAAAATCATTTCCATTTTCTAACACATGGCACGATGATCAGGTAACCCCTCCAATGCTACAATGTGGATCGACTCAACAGCTTTCCTTGGAGAGCTTTGGGCACCAGGTTGCCAAAGTGTGCCAAGGCTAGCTATTGTGCTGGATTGTATCTTCCCTTCTGTGGAAAACTGAGTGTGTTGGAGATTTTGTACTCAATTTCACAAGGTTATAATTCACCACATATCTGGACAGGCCAAACAGCTTTTCCATCAAAATATCTCAATTTGGTTGGTACACTGATTGAATCCCCAATAAATCAATTTGTACAGTTTATGACGAGATATCAAATACGTGATCTTGCAATAATCAAAAGTGTGTGTTATAAGGTAAATACATACAGTGAAGACAGTAACTCAGTTAACACTACTACACAAATTTTGAACATGTCACAGAAACAGATGCTACTGTGTTGTTCTAGTAAAATCAGTGTCCTCTTGAAGTTACAGAAATTAAATTAGTTTCTATAGAGAAACAGAAAATTGCAGTGTCTCGTGAATATACAAGGATGAGGAAGGACAATTATACCACGTTAAACACTACACAGGATAACTACAGTAGGGTCATCAAATTTACATAACAGGTGATACAAGGCAACTGTCACTGGACCAATCCATAGACTGTTTTTCGTACCATCACATCCCATACACAATTCGCTCTTGCCCTGTCAGTAACCATGGTTACTGTTTCACCAGCCATAAAAGGGCATACATACAACAGCAGCAGCAGAGTGCCTATCAGACCCATGCTGCGTCTTACCTAGTACTGGTTTTCCTCGAGAGTAACGGTAGCCATCTAGAATAGAAACGTAATGCGTCCAACATTACTTGTATGGACCTCGGAACACAAAGCTAGGATCTGTTAACTCAGCATGCAATTTTTCTCTTCCTCTCTCTGTTTTTTTTTTTTTTTTTTGTTTTGGTGTACCTTTGACCAACAAGTGGATTTTGCACCACAAAATATACCTGGCATCCTTGCTGCATGGCTAACACCTGTAATCTTTTACACTTATTTTTTAACTCTTTAAGTGTCAAATTTTGAACTGAGTCAACAGTTTTTCTCGGCACGAATTGGGTGCAATGCACGCCAAGAAAAGCTGTTCCCCTGGGATATTTTAGTGGCATGTTGGTACTTGAATGAAAGGTCTTTTAACGAGGAATACGAATCTGAGATCCTAATGATAATTCAGACCAGTTTGACTTAAGTAGATAAACTTTAGATGTGATTGGTACTGACAAGAGTTAAGCCATTTATTATTGCTAACTGAAACAACATTTCATGCACGAACTCACAATTTACAAAATTTTGGACCTATGCCACATTTACCTGCATACAAAATAAACTTTCATTTATTTTGCCCTGTCAGGAAATAATTCCCAGGCCACTATTGACGTCTCCATTAAATAGAGTCCATAAAATACAATCAAGGATTCTTTTTAAATTACCAAACAATCGCCCACCAATGAAAATCCATCACCATAGGGGCCAACTGTACATTTTCAATCTGTAAAAGTGACATCCTCCAGATATCTTTCACCCAGTTAGATGTTTAACTTCTTTTCTTTTCTTTTTCTCGTCTTTGTATTTGGAGAAAAGAACATTTTACAGCTCGCTGTTTTTAAAATTCTACTACACTATTTCACTGATTATTCTGCCAAGGCCCTTGTATTCAGTCACTCCCTAAAAGAAACAGTGAATCCCTTTTCCCAAGTATCTGCACCAGCTTGTGCATTCAGGCAACTTCCCTTCAACCAGACCTGAAAAGAAAATCTGCAAGAAAGCATGCAATTTCAGAATTTTTAGTGGCAACCACGAGTCTTTATACACACCTTCCTCCTGCTCATCGTCATCAGTCTCCTCCAAGAATGCGATCATGGTGTTGTGTAACTCCATCTGCATACATCGTACAAGATGGCGGAATGCTGTCTGGACTGCCTCGGCCAACACATCCTGGGATTCAAGACTGAAACGCGTGATGTCTCGGTCCTGTTTGTAGAAGTGTAGCAGTTCTGATGCATTGGCCATCCAGAAAGACAGTGCTCCAGCGTTGTTATTGTTCTCCTGCAAATCAGATGTACCACCATTTTACCACTTGCTTTTCAACAGAAGTTGTACTATATTTTGCTATATAAATGTTAGTATCTTATTATTTATTTTTCTAGTGTGCTGTGACCACATCTGGCTTTCCACAGAAAGGAATCCTTACTAAGTCTCTCAACTGATTCCATGCTGTCAGGATAAAGACCTTGGTCGCTGGTTTTTGTCCTGCATGGTGAGTGATACTCCCACTGCCAAAATAACAGATGTAGCATGGCCTGCTGGACAACTCAACAGCCAATGACCTCAGATTAGACATTCTGGTACTTATACAGAAGCTCCAATTATGGGGAATTTGAAGAAGCAATTTGTATGCAACTCCAGACAAGTACTTGCATACCAGAACTCCATTGTCACTGTGGAAGAAGTTGAGCACTGGGTACTACAGCAATTATGCATTATTTTGACAAAGCTTGCCTGCAGAGCAGACCAAGTTCCATGTTACTACACTTGGTCTGCCCTTCTTCGACAGGATTTTATTTATAGTAACAGAAACAAAACTATATTGTGACCTTCCCCCTAGACCAAGACACCAATCAGGAAGTTCATCATTATCCCCTAGACCAGTCCCAGCCTCTGGTTCCCAGTGTGCTGAAGCCTGTTTCCATAGTAACCATACTCAGCCAATTCGAAACTGAGACACTTTTCCAACACTAAAACAGTGACCATGTCAAAGAAGGGCAGACCCCAGCTGAGTAGACAAAATATGCAGCTGGGGTCTGCTTTGGAGGCAATGACAAAGCATGCACCAGTCTTGAATGTTGAATATGAATCACCCCCCAAAACATTGATTTTCTTTTGAGAATCAAACATCCCCAAATCAGTTTCAGTGTGCCTGTTCTATATATTTCAGCAGCCTACATGTAAAAATTTAGCAGTAATTTTTTAAAATTAAATTTTACATTGGAGGTCCAAAGTTACCCAGGTCTCTCTGATCCAAGACTTCAAACGACAAGAATTGAAAAACAGAGCCCTAGAGCGTTAATGCCTGCAAAATTTTTATCGGACTCACATGAATTGTCTGCTGGATCATCCCTGCGATCTTTTTGACCAAGATGGACAAGCGGTGAGCCTTCTCCAGGGGTGGCAAGTCTGGCCGGTAATTGTTCGATACTTTATAACGGGCAGACATGTACAGTGTGTACGTTGGTGCCAATTTGAATTGAACAGCACCCCCATTGACCTCACTGATGATGGCAGCCAAAAATGCGTCTTCCCCTGAAACGACATCCACGTTCAACAAAGTCACCAATTATTACTCACCTGCAAGGCTTCCTCATTCATAACCAACTAGATTTATTGTACCACTCAGTATCTAGAAATGTGCAACCATTCTTACACAAGTGATATATATTTCTTGTCAAGGAATGTGTGAAAATAACTTCCATCAGTGGAAGTCAAAAGAAAATAAACTTATTAACATACCGTGGTACTTCATGATTCACAAACTCACATTTTTTTGACAACTGTTCATTTTTACATACCAAATATCTGAGCACTCAAAGCTGTGCTATTACTTTGCAATTGGATGATGTGCTTTTTCCTAAATGGTGAATGGCCATATACCTGAGGTGAAAGAAAAATACTCCCATTGATCAGTTCTGAACAGCTGGCTCATCACCTGTACAAACCACCAGACTGGTTTAAAACCTACCCTCTTCCCTGTATTCCAGTGTGGCAGGTAAAATCTCCTCCATCCTTCCCTGTTCATAGCCAGGGGGTCCATAGCCATCCACAGGAGTACTGGGCAACAAAAATTTTTTTTAAAAATCAGTGTCCAGCCACATGTAAGCGTGCCAACCCAGAAAACAATTACTCCACCATATCAACAAAATTTATTCCGTGCTCACATCAAAGTTTTTCCTCTTTGCTTTCCTTGATTTGTTCCAGTATGAACAATCAAATGATAAATGTACCATCAAGATGTCAATGTATTTAATTAATATTCATAGCCTAAGTACAATTGTATTTCAACAGCAATAACTGTAATCATTTACATTTTTTATTCCACGAGCGGAATTCAGATAGGTATGGTGCCTGTTTTCCAATTTTTTTGTTAAATAGCATGTTTAAACCCACAGTCACACTTCTTTGTTGACAAATTGGTTCGTTGTATTTCCAAAGAATCCCCTCAGGAGCCCAGGACACAGTCATCACACTTCAGGAGTTTTGGTACAAAATTTGACATGGTTCTTCATGTTAAGTTATCACACATTTCCAAATACACAACTTTTTCAGCACAGCTGATAAAATTTCAACAAGTTAAGTAGAACACTAATTTCTACTAATTTTCTCAGCCACTGCCACCTGGCAAATTGATTTGTTTACTTCCCTGAGCGACGGACCCTACGACACCTACCCAGGATGACCCCTCATTCTGTCCTCAGGATTGGTCACAGTCTCAATGTGACCATCAAGGTCGAAAGTTGTCTCGAAATTAGCAGTGGGGTCATTCTGTGGACGGCCTCGGTTGTCGTACGTTCCTTGGCCGCTCCTCTGTTGCGCAGGTGCTTGCCCCCTTTTGACAGGTCCCTGCTGCAAGTACACAACATTATAACATACCTACTCCTATTGTACATGTCAGCGCACAGGAAGATCACGACATTCTGGGCTCAAACGGATACTGTTTGTGGCCTGAAGACCAGATATTCACGTGCAGTCCTTGATGTCACATTGTGACTTCCACCAGTGTTATCCACTATGACATTGATGCCATAGCAATGAAGGTGGGGTGGGGGTGGAAGGGAGACTCTTCGTTTGAATAAAAGATTCCACACAAGTTCCCTTCTTTTTGACACTGTCAATTACATGGCTTGCTATTGTTGTAAGGTTCATCATGAATTATCAAGAACTTTTGGTATAAGATAAAGCATCTGTCACCCAAACCTGGACTGTACCCCCTCATTGCCCTTTGTTCACACGGCGTGCCCACTTCTCAAGTTGTGCATGCCGTGTGACCTCAGGCCTCCCCACTAGTGATACAATCCAGTAGAGGACTACAACTCATTAGAAATTAATATACATCAAGGTCTGTCCCACATTCATATCACTAATCCCATCTGGCTTTTCACAAGAACATATAGTATTGATGTGCCCTGATTTATGCTCCCATAAAGGCATTTTAATGGCAAAAACTGAAGTTTGATTATGTCAAAACAGGTTGCATATTGTGGAAGTGTAAGACTGCAAGTTTATTTTAGATACTGATGCCTTTTCACAACACGCCTTACCTAAAAACGTCTTGTTTACGTGAACTTGACAATCAAATTAAGAAATCAAAATTGTATTGGCACCAACTATGTACAACAGAATGATCCTTAGAGAACACGTATGTCACAACACTGTGACCACTGCTCATGTAATTAGGATCAATCACTGGTTACTTTAGTTTATCATTAATTATAAATTTTCCTCTGATTTCCAGTCATCCTTTGTTTTCACTGCTTCGTTCACAGTGTACACAGATACATCACAGATTTTTTATTCACAGATAAAACAAATTGTAACATCACATACAACTGGTGTTCAGTTACTCAAACATGAAGAAAACAAGTGCTGTTGTATTAAATGTTCTACAAAATCCTGTATCAATTTCCATTTGCACTGAAGTCAATTTCTCTGTACATTATGTGTGTTTGATTTGGGGGGGGAGGGGGCAGAAGAGGCAGGGTCAGTTGGTCAATATTTTTTCATAACTCTGAGTACTAACTTTGGGACCGCAGTCCTTCACACCAGGAATTACGAAATCCTTGAAGCCAATTTTATATCTTTTTTTTAGAATAACATAAAGACTGCACATAAAAAGTTTCCAAATGACAAAGTTATTTACAAAAACAAACACATGCGTGCAGGTACGCAGCACACACACCATACATATTTGATGAGTGACGAGTTTGCCATCGTCATCAAACCACACCTAGTTCTGTATGCAAGGTACTTAACACATTAGCACTAATCACAATGTTTATCCATGAGTCGACCGTGCCGTGACTGAGGTGTACACAGGTATCAGGTCATATCCAACGGCAAGTTCAGCTGATGATCAAGTGTTGCTTCCATCAAATGCTGAATCCATTATAGGATCAGATTTAGCCAGAATTTGTTTGCATTTTAAGTGTACTGGTGTCGGGACTCGTGATAGCCATTAGCCACTCAGGAAGAGCAAGAATAGAAGGTTTATGGATCCCTCCCATAGAGGGCACTTTAGTCAGTAAAGCCAAGAGCTGTGTCCCCCAATTAGTTAACTCTTTCAGTGCCAAATTTTGAACTGAATCAACAGCTTTTCTCAGCGTGCACACTGAGAAAAGCTGTTGACCTGGGATATTCTCTTTGGAACTATAGGCATACTGGTACTTGAATGAAAGGTCTTTTTACGAGGAATACAAATCTGGGATTCTTATGATAATTCAGACTAGTTTGACTTAAGAGGATCAACTTAAGTCGCGCTTGGCACTGAAAGAGTTAAAACCCACTGCATGTAGAAACACAGGAAAAAATTTTCACCATAAATCTCCAGTGTATAATTTGAGTGACTCTGAAAATTTCATTTCATTAGCTTCTAAATAACCAGCCTATTGAAGGTTACTTTAACATACAATCTAATGGGAACACACAACTCGAGCCCACCAGAATTCAACAGCTGCAACTGTTGAGCTCAAACCCTAACCCCGGGGTGTGACATTTTGGAACACAGCTGTTTTACAAGTTGGTGTCTCTAGAGTTCAGTATCTATGCAACCAAGACTGCAATGTTGATACCACTTTAGGCTGTTATATAAGGTGCATTTGGTTCGGTAGTAAGCATGGCAATTGAACCTCACAATGCAGAAGGTAATGCCACTAAACTTATTACGTATTTATATCCCCTCTTCATACAAAATGCCTTGAAAAGTGAACATGATAATTCTTAGGAAATCGTACACCTGACTTGAAAACAATAAAAAAAATAAGCACATTAACATGAGACAAAAAACGAAAATTGCCCATTCATTCTCCTTTTACTTTCTGTGCCTCTTGGAAACATAATTCTGCAATCTCTAGGTACCATAAGTGGTTTATCTGACACTAGACCATTATGGGACCACGATGGTGGTGCTGGGAGTTAGGCAGATGGAACAAACCAATAAGCCTATGCTTATTCTGACTGCACAGATTGATAGTGGCTGTTTCATGGACCATCACAACTTACTCTATGTTTTTCCTCAGACTAACCCAAGGGCATCCCCCCACCCAACCCCTCTCTCCCCAGCAATGCCACAAGGAGT
Source organism: Hermodice carunculata (assembly GCA_964020975.1). Taxonomy (NCBI): domain Eukaryota; kingdom Metazoa; phylum Annelida; class Polychaeta; order Eunicida; family Amphinomidae; genus Hermodice; species Hermodice carunculata. Next base: position 83,985,501 of record OZ026614.1, on the reverse strand, counting down.
CACTGATCTTACCTCTTCAATATTCGGATCACAAAATCTGTACAGGTGCATTTTTCCAAAGCGAACGGTCATGCCATGCTGGAGCATGGTGGTTTCGTAAATTCTCTGATGGTTGACGTAGGTCTCTGCATCTTTCCTTGTTGGGGTGACAGTGACGATGCCTCCTGTATGTGCAATGACGCAGTGTCGTGGATGGATGTCTGGGCCATAGAGCTGAAACAAACAGGTGGACATATTTCACTCTCCATTTCCCCTTCATGTTTATTTTTCCCGTTTGGGACCAGTTATTTGTCATGTTTTTTCCAAAAGTATAGCTATTACATTTCTCTCCCATAAGTAGCTTCAAAATTATATAAATTATTTGGCAGATCTTTTGTCATCACATACACCTTTATTAAAGGATTACACCAGTACACCTAATCTCCCCACCCCCACCCCTACTGGGGTCCTGGGTACGCCATGTATTACGACATGATGACAACAATGACAATGACTTTTCATTACTCAACGTTGGCAATGTTGATGTTTACTGTTGCAGACTTAATTCAGCATTATGCGTGTCCTTCTCGTAAATAATTTGTGAGGCACATATTTCAGTCACCAATCATCTCTTTGACTGACATAATTTCAATATGACAATTGACAAATAAGATTTGTACCACAAACAACATATTATTTATAGTATGCAGTAAGATGCAATGAAATTATGATAATTTTTGTTCACACGATTTGGTGCCACATTCTGCTCAATGTAATTAAAGTTTGTGATTTGATATGCAAGGTGTAAACAAAAAGTATGGACATAAAAATACTGAGGTGTCCTAAAAATGTAAAGTTGGTGCCAATGGCCACTAAAATGGTATAAAGGTAAACTCCACATGTCTGTACAGATGTATAAAAACAGGTATCAAGAGGGTAGGAAGATATGGACTACAATATTCAGTATAGAAGCTCCCGTGTGCTGTGCAGATAAATTGCCCTCTGTGAAATAAAGCAGAAGACAAAGCAATATATGTCTGTGTAATTGCCTAAAACTGTTGCCAGCTATAACATGAGTTGATCCACTATCTGCATGATCAGAATTTTACTCATTCTCAACTGCAGATAAGTAGTAGCCCATGGTTGCCCCTGAAACAAATCACTCGAACACCAGTGCACCAGACATTGGTCTGTTTAATGGGAATAGAAGCTGGTTAATATTCACAAAATCCCACATCAGAATGATTTACCAAATAAATCTGCACCCACCGACCAAAAAAATAAATAAAAAATAAATATACACATATATTTTCCAGGATTTGCTTAAAATTGTGGTTCCATCCACTTGGAGCTCTTATTTACATTTCCTTCCTTTTTTGCTTCTTTGGAGGACCATGATGACAAAAATACCTCACAGATTTGTGGCAACGTATCCCGCAGATAATTCTAACAGCACACATGTGAACACCTCTATACACACGTACGGCAAAAAACATGAGCACAGACCAAGGGTCAGAAATACCAAATGTAAACACAACAAAGCCTCCTCCACTCACATATAGCATGTACTCTCCTCGGGCCAGCTAAAACGTGGCATGCACATTGAAAAATATTAGTATCAAGTGGCACCTTACTACACGTTCTATGCTGGTAACAGGTATTCACAGATAATCGTTTTGTCGGAAAATGAGGATTGCATATTCCAAGTGCTCCCCAGTAGTTTTTGTTTCTTTGTTTGTTCCCACATTCATCAATCCACTTGCTCGCTCGCTCGCTCACTGCCTCACTCACTCACTCACTCACTTACTCACCCACACACCCACCCATCCAGGGATCCTTTCATTACCCTCACGACCAGTGCACAGTCACAGGTTTTGCACTCACTAGTGGCTCATGCCCCAGCTGCCCCAGACAGAGCAAAACCATGACTTGCCAGGCACTGCAAAAACAACTGACTAAGGTCTTGACTGAGTTGTCACTTTATATTCATAGAGTTAATGCTATCAGTGAGAGTTGCAGAAAAAATTTAACAGACAGGAACATATTGTTAATATATTTTAAACTATTTTTTTCCAAACACACGTTAATGCAAACAAAAAGCACTCAGCTCGGGTTGAATGAAGCTCTGATGCAGAAGGAAGTCTAGGTTGTTTGAGCTTTGATTTACAAACATTTCCATTTCTTTGTTGTATTACTTCTTCAATATAGGTACTTCCATGAATATGTCTAGTTTTTTCACTGAAAATGTATTTCACTAATTAGTTCAGTCTTTTTTTTTTCTCTTTTCTGAGAGAATGTCAGAATTTTGTTACATTATTTGCTTCAAAGACAGGTGTCTGACTAGAACAAAATATCCACCCAGAGGGTCCAATGAAACTGTCATCATGTCAAGTGCACTTAAAGTTCAACTGGATCCTCTTCTACACAGCAGATAACACACAAACCAACAGGATAATTTTTTCAGACTTACACACTCTCATCGTTTTATAAATATATACCTTTTTACATGAAATGAAATGGCAGTTCCATGGGAACCCGCCCAACAACAAGCACACTTTCTCTCAAACGGCTTTTTCTTTTACGTTGTAACTTTGTAGGATCCAAGCTGAAATATCGACTGCCAAACTGCAAAAAGTGGGGCATAGATACATCACTGCTCGTCATCCTTGCATTGTGCTGTCTGTGTTTAATATTTCTAGTGAGCTGAAGAAAAGAAAGCAGTTGGCAAAAGCTGTTCATAAAAGCAATCTGTCCTGTAAAATATCATGGTAGTCCTACCTGTAAGTATTGCCCACTGACAGACATGGATTTCTCTCCCCCCACTTCAGTAACGTCCAATGGTAGTCTGTGTTTCTTGGGTTTGTTCGGCTCACGGCCATCTGGTGGTCAAGAATGAAAAGAAATTTTCAAAATCCACTGGAAATTGCACAGCTCGTCCTCCTACACAAACACCCAATTTTTGCCGGCACAAACTTTCAAAACTATTGTCCACATGACAGTTTAACTTTTTGCTAAAGCTTTACACCTGTCTGTGTTAAATTCAGTGATTTCTGCATATTCAGATTTTCAAATCACCTAAACACACAATCTGTCAAATGGATTTTTTTTTTAATTGATGGCAAATTAATGGAAAAGCTGTACAGTGACCCGATCAGTCTGACTACGGACAACTTGTCGAAACATGCTCTAGATTCAATGTTACTCTGGGTTCCTCTCTTTATTCACTGGCACAAACCTCATATTTGTGGATTCAACTTATCTTACAACTACTATATTATTCCTATTTAGCACATCATGGGGAATTTCCATGATGGGATACTGAAGTTCAGAACTTGCTTTGAATATATTTAGCATTAGCATAATTAATGATGAAAAATTAAGATATTTCAAATGTTATTTCTGCTCCTTCAGACTCAGAAAAGTGGGAGGAGCCAAGGCCCTAAAAGGGATAATATATGGCATTCAGAAATTATTTTTTCCCAATAAATTTCCCATGTTAAATTATCTGACAAATATAAGTACCCTGTTGCAGTCATGAAAACAGGCAGGGCCATTGCCTGTCTCATCACATTAACCCTTTCCCCCTTAAACCGGCCAAAACTAGCTGGTGGTCAAATGTTGTCTGCTTCAGTGTTTTCAACTAATTTCAACAGTTATGAAAAACAATTTGACTGAGAAATGTACATGAGATGTATCAAGATCACATGCCCCAGGTCAGCAGCTTTCCTTGGCAGGGGTTGGGCATTTAGTGCCCAACCCATGCCAAGGAAAGCTGTTGACTCAGTTTTAATTCAAGGGGGAAAGGGTTAGATCTTCAGTGCCTGTTTTCACAAAGAATTTGATCTGATCCTGACTTTGACTGTAAAATTAAATTGATGCACTTTTGACCCTGAGCCACTGAATCCTTGGCACAATACACTGTATAGGAACCAAAATTTCTAGGAATAGACAATCTTATGTGTTCTGGGCTACAATACGAACTCTGTTTTCAACATTTTAATTTTATCAAATTAATCTTAGTTTAATGCAGTACTTTATTCTTTAAGGTGGATCAAAATCTAGATTAAATTAAGATTAAGCCCCAATTCTGACATGTTAATCATATACCGGTATGCTTTGTACAATGGCCATAAAACACATTGGTTCACACTAAAATTGTCCATGCAACACAGGATTAAAGAATTTGGGATCAAAACAAGTTGATTTCAATTTTAATCCTAAATTTCTTATCAGATTAAAAATTCATTGCAAATATGGCCACTGGAATCAAGTGACAGATTAACATAGCAACAGCATGTCGCTTGTTTCGCTGTCTTGTATCAAGTAATAACAGTATGTTATCTGCAATGAAGATCATTTTGATGTATATGGCAGCCTGTGGATAAAATGTCGCAGCCGTGTGAAATTCGCACGAGTGGGCTTTTTATGGATGGCCAAATGACTAACCATGACAGGTATAAATAATGCCTGGTTATGTGAGTGATAGCAATACCAAAGTGCTTGCAATGGCTGTTTGATCACCCTGCTGACTTAGCAACCACTGAAAGTGTCAACGCTAGTGTCAATGACCGCACTGGTTCCTACACCCACACCATGCCTCTGTGGGGACACAATCAACTGTTATTGTATCAGTTTGTCTGGACCTTTTGTTATACCATGCCTCCTTTGTTTTCTCAAGGGATATATATGCCACCTGCTTACACATATATCCCTGCTTTAATTTTCCGTGGCTAAATTTCAACACAGGACTGATTTGCTTTGGTGAATACATTTTAAAATGCATTTATATTCATGAAAACAAAGAAGGCATGGTATAAAAAGGATACATCCCTTGTTCTCGTGATTTATCTGGAATGCTGCTTTTTTAAATCCCTACGCTTCGCTCGGGGATTTAAAAAAGCAGCATTCCAGCTAAATCCCTTGAACTTGGGATGTATCCTCTTCAGATACCTTGTGCCAAGTTTGAGCAAGTGAGTCCAGACATTCAGAAAATAAAAAAACATCAGGTTTCCTTCCCTACAGACATGAAAAGGAAGCCAAAGTCTGTTCCCATACTTTACACTTTGGAGCTGCAAAGGTTAATGTAATATTCTGTTTATCAGCTCAAATGGTCAAAAGAATTTAATCCTGACCACTGTTGGTGAAACCAGCATTACTCCAATGCAAAGCATCGATTAGTGGGTCCACATTTGCACACACATGGCTCTTGTGACCTCGAAAATGAGGTCAAGGTCACCAAAAAGTCCAGAAATTATGTCAAGGTACAAACAAAGTACATTTGATATCAGGTGGCCAGGAAGTCTTGAGATATCATGTTCATAAACTAATGGAGGACAAACTGCAGATGAACTCACAACCCATAAATATAGGGATCACCTCTTAGGGTGACCCCATAAAAAAGACACTTTGGCAGATTCCAAAAACCCAAAAGGAAAAAAGGTTCCTGCACTTTGAACCCAGTTGTTTTTTACTAAAATGCCTTTCACAAGAAGTTTCATTCATGTTCACACATCTACTTGGGAAAAGCACAAGCTTGGTTGTGCATCTGGCCAGAATAACTTATGAAATTCTCTCTATGGAATTGGACATAAAGGATATTTACTTTTGATCTATAAATGCACATGTAACGCCATTATATTTGCGGAGTTGATATTTGGAAAGCATTTTGTTGATTATGAACCAAAAAGATCTTGACCGTTCCTGTCAAAGGACTCATTTCAGAAGTATGTACAATTCATTTCACCCTTCTCTCCCCCCCCCCCCCCCCAACCAGACAAAACCTGCTGGCCATCAAATGGCATATGCTTCAATGTTTCTGCCTAATTTCAACAGTACTGAAAAATAATTTGAATCAGATAACATGCCCCAGGTCAAGAGCTTTCCTTGGCATTTGTCAGATGCTAAGCACTCAACCAACACAAAGGAAAGCTGTTGACTCAGTTTTAGTTTAAGGAGAAAGGGTTAAATAGAATAGCCACTGATTTGAATCGTGTATTAAATATATATATACAATAAAACCTGTGTTAAGTGGGTGCCCTTGGGACCAGGCAAAAGTGCCCACTTAGACAGGGTATATTTTATACACGTTAATTATATATATAATATATATATATATATATATATATGTATGTATGTATGTATATATATAAGGATAAAAACATCATGGGGTAAATGTATTGTCTGTATCTCAGTGAAAATTTACAACTCTGTGTTTGTCCTCTGTAACAAAACATTCTTGTTTCACATTGGTGACTCCGTTGACAAAATGTTTAACCAATTAACATGATATTGAAAAGGTTCATACAGTGAAATCTAATTAAAATGACACCATCCATTCCCTGCAAAATGTGTCAGATACCACAGTATATCAGATAACTGAGTCAAACACCAAAGGAAGTTGACTTCTAGTCCCTCAAGACTTTTGTCATTCAGTGAATATGTCCAATATCTGAGTATTATCATAATGAAGTTCCACTGTATGATTTTACAAAGTTAACATTCAGTGTTTCTTCAAGTGATTGCTCTATATTCCAAATTTTGTTTACCCTCCACATCTGGGCTCTTGCAAGTATTTCCACGGTATCACTTTCACCTGCAAAGCAAGGTTATACATACCTGGGCTAAGTTCCAGCAGATAGGGCAATTCTTCCTGCGGCATTGAAGGGGAGTCATACGAATAGTCCAAGTCGTTATGTCTGTCATTTCTGGGAACTGGTCCAGACTTCTTGGTCTTTTTCTTCTTGGGTGCATGTTCGGCCCGGCGTCGTAGTTGAAACATGATTGTACCTGAGATGGTAGGATAACGCATGTTCATCATGGCATATATACATGTATATATTCAAGAATTCTTTGGCAACCAACTCTCTACAGAAATTTATGCTCCCCTTAAAACCTGAGAACTACCTCTGTGCAGCTTGCCAAGGTCATACCAGGCCTGACCATAAACATTTTTTTACAGCAGTTCAGTTCCAACATGAAGGGTTAACATCCTCATGTTTGTATCAGAGATATCATCACAATCTGTGTTGCGGCGGAAGGACAAAATGCGACACTCCGCATGTCATGGTAACATTTGCTACAAAAGACCATCCCCTAAGTTTAATCTGAAGTCTTTATCTGTTGACCATGCCCATCAGACGAAGACCGAAACGGGGACTGTATCAATGTCCTCCACTCGTGGCAATTGCGAAATGTTACCAGCTCCATATTTAGTTGCGTGCTCATAATGCCAAAGGTAAGGATGCTCTTGAAATAAGAGAAAAAGCCAGAACCCCTCTATGTACCTGAAGCGGACACTTGTCTGTGGAACAGCTGGTGTCTAACACCCACAACCTGACAATTCTTTTCACAAATTGTCATTCCGAAGCGAGCTACAAATAACCTTGCCACACTTGTGATCTAATGCAAATTGCTTCCACCGACAAACACCAGACACAAGACTTCGAAATAACAAAAAAATCTTCAAGTACACCATTTATTGATTTGCATCATTTTTTTTCTTTAAACTCTGTTTGCAGTAAACTACAACATTGACATTTCCGGGGCATAGACATTACCCTGCCATGATGATTACAGTAGTCCCTCCTTTGAAAGACCACTCCTTTGGGAGACCACCTCCTTTGAGAGACCACAGTTGTCAGGTCTTTCTGTAGTACTTTCCATGTTATTTATACCTCCTTTGAGAGACCACCTGCTTTATGTGACCGCCTTTTGGGTGGCACTAGGGGCGGTCTCTCAAAGGAGGGACTACTGTATAACCCATGGACTTGTCAGGAAGTACACCCCATCTGCTCTATACATGTACCTGGGTGCTGCCAGGTTTCATGTAACTATAAAAGAAGCACAGAGAAGCAATCAATACCCATCACACTGTAACACTTTCAAGTCCCGACAACACCAGCGACGTAAAATTCCCTGACAAATATTACGTTTTATTTACACTTACTCTGCTTCCTCCCTGTTCAATGCACATAAGACTGAATTTGCTGTCAAACTGCAAGGGCAACAATCAGCACAAGCCACGCCCCTTCAAGTTCAACGTGCCATATTAAACTGTGGAACGAGCAAGCGACGCGACTGCCAGTACCGCCATGGATTAACTTTTTACATTTTAAATTTTCTAATTCTTACTATCAGTGCATTCAAAAACGACGAAATATAAATAAAAACAAAGCATTTTAATAACAATCCTTCTGCTTTGTGTAGGTGTGTATGAGTTGGGGTTTTTTTGGGGGGGGGGTCCTTAATTGCTGGGGTTTTTTTCCCTTTCCTTTCTTGAGCTGGGGAGAATTACAAGCTCTTTGCCAACTCTCAGCATTCAACTTACTGCAGTAATTACAAAAATCATTCCTAACTGCCATTTGGTCTTCCATGACAGGTAAAATTCTTTCAAACAAAAATCTTGGCACACAGAAAGAGGCCGTTTCTCAGCATTTGGTGTCACCCTCACACATACAGGCTGCATCAAGTTACATTACAAGTTTGTGCACAAGGTTCAGAGCTCTGTTCGTTCCATGATGGAAACTGCCAACACAGCGTACGAATATTCCTAAAAACACGAAAACACTGCAACTTAATACTTTAACAATGTTATGAGCAGATGAAACCTTGTCCAGTTTTATGCTAAGTTTTTACCCCCTGGTTCATCTGCCAAATAGCAATGACGCTCGTTCATGAAATACCAGTTTCCTAAATCACGAGCTGTGAAAATATTCCCCACTCAAGAAGGTTGGCTATCATGAGACACCATACCTCCTCTAAATAATATAATTTGTAAAGATAGCTGAGGACCATCGGGGACAATGAATGCCATAGCAGTGGCAGGATCTGTACCGGCTGCATTGCCAAGGATTCCTACGATGCAATTACGCCACGCCTGACTTTTTCCTTTGTTACGTCATGTGCACATATGAACATACATCTGGACGTAAATCACGTGTATGGTGCACCCACTGTATAAAGCATGCACACACAGCCGTTAAACTAGCCTCTGATGAGCCAGACTACTGGCGAAACCGGTCAGGCTTTTGAGTCCGCGGTTGGAAGGTTTTTAGTCATTTTTGGCCTTGCCCTGTCAATTGCTCAATACTTTTAGAATACTTGATACGGTTCAAAATGACGACAATGTACTTTATCTCATTTCTGTTAAAATGCTGGCTATCTGAATGGCTGAAAAGGCACCAAATGCTGTTCACACTTCATGGTTGTTAAGGACAGGCCTTCGCATCACTTGGCAGCATTCATATTACACTGAAATACAAAATGCAACATCATCAGCACAGTCATGTGACTGATAGCACATGACAGTCCAGGAACAATGGCTGGTGGGGAAGACAGGAGCAAGGTCACTAATAAATTGCAAAATATCAGCTGTAACTGTTGCCTGCAAAGCAGACCAAGTTCTGTGTGATCTCAGAGAAGACATAACACCAAGCTTGGGTCTGCTTTGAAGGCAACAGTAAATGTCTCCAATGGGTCTAAATGGGATTAAATCCTTGTTCACTGAGGCACTGTATCAAATACAGATCACACCAAGGTTGGGTCTGCTGTGAAGGCAACAGTAAATGTCTCCAGTGGGTCTAAATGGCATAAAATCCTTATTCACTGATGGACTGTATCAAATACAGATCACCTCCCACTCAGCAAAACCAGATGCATATCGTATTGCATAGTACATCAGTGAATATTTAATATCACCACCCATCAATATGGCTTGGCTAATGCAAGCAATGTGCATGCAGCTGGACACAGGTAGATTTGGTCAAGCAAATATTGCAGCACATATACAATTAGGGACTCAGAACTTGCACACATTCACAGGCCCAAACACTGCTTGAGATCACACCTGCTGACAAAATATGGGAGCATGACTGGACTTAGCACTGCTATCACCAATGTTGTATTTTATGGTAAACTTGTCCTAATTTAACTGTTAATAAAATTGTATACATATCGACTGTCTATTGCAAAGTGAATCTGCACATTGTAAATTGTATCCCTGCATCAAAAATCAAGATAACTTCCTACGCTGACCTTCACTAAAGGCCAACGTCTTTTCTAGTCTTGGAGGGAACATCTCTCCTTGGCATGTTTCCACAACTTGATATAACTGTGACAAGAACCACTACACACTGAAGTCAACAGGAAACTGGACCCTACCTGACTTGGAATCAGATTTACAGGGGACCAGACCTAATCTTATGTGGATTCAATTCTACAGGAAACTGAACCATCTCTCACATGGAATCATGTCTGCAGGAAACCTGACCCTGTCTTATGTGGATTCAAATATACAGGAAATTGGACCCCATCTCATGGATTCAAATCTACACAAACTAGACCCCATCTCATGTGGATTAAAATCTACAGGAAACTGGAACCTGTCCCATACGGATTTAAACCCACACAAACCTGGATTCAATCTTATGTGGATTCAGATGTACAAGAAACTGGACTCTTTTATCTCACATGGGTTCAAATCTACAGGACGGCAGAGCCCACCTCATAGGAATCCAAATCTCTAGGAACATGTAGCCTGTCCCATATGGATTCAAATCTACAGGAAACTGCAGCCTATCTCATATGGATTTAAATCTACAGGAAACTGGACCCCCATCTTATGTGGATTCAGATCTACAAGAAAACAAATTCTATCTCATATATTTTTTCAAACCTCCTAGAGGACACCAGACCCTATCCAAACCTACAGGAAACTGCACCCTGTGCTATAGGGATTCAATCTTCTGGAAGCCAGGTCCTGTCCCATACAGACTATAATCTACAGGAAACAGTTCCTGTCCCATACAGACTATAATCAACAGGAGACAGGCCCTGTCCCATACAGACTATGATCTACAGGAAACAGGACCATATCTCATGGCTTCAAATCTACAGGAAATGGGACCCTATCATATGAGGATCAAAATCTACAAGCAACTGAACTCATGCGGTTTCAAATATACAGGAAACCAGACCCTATCTCATATGGATCCAAATCTACTAGAGATTGGACTCTACTTCATTACACCAGGATCATTTTCAACAATGGCCGCCCTTCTGCCATACATCAGATTGCTCATAAATGTCAATCCACGTATTGATGTGTTCACCCGCAGAACACAGTTTTCAGTTGACCAACCATAACAATATACATGCAGCTGCAAGCTGACATAATCATGTTGGCCATTAGGCTATATTAAAATTATAAATTATGTAAACTCATACACAGCTTGAAGTACCTGCAGCACAATATAAACATGTCGGAACACAACTATGTGGTGTCCTGTTTACATGGGGGGGGGGGGGGGGGGGGGGAGTTGGCAGCAGGAAGGGAGTTTGGATGTTTTCAAAAGCAACCCCCTTCCCCCTGGTCATTAAACCACTGACGGCAAATGAATCGCGTCCACTTTTTAAAAAAAAATCATTTCAGACTTTGCTCTCGTCCTAGGGATCCACCAATTCTCACTAAAGCAGCACCTGACTTACAGTCTTTTCCACCACCCACAAATGGTACCTAATTAAAGGTACACTGTATACTTAACAATCAAAACGGATTGTATTGAAAGGGTTAACACTGGTGCCCTCTATAGGAGGTATTGCTGATAAATATATCATCAATGGCACGCCCACATGCCTGTAATCATACGGTAACTGGGTGTTTTGATGCACAATCAAGTCAGTTCTTTGCCGATTTCACTGTTTGGTACTTAACGAACCAAGTCCTGCATCTATTTTCTCAGTTCCCCGAAAATGGTCAGCTTTTCTGCTTTTGCTGAAATGTCACAGGCATGCTGGTATTTCAGAGCAAGTCTACACAAAGCCACAAACATGTAGACAATAAATTATAGCAGGATCTTCAATTGAGACCACCTCTCTAAAGATATTATTTCTATATTAAGACCAACAATTTACAGTCCCATTTTTGTTTATCCTCATTTAAGTTATATCCCAATTAAGACCACACCCCTATACAGAGCACATTTTTCAGTCCCTAATGGTGTCTTAATAGGTTAATTCCACTGCATCTGCAAAATAACTTGTGTGGCATTCAGCAAAAACAAAGAAGAAAAAAAATCAAACAAATAAACAAACAAGCACACACAAATGCATAAACTGAGACAGTGTTTTGCTACTGCCACAGTCATGAAGCTTACCTTTCTTAGCACAACCTCATCCCCCTCCTTACAACAACCCGTTTAAACGTAGCAATATCATCTAGTATACAGATTAGTCAATATGGAAATGTGGCTTCAGTGCCAAGTGGTGGAACATTAATGGTATGTGCAATGTTTCGTATATATGATCCGGGACAAAAAAAAAATCCCCATTAACAAGACAGACATCAGGTCAAATTGGTCCCAGTTGAAAAATCCCATTTGGACTCTACAATAGTCAAACAGAGGACTATATTATGTTTCAACATGGAAAGCTTTTAAGTTGGACATTATCTACGGAAAGAGCTCTTGCACACTTCTCTCCACAGCCATCAACTGTGATGCTTTAGACATCGATATCATTAACCTTGGCAGGACACTGGTCCACTGGTATTAGGTATATAACCTCACCATTCACTTTGGCAGGACACAGGTCCACTGGCATTTGGGTACAAAACCTCACCATTAACTTTGGCAAGACACAGGTAGACTGGCATTTTTGGTATGAAACCTCATCATTAACCTTGGTAGAACACAGGTTTATTGCTATTAGTTATATTACCATATAACCTCACCATTAACCTTGGCAGGACACGTTCCACTGGCATTTAGGTCTAAAACCTCATAATTAACCTTGGTAGAACACAGGTTCACTGGTATTAGGTATATAACCATATAACCTCACCATTAACCCTGGCAGAACACAGGTTTACTAGCATTTGGGTATAAAACCTCATCATTAACGTTACTTGGTACAACACAGGTTGACAAACAGGTACTGGTCAACTGCCAGTGCATAGCTGTTGTAAAGCAGCTCATCTCCCCACATGAACTGACAAAACACTAGCCCCACTAAAAGCACATTACCCAGTCTTGTTATTGTCAATTTACTTCACACAATGCACTTTTGTTGCAATACAGTGTCCTCTGCAGTTATGTGATACTGTCTTATGGGGCGTGGGGGTGGAAGGGTTAATTTCCTATAATATATATATTTTTTGCACATCACCCTGACGGCGATTAATGTTTCTATACCACTTTATGCATGTACAAATAACAATCACAAGTCTCACAATCAATTGAAATTTAAGTGACTCTTGTGATTTTACTTAATGTTCAAAGGTACGCTTGTACAAGACACTTCAGAGTGTCTAGGGAATTTCAGTGAATATAAAACTGCTCCCATGAACCAATTTCTTTTCTTAATTTACCTGTAGTGAAAGGTCACCTGCAGTCTGTGACCACATTTTCTTCAAACAAGGGATAGCTGCATACAGCAGGTACCACTGTAACGTACTTAGACCACTTGGCTTCGATCGAACTCCACTTCTAAGCACCAAACATAACCACTAACTAAAAGCTTCTCATAAGACATTATCTTTATACACTGACACTCCAAGTTCATCATCTATGTTCTGACATACTTTCATTAAATGTTAATTGTCTGGACATGGCCACCATTTGGCCACACTTCAAAAAATTACTTCCTGTTACAGCTCTTTAGGAAGAAAGTTCATGTGGGAGGAATGTTTTGTTTTGTTGTATACATCAGAATTTTTAAGATGCTTAATATTTTTTTTCCCTTTCTTTTTTAAATAAATTATTTCCCTGTAGACAGCCAACTAGCAAAATTCAATCCATCCTGGCGCCAACCTTAAATATAGATTTGCTTCCTGTATTCTACCTTGTCTTGGTAGTCTCACTGTATTGATACTTCATGCAGTCTCCATGTCCTTGTATTCTAGGTAAACACTGAGTGGGAGGTGGGGATTCTTTGTCACATCCACAAAACATATTTCGAGGGAGTAATTTTGACACTGAGGAGCATTACATATATTTGTTTTTTTAATGATGTTATCATCATGCTGAGCCCATAAAATTCATCAGAAGAAAAAATTCAAAGCACAAAATGCACACAAATCTTAAGGCTGTGTCTAGTGACCTCATAATACTATAACCTATGAGTCTAATGACCTCATAATACTATACGTATATAACGTATGTGTCTAATGACCTCATAATACTATGACCTATGAGTCTAATGACCTCATAATACTATACGTATATAACGTATGTGTCTAATGACCTCATAATACTATGACCTATGAGTCTAATGACCTCATAATACTATACGTATATAACGTATGTGTCTAATGACCTCATAATACTATACGTATATAACGTATGTGTCTAATGACCTCATAATACTTCAACGTACATGTATGTCTGATGACATAATACCAAAACATATGTGTCCAATGACATCATAATACTACACCATATGTTGGGTAACTGCTGTTTTTCCCCCATGTTCAAAATATATTTGCAACCCCAAGTGAACCATACATATTGTTCTGTACAGAAACATTCACAGCACAAGCCAAATGATAAATTGTCAAGAGAGAACCTCACATAAGAAAAGCACAACCTTCTGAAGTTCATAATAACAGACAGTCACTGACCCGCGTGAATTACAAACACTTCTGTAACCCAACAGGATTTACATGCACATGTAGAATCAATCAAATTTATGGAAAATGCACATACATCAACACGGACATTTTGTCAAGCAATTTTGATATACATGTACACATACTTTTAAAATAGCCTTATTCGGTCAATGAACCGTAAGTACAAATATAAATTTATGAAAGCAAGATGCTGGAAGCCAGAGATGCGGGATGGTACATCAGACTCGGGGAAAGGGTGGGAGCAAGGGTGTGGGAGGTATTCATCAAAGCTCATCTAGGTTTCAACAGGGTATCGTCACAAACAGGTGCAACGCAGCCTTACAATTTTTGACGTTCTGTATATGCTGCAATCAAATCGGGCTTTGCTTCCCAGATTATCCACTTCTTGCAGGGACCTCGAACCAGACAGCGCGTATTTGGACAAAAAGCAAAGGACACTGCAGGACAGGACGTATGGCTTAAACACGCGGGGATATTCTGGTATAAAAACCATGTGGACATAAACAAACCAAGTGCAAGCAGGGCACGAGACCATGACTCAAAGCTTTGAACAAGCTGTGCAATGGAAAACTGCGTGAACAATGAACCTGTTGCCTGGGTACAGCAACATCAAGCAACATGGGACTCTTTGGGAGTTGGAACATGACTGGAATGATGCGGGCGAGTAAGAATCTGGATATGAAACGTTGAACCTACCTCCAAGTTCATCTTTAATACCACAGAAAGGAGAAACAGAAATTGATGAGTCTGTTCATGGCAAACTGGCGACAGCAATATGATACAGCGAGCAATACAAACGTGTCATACAGTAACACACAGTAATACATATGTACTTCTCTTTTAACCACAAAATGTTGATTCTCTTAACAAATACATTATCATATGTTCACATACAATATATGTATATTGGATACATGTACACATAATGTCACTTACCTGAACAATCAGTGATCAATAGTCCAAATTGATGGACACGTATGCCATTAACTCAATGCAATGTGACACCTTGAAAAATTGCATTCCATCCCATAATAAAATATGTCACAAACATTTACTTGCGGTTCTTTGTTTTATTTTCAAAATCGTTTTTATATTTTCTTATGTCTTTTTTTTCATTTTAACATTGTTGCTGAAAGCATGAAATTTGTTATGGTGTGAAAGCTTCAACTTTTCCACCACAAATCATTGCATATCCACATCAATACACAATTCCCCTACAAGTTGTCTACAGGGCATAAAATAAATGCAAAACACAGCATACATACATTTAGTTTAGTATGCTCACCACTTACACAAAAACTCCCTCTAGGAAAGATTTCCAGCTGTGGGCGTGTCCATTTTATTAACTCATCCTGTCCACTTCCTGTTTTGTGTCCATTTCTTTGTCTTCTGTGTTTACCTATTTGATTAACTCTTTTCTGTTTTATCAATTTTTTTTTCCAACAAACAGATTTTGTTTAATGTCTGATTGTCCCTGTATGTGAAATTACCATTGTTTTTCATTCAAATGGAACTTGCTCATAATGTACATATGTTAAATATTAATACATCTGACTACAAAAAGCACAATTTGGAAGATACTGGTCATAAACATATATAACTTGCTTATTGTCTCAAACCTAGAGAGATTGTAACAGATGTGACATAACAATATATTTAAAGTGTTTACAGCATTTCTGAAAATTTCACACTTAAAAAAAAAAAACTGTTTGGTGTGTTGGTAATAAATCCATGTAACAATCATACATACTTTAAAATCAATTCCTCATCTGTGAACTTGATTGAACATAGTGGGATCTAACACCACAGGCTGGAGATAATCCTCACATAAAGATAAAATCCATAAACAAAACTATGATCAATGCATATTTATAAACTTAGCCTTTGGAGGTCTCCAGTGAAGTGTATTTTTCTCTGGTACATTAAATTAAATGGATTTATGACATTAAAGCCTAGATCTTGCATCTGTTTGTGCTCGTAACTCTTGGTGTGTTTTTATAATGTGTGCAGGCTACCACGCAACCATTTGAGTGTTACAAATGGGAAATCTGCATGGAGATGATGAAACCAGAGATCATGGCCTATACAATGCTGCCACCTGGTGACATCACTGCAAACCAGCAATGCTTTGACTTCAATGTGAATTTTGTGGCATCATGAAGAAATTTATGAAGTTCACTTTTTTCGTTATTCACACACGCAAAGTCCCATTTTGATTTATATCTTTGTTTGGTTTTGTCTAAACCTCAACAAGGCTACGTGGGAATCTTTTGCCATGAAGTGTCAAGAAGGAATCACATATACACATGTAATCCAAGTCAGTAACTTTTAAGGAATCACATATACTCAAAGTCAGTAACTTTTACAGTATCTTTCTAGCTTAATTATTTTAATTACCCTTTTTCCAAGCCTGTCCTTTTTTTTTTTTCGTTTGGAACCTTTTCTTCCACTCTGCCATATCAATGAGGCCTACATGTAAAAATCACCAACTTGGAAGAAATTTAGAGGTACAGTACTCAAATCCTAAGAAATCCAATTGCACAGTGGTACCTGATGTATGTGGCACCTGCTCTTGTAGCCTCACTTTTGGGGACGCATTGGGTAATTTTTTTTTTTTTTTTTTTGGTCAACATACCAGTACCGAAACATTGGGAGGGGCCTTCAGACTTCTTACTTCACCAAATTGTTCTTTATTTTGTGAGTCCTCTGTTGGTACCTGTCAGATGTCGAACACACCTGTCGCAAAGTGTCACTTGCAGTACCTGGCCACATACAACTTGTAACACCACACCAGTGAATCCCATGTTCAAGTAAGTACTTGATCAGCTGCCTTACCTTTAGAGGGAGGATGCTGCATGAGGATAGCAAGAGGACACTCATCCTCATCAAGTATCCTCTCCTTGCCCATGGCTCCATTCCCGTGGTACTCCCGGTCTGGCGGCACGTGGACCTACAGGCAATAATATACCTTAGTAACCTTGGAAGACTGACACTTACATGTAGGTCTTCTCTGCTTTGAGGTTTCAGGGACTTACGAACTAACAAGGCCACAGAATCAACCTGTGAAACGAGACGCACTGGACAGCATTAGTTACAGGTTACTGCACTTTCACCCTGGAATCTCAGACGGTTTCCTGTACTGCCTGTAAGCTTACATAAGGCAGCTTCCCCATGTTTGTACAGTGCATCACTGAGGGCCGAGGTGCCCACATTGTCCATCTCAAAACATGTCTTGTGGCTATAATATGTGAAGATTAGAAAGCCTGTACATTCAATTGACAGGAGTTGACTTATTGACCCACAGCTAGCTAATTTAGGCTCCATGCAAGAAGGTGCATCTTCACCCTTTCCCCTTGACTTCAAACTTTGAGTCAACAGCATCCTTGGCATGGAAATAAAACACATGATCACTTACAACTCAAAATTACATAATACTCTCCTGCCATGACAAAGTGGCCAATTTTGCAGAAAAAACAACAACTACTGAAGGCAGTATGCATTTCCCTTCCAAAAATGAGTGCACTGTACCAAGTTTTAAAGCTTTATGCGTATATGTACTTTTCTTTCAATTCCCTTCAATACATTTTTTCTCACGAAAATAGGTGGGGTTTTTTTTGTATCCACACTATACATACAACAAATTACATCAACATATTATTCTATTCCAAAAATCCAACATATTCTACCCTGTAACATGTGGCTACAAGATTATTTGCCACCAGGGTGAGCCACCTCGTAGCAAAAAGTTAATTAAGATTCTTCTCACCAGATGGCAGCCGTGACCAGCTTGCTACTCATCACAACGTAAAAACAAAACTTACATTTTCAAGTGGATTCATTTATCTTTAAGAAAACATTCTGAAAAACAGTATCCAATGTGTCAGTGTTCCCATATCTCTTGCTCTTGGGGGCAAACAGAAAGATTAACTTACCAGAAGCAAACAGAAGTTATTTGGATCCTCTTTCTCCATGCCATATTTGACGAGTGTTTCTCGCACCACAAAGATAGCATTATCTGCTGTGGACAGGAGTAAAGTTTTGTAAGGCACATCAGGACACAGCGACTCTCCATATATCTTAAGAGTTCCACCTACAAACATACAAAAAACACACTTTTCAAAAATATGCTTTTCCCTCTCCCCACAATGCAGTGACTAGATTTGCTGAAGCAAATTGCATTTAACACAAAACAAACACATTGTTTGATAAGCTACTTATTTTTTTTTTTTTTTTTACTCCATGAAAAATATGATATAAGACCTGAGACAACAATAACATCTGTCTGAAATTACAAGTTTCAATATCCAAATCTTCTTTTTTTTAACGGTTGGTTTGTATTCAATGTATGGAAAAAATTCTTACCCAAATAGATCTGTCTCCAGTACCAGAGGGCAAGATATTTTGTGGCTGACTTGGAAAATAAAATTATTTCCTCCGCAAGTTATCTGCAAGGTCTCAAAACATACTCACTCCTATCTTATCAAAATGTTTAGCTGCTAGCTACAACAACACATTGTATAAACCAGCCATATTTACAACAGACCAGAACCAGAGGTTCCATTTTGTAAATGAACATAATTTGATCTGATCATGTTATTGCCTAATTGGTTCATGTAAATGCATGCACATCATTTACAAATTACTCCTCTC
This sequence comes from Hermodice carunculata, assembly GCA_964020975.1. Lineage (NCBI taxonomy): Eukaryota > Metazoa > Annelida > Polychaeta > Eunicida > Amphinomidae > Hermodice > Hermodice carunculata. The sequence goes on along the minus strand of OZ026614.1, from coordinate 83,966,249 downwards.
TGTGTCACAATTACAGGTTACTCCCTTCTCCATTCAATTACATCAGTCTCTGTGCACATGTATAGTTTCTCATCAATGATTTAATCTGGAGGGGGCAGGAGTATTTCTCTGAAATGCTCATGATTGTGACAAAAAATCTACATTTATATATGTATATACACTTTCTGTTAACAGTGCATTGACGTAAATGTTGCGCATGAACATTGCCCATGAAATCAAATCCAGTGTATGACCACATCCTTAATCATGAATGTATTTTTTTTTTTTTATCAGAAAACTGTCCCCAATACCCCATTTACCCCCCTCAAGCTAAGTAATGGAGGATTTGTTGGTCTGGTGTACAGTAATTATCAACACCTGCATATATGTCACCATTAACATGCATCTGCCCTAAGGATCATGAGCCCGGACTGTCAGTATCAAAGGGAGATGTGTTTGCTTCTGGGTCAGCAGATTCTGGTCTGTTTATCTATGTTAATTTTTCCTCAGGTTATGCTTGCTGATCTTCAGACTAATAAAATTACCATCCATACTTTGTCAATTTTCACAGATTATAGTTTCACACTCACCATTTGGATACAGATATCGAGGTTTTGAAACCTTTCAGCATCTTCAGAAAAAATATGTTTAACATCTATTCTTGTTTCTGTTTCTTGATTTGCTGGACATAGTTTGGTGGTCTCAGTTGCTATGTTTATCTGATTTGTTTGCACACTTGCCAACGCATCAGCAAGACACTAAACACTTTCAGGCAGAGAATCAAGCAAGTCCATGGCACTCTCTGAAAACGCCATTTCTCACAACTTGACCAGATGCACTTTATCCACGTGTACCTCTAATGCATTGTCTATCCACACAATTTTTTCAACATTATAGGTCACATATTTTTGTTAGGCTCTTGAAAGTTCTCCTTTATTGACTGACTGTGTATATGGTTATGTCTATTAAAACAAGCTTTGGGATATCCACGATGTAGAATACTAGCTGAGCATGTTAACAATCGGCAGTACGTCGTCTGATGCATTTCAGACCCACACCTTTGTAAACCTCAGTTCCTTCACTCCACTGATCAATAACCAAATGCTTCAACACACACATGCATGCTGGTCTGCCTCGAACAAAAGCTGATTACTGCAACCTACCTGCTCATGATTGACAGAGGCCAAATGAGAATCATAATTTCACAAGCTTTGCACATTATCAAACAGAAGTTCTGCATTGGAAGGAGAATTTAACATGACATTAAAATTGTAGGCCTATTTGGAAAAATGATATGCAGCAAAATGGAAAAAATGAGATCCTGGAAGCCCAGATTTCCATCACAAACACAAAAAAGATAATAATAATAATAAACCATCATTTAACCACTTGTTACCCACAGGTGTAGCCCACTTACTGCACATGGTGGCCTAAGAATGTTAAAAGACCTCTCATTGCAGGTTGCCAGTGGGAATAGATTTGGTCACATGTAGTAGTCAAGAGGTTAAATCTTTTTTTAACACCTGCACTGCCAGCAACATATCGCTTTCAGAAAATGAGTGGATCTGTTTACTTTCCAATTTGTTGATGGCTGTCACATCAAAGTCCATCTGGTTCTTCAGACAGCAGCACTTCCTGCTCTTTCCGCTCATTAAGACTCTCTCTGTCGTCTCAAAGACCTCTCATAAAAGATGATATAGGTTCGTTTAATTACAGGTAAACCTACCAGAGAAAAGACAGTAGTCCCTCCTCTCTGAGATCATACAAGACCCCAGCCAAAGGGGCCACATACAGAAGATGGTCTCACAATGGAGATTAAAATAAATTGTATAAAGGAAGATGTAACAGTGTGGACCTGCTCAATGTGGTCTTAACATTGTAGTGGTCTCTTAATGGACCGCTGTTCAAAGGAAGGGACTCTCATTTTAAAGTGTCTTGACGTGATAGTCGTACAGCCATGCAGCCTCTCACTGCACCTGGTCTTTCTTGAAACAAACCACGGTACATGTGTATCTGGCTTGGTCAACTTGGTGCATAGGAAAATATGCCAGCAGGATGCAATGGGTTGGGACCATGTAACATCAGAACTGCTCCCAAGAATGGGATATGCTTGGTGTGTACCAAACCCTGACATAACTCAGATGGTACAGTGCTGCCTCATATCATATCCCGCTGTGATAAACTCTGCATAACCTGTGACCTAACCCGAGCTAACAAGCTATAAAAGTACCATTTCTTGGTGGGAAACTTGATATATGACCAGAGGTTCTGGGATTTGATCAAGATATTCCAGTCATAGTTCCCACTTTGTTCTGTCACAGAGTAAACCCGTGTACCTCGTCTGTGTGCTAAGATCATGTTATCTTGACCACAGGCCTTAACAAAATGTTTTTGGGTCTGGCACCATCTTATGGCTGCCTGACACTGTTTTATACGTTTTTTTTTTCTCTCTCTCTCTCTCAACATAACAGTCTTTCTTCAAAATCTGATGTCTGGGACAATGTGTAAAATTGTCCAGTTTGTAAATCAGTCCATATCATGGTGGATGATGCCTTGGTCAGTGGTTATTGCATTGCCTGTCAAGGCATGTTCCAGTTGCAACTGGAAAGAAATGCCAAAACCACTGACTTGATTAACTATTAACTCTCCCCACCCTTAAAACTGGCTAGAGGTAAAATGTAGTCTGTTTCAATTATTTTCATAAATTTCAGCATTAAAGACAAACAATTTGAAAAAAAAAAAATACAGACAGACCCTATCAGAACACTACAGCACGAGTAAGCTGCCCTGGGGCAAGTTGGGCCATCAGTGCCCAATACACCCCAAGGATAGCTGTTGACTCAGCCTTAATTCTAATTTGAGGCTGGGGAAGGGTTAAACGAGGCATGCTGGTACTTGACTGAAAGTTCTCTTTCTGGTGAGTCTACTCATAGCAGAACTCAGACAGATATCCAGATTTCTCTATATTTTTGCTATCCATACAGTAAAAGAGACCAGACCCCAGGACAGATTTTTCAACTCTGATGTTTCTGTCACTAAGACTTATTTTGGATGTGACTAGAAAACCTGTAAGCCTGTTTTTAAATATTCCTCTGAATAAACATGTTAATATTGAGACCAAATCTGATATTTATAACCATCCCCGACCACCAGAACAAAACATAGCCTTACCAAAACGTAGTCCATTTCTATAGAACTTATACACACACGGACACACACAAGCATCATATCAGATGGAACTAAATATATGCAAGTTTGGCCTCAAGTCCATGTTACTCCACAGAAAAAATCATGGGCTGGTATCATGAGAAGAATTACGAAATCCATATGTAGCTATCACAGTACACAGACAAGCAAGTTTACTTGGAAATGAGTATGTTTCCTGAGGCTGTAAAGTGTGAATCCAGTGTCATGACACAGATACAGAGTACTTAGAAATTTGTGCAATATATTTTTCAGACTGATCACCTTTGCACATCATCACGAACTATTAAACACAATAAAATTAACAATATAGACTGGTTTACAACTGTGTCCATTTGTGCAGTAAATGGTTCCATTTTAGAACAATATAATGCAATGAACTGTGCAGAGCTCTGCAAGGGATCTACCAATTACAATATATATATATATATATATATATATATATATATATATATATATATATATATATATATATATATATATATATATATATATATATATATATATATATATATATATATATATATACAGACACCTGTAATTTTCCTGCTGTTCTGTAGCAACAATTTTGTTTTATTTGATGATGTAAATTTCCTGGTGTCTAATGATACAAATTGAGGCTTCTCTATGTACAAACAGATGGTAGAAGCATTTACCTTTTTTTTTTTTGGGGGGGGGGGTGTAAATTTCCGTAGTTTTTTTTCTATTCTGTTGCACATTTTTTGCCCTATTTCTGTGAACATATCACATCCTCATTCTTGGTTCACTCTTCTGCTGAAAATGTTATATCTCAAATATGGTAAAATTTTCCTTAATTCATTTCGTATCAGTCTCTGATTTTCCTGCACATGCATAGAAACTTTGCACTTCTATAGTATGGAGTGACATCTTGACACACGTGAACAAAAACCCATGTAATACATTCATTCTGCATTGTTTCTTCACTTCTTTTTTTCAATTTATCTTATCACAACAGGAAGAAGTGAGCTATATGTCTATACAAACTGACCTACAGTTATTTGAAGAGAAAAAATACAAGGAAATACGAGACATCACACTGGGATTCTTTTATTTACTTATAAAGATACTTCCCTATAGAACTATCATGGGGTTATCTCTTCTGGGATGCTTATACTCCAAGTACACGCAAAACAAAAGACAAAGCATCAAGCTTACAAGCTCCATCAGGTACTCCATCTGGTGCCAGGTAGCCATAACCATCAACTTATAGCAAAACTTGGGACAGATATTCAGTTTTCTCTATATTTTTGCCATATATACAGTAAAAGAGATAACCAAACCTGGGGACAGATTTTCAAATCTGACATTATTCTCACTTACATTAGACTCATTTTGGATGTGACCACACAACCTGTAAGCATATTTTTTAAATATTCTTCTGAAAAAACATGGTTAACAATGCAGCCAAATCTTGATATTTATAGCCACCGTCAGCCCCCATAACAAAAACACAGCCTTACCAAAAGGTAGTCCATTTCTATAGATAACTTTCACACACACCGAAAAAAAAAAAAAGTCATATCAGATGGGACGTGACAAAAGTTACCAGAAAGTTGCTTTAGCAGGTGGTTGCTGATTACAGAATGTACCACTAACCCTTTGATCCCAGGCACAAATGACAAATAGAGTGATTTATCCTGTAAATTAACAACATAAGGGGATCATACATTTTGCTGTACTTTTTTTTCTCTACAAGATTGACCTCATCTCCTTTTTTCCCTTACTTCAAACATGGCCTTGACAAGCGGCAGTACTCACAAATGCCGATCAGCAAACTTTGCAGGTGTCAACAACAGATACAAGTATTATGAAAGGAGCACGGGCCGTTTCCTCCTCTTTGTGTCTTTTCTTTTGAATCAATGCAAAACACTTTTAAGGGGGGGAATATTGAAGCAGGTCATGGCTCCAGAGCTTGTCACAATACTTGGTATAAATTGTACAAGATGCTGGGCAAACTACTGCCACTGTGGGAAAGCTAAGCCAAGTGTGACACAGGGTCATCCCAATACTATCGTATTTATTTTTGTGTGGACTAATCTTCGCTGCTGCAGCATATATCAGACCTTTCAATGAAACCTTTGACATTTCACAACATATACTTTCATTATATATCAAAGATACCTTAGAGATCTTTTTAACTGGGTTTGTTTTTTCTGCTTTTATTGCATCAATATAATCAGCAAAACTAAATATGCCATGAAAGTAGGCGAATCCATAGTATATCATTTGGTACTTTCACTAACTCCAGTGACACTCTTTTTGGCCCACATCATGGAATGGATCCCATAACTAGTTATGGCAGTGTTTAATTGAAGAAGAGTCTATGAACTGGGTCATGCACCTTCCCGCAGCAAGGATATATTTTAAGAAGCAATCAAAAAAAGATGGACATATTCCATATTTTTGCTGAAGTTATTGGCAGTGTTGCATGTTGAGACACATGGAGTAAAATACAACGGGCCAGAAAAGGTTAATGTGTCCCTAAAGCCAGCTAATATTGAGTAATTACAGGTGTGCTCCTGCTGGACTGTGTCTGCCATAGAACAACTCAATAGACCATTGACTTGTGCCATGCAAACAGAGGAGAAAGGAATCAAAGCAAGTTTTCCTGGCCTTTCGTCCCTCCTGGGCTTTGCTCCCCAGTCAACAATGTGAGAACAGATATTGACAGAAGATGGCTGTGGGACGACAAGTTTGGTCAAGCCACTGCATTTCAAGCACAATGGGACATCTGACCTTCGTCTCCATTTACTATTATTTGATTAATTCTGACCCAATGACCACACCACTCAACTACTGGCTGCCATTTGGGGCTTGAAATTTCTGGACCCAGGACTACTTCTTGTAGGATCTACCCTCTCACTTTCCTGGTCTTTTCACCAGACAGTTTCATCTGCTGCTATGATCATGTTTTCCATAAGCTTTACAGGCAGCTGATGCACAATGAATGATATTCATACATGGAACAATGTCACATCTATCTGCCTTTTTACAGCCTATCATCACAGGTATCTCCAGGATATAGGCCAATATTACAAATGACATTCATCCATGGGCAACCAACCTTTTATGTTACCTGTATCTAAGATGCACCCTAATATGGTATATACAGTGGCCATTTCTTTAAGAGACCACCTGTACTGTGACCACTTTTAAACCCAGTCTTGGGGTGTGGTCTCTCAAGTGAGGGCTTATTCTCCCCCACCCCTTCCCAAATGTACGCGTATATCTCAACTCTGGGGGGATTCCCACTAAAAATTCCTAGCCAGCATCTGATGTCACAAATGTTTTTTTTTCGTTTCTGTCATTAAGAATCGGCCTCCAGAAGGTTAAAGTCACCAGCTGTATATATATATAATGCCACATTGAATTTTTTTTAAATGGTCTCAAATGATTTGTCATGCATGAAAAGTAATATCCAGCAATAGTCAAAAAATAAAAATAAAATAAAGATAAACAAAAAAAAATCACAATAGATATAACAGATCCACAGTTTTATGCTAGTCATGTGTTGGTAAAAACTGCCAGCATTTAGGTCTACTAACTTTAATTCCTGTCTAAAACTCCACAACACACAATAGAACCACGAGAGCACAAGGAATCTGCATACACCTGTTCCAGTCTTGCTCCCTGCATTATAACATTCATTTCATGATGTTGTTACTGATCATAACCGATGAAAATGCAACGCGTTTTACCTTGATACCAATGAACCACATTCTATACTGGGTTATGATGGGTGAACTTTTGCTAACCCCTTGCCATGCTGATTTTCGGGGAGTACAAGAACTGCTAATATTACTTTCATTAATTGTTAATATTATGATGCACAGTTCATAAGATGGTGCACAAAATGTATGAACCTGCAAACTCACTTAAATACCTAGTAAAGCACAAAAATGACACCTGCTCTGACTTCATGCAAGGGATGCTAGATTTCCGTTAACTTCCAAGAAATATGACACGGTAGTACCTGCTGTATGCAACCATCCCTCCTGCCAAGAAAAAGTGGTGACAGACAATCAGGTGGTCTTTCACCACAGGTAAATTTACAAAGAAATTGACGATTGTGACCACAAGAAATGAGGCCACAAACAGCAGGTGGTCTTTCATGGCAGTGGCCACATACACCAGGTATATAAGAATAAAGCATTATGCCCACTTGCAGGATGCTCTCAAATCATAAACTGTATCTCTATTTGTAGGATGCCCCAATTATGGAGTGACCAACTCGGCAAAATCATCGGTGTGCAGCAACAACAACAAAACACTCTTGGCCATTTGGAGCAGACTGAAGTTTCATCACTTTTAGCTGCCCCCCCCCCCCCCCACACACACACACACACACACACGCACACGCACACACACTTTCAGCTATATATGACAATTTTAATGTTCACCTTTGGGACTTCCTTGTGTCATGGCTGTCATTAAAGTCTGTACATTCACATTGTTCTGTTAAAGGGCAGGGCAGATCTACAGTTGGGGGATGTGTAAGGACAAAGGTGATCATGAGACTTCACCAGGCCTCTGGGGTTTTGTACTGTACATTGCTTTATTTTCATGTGTATAAATTTTCACTTTTTTTTTTTAAATTATGGACATTTCACTGAAGTTTTAATTTCACTGTTTTGGACATAATTCCTATTCAAACAATGTTAAAATACTATTTCATTGTGTTTTTACTTTCGTGGTTTTGTACCATCAGCAAAATAAGCAAAAATAACAGCAAATATACAGCAAAATTAAAGCCAATTTACAGTATTCCATGATGTCTTCTTTCCCACATCAATCATATACAATTCCCAGATCTTTCCTTCCCAGAAGCATTTTCTAACATAACAATAGCTTCATATTTCACTCCATTCTGACATCCCCTTGTCAGCATCCTCATTGATCCAACAAAGTAAGGGCATCATTCCATGTCCCCTTGTGTAACTGAAGCCAAGGGCACATTGGCTGTCTCCATTAAAATAACCCTTCCATATTAATATCATACGATAACATTAACTGCTCTATGGACTCAGTGTTTATGTTTTTGTCCATGATATTTTGAGCACACATATGCAGTGTTGAGCCCTTGTTGGCCGGTGTCCTGGTGGGGGTTTCCAAGGTTAGGCAAACAAATATCAGCCCAATGACCCACTGGGTCAGGGTCCAACACTCTTGGCCTTATTTTTCTTTCAAAATATTAACCATTTCAGTGCCGAGCTACCCACTGAGTCAACAGATTTCCTCAAGGCATGCTGTGGCCACTTGGGCAAACTGTGCACCAAGAAAAGAAATTTTACAAACCTATCTCCTTCTTTTTTTTTTTTTTCTTTTTTTTTTTTTGCAATCACAGTGGAACATGACAGCACATTTCAAAATGGATCTGAGTTTTAAAATATGGGAACACTGATTACCAACATACATTATTCTCGCTCTATTGTGTGTGCTCAGTTTCCCTCTACAATTGGTGATCTCACTTAAAACATGAACATTTACATCGTTTGACGGCTTGTGAGAATTCTAGATTACAAATTGTCCCTCTCCCTTCCTCTCATTTTATCATAGATCAACTGCAAATGGCTCCTCTAATCAGAACATGTTATTTCTAATGTGTCTGAGAGCTGCTCTGGCCCTCTGGGTACACCGTTTCCTTAAAAATTTTACACATGAACAAGTCAGGAGCTCAAGGTCCAGGATAAAGGGCTCTTCCAAGCAAAACAGATTACTTTTATGTGACACAGCTGCATAGTCAGGGCACACTACCAGGTACACACTGCTTCCTCTTCCTGATCATTGGCGTCCTTTTCCTGATCATCGTTATCCAAGATACTTAGTTTTTGTCCTGTGGTTTTTGTTCGGTATTTTCCTGATTTTTATGAGTATCAATATCAGACACGTGAAATGGTGACTCGACGTTTAAATTAACAAGCCAACTCCATAAATTAAATACTCAAAATAAGTATTTTTAAAATGATACAGAAATTCACAAACTGTGCTGTAGTTTTACCATGTTGTCAAAAAAGTCCAAAAGCTGGGCTGTGGTAGATGTCATTTTCATGCTTGCAAGATGGAATATTCCAGTCAGCCTGAGTTAATTTAAAACATCAGCAGCCCAAAAGACACCATATGTAAAACTGCTCATGAACTTTTTCTTTTTTCTTTTTTAAGCTAAAAGAATTTCTGCATGAAGTTACACAGAAACCCTCGGAATTCCACTTGTATTTGAAATGGAAAACTTTTTTTAGAGCAAAAACACAGAGTTTTCTTCACCAAGTTAGACAGAAACCCTGAGAATTCCACCTACATTAATCTGAATGTTTCAATTGCTTAACTGTGAAAGATGAATTCAACAGCTTTTCTGGAAACTACTTTTTTTTTTTTTTTTTTGGAAATCCAAGGTCCATTAAAATATAATTTTGCTGAGTTCCCTAGTACCCTCCAGCGACCACCAACTATGATCCCCATTTAATGCACAGAAAACTGTATGGAGATGAAAAAAACCTCAACACTGACTAAAAAATTACCAGCAACCAAAAGCTCCATCAACCAAGTGATGGCCAGAGGCTGGGGGTGATGACTACATCTGCCTCCCTGTGTGTTCACTTTCCACCTGCCCCTACTTGTAACCACATCGTTACACCTGTTTACACAAGCCACATACCATAGATATACATCCATGGGCGCATACCACCACATCTCTGGGCAGACCCACAGTGTGCTGCTGACTCCAAGGTCACGAGAGTTTGGGTTCGCCAGCACTCCAGTGCCTTTGTCAACATTGGATTTATTTGTTTCAAGCAGTTTCAACTGACTTGGGCTGATTTTTCACCACCTGAACAACTTAACCCCACTCAAGTATTGACCCAGGTTTGTAAAGGAGAGCCCTCTTATTGCTGGGAGATGTGTGTGTCAAGAATCCAGTGCACACTTGAAGCCCAGGTACACGGGGACCCTCTCAAAATCCATAAATGACCCATGACAATTTTACACTAGTTATGGAGCAGCATTTACCATTTGGACCCTGTAAGTTGAATCCAGTTGAAAATCTGTACATGTATCACACAACGGAAGCATAAGCTATCAGAGCACATTGTATTTGGTAATTTTACAAGTTGCCTTTTTTTTTGAACAACCAAAATAAACTGTCTAATTGAGATTAAAACTAAAACATTAACAGCCACTGACATACATGTCAAAAGGATTTTTGTTCCTACCACAAGTACTCTTCAAGAAACTCATGATCATCATTGTGGAAATAAATAGGAATACCCAGACATTCCCCACTCCTACCTCCTCTCTCAGCCCCTCTCCACCCGCCACCCCACCCCACCCCACCCACACACACACACAACCAAACCACAAAGTGACCTCTGGTGGTATCTACAAAGAACACTCTGAATCCTAAAATCTGTCACCACACATCTAATTTGCTGAGGACCAAATCCTGACATTCAACATCAGATTATACCACATATGTACAAGGATTTGACTTCAGTAATATTTGGCAGAACTTACTGCCTCAAACAAATCATAATGCACCTGCCTTTCCATCATGGCAGAGGCTTAAAAAAACATGTATGCAGTCAAAGCTACAGAAACTAGTCTTTATGAATGACAGCCATGCTTCCTAGTTGTACCTGAAGATGTATGGCTGTAACGGGTAAACCAGTTAAACATGATCTTCCCTTTAGCGCTCCTTTTTTCTCTGACCTGTAATTGACTCTCAATTCTCCCTTTTTTTATCACCCACCAAACCACGGAGCCACCAGCAATTCCACACAACCACTTGGTCTACTCCTGTGTGCAGCTCCATGATTTATGGACATGATGGACGAGTTCCAGTATCCAACATCAGGAGGGAAGAAAAATTACACGAGGACCTGGAAACATCTCAAAAATCCACGCATGCCTCAAGTATCAGCGAAAAAGCTGATAATCTTACTAAATCCTTGCATTTTGGCACCGACTCAAAAATCTCCAAGCTCACTTTTTTATGTTAAGGGTGTCACAAATGAAACTTGATCTGACAGTACAATGGTATAAAATATCCTCTACTCTTATCTTCAAAGGGTTAATCACTTCTATCTGTATGAATGTCATGTTTTTATGGTGGGGTAAAGCAGACAAAAAGCTGCCAGGATTTTTGGGTGGAGTTTGTTATCTGATCTTCCATCCATAAAACAGAAGCACACTTTGCTGCTGAATGTATACAGATTCATGTAACTGTGCTGAACCAGGCAAGAACCCCCAGTGAGTGAAACCCCAGTAATGCTGGAGCCGGTAGAAGCACTTATATATAGACAAGACCATGAAATACATGTACAGCCCTGCTTGTCTGGGAGACCACCCATAAAACACATCTTATGGGGTCTAGAAAGACAGGTGGTCTTTAATAAGGATTTCTCATGACCATGGAATTTTCCTACCATGGTCAGTATCCCCACTGAGATGAAACCTGACTGAAAGAGCATAGGTTTTGCCCTATTCATTCCACTAGAACACTAGAAAGGCTGATACTTTTGACACTTTTTTCCCTGTGGAATAGAAGCTTAATCCTGTGTGTACCCTCATAAAGCCCCACAAAATATGACAGTCATTGGCTATGTGTTAAAGATCACACTCTTTTGAAAGGTAAAATGTACCACATCCCTGCAGGGAAAATGCAACACTTTTTCCTGGCCCTTTATGAGAGATACCCTCTGATGAGAGGAATAATCAAGAGAACCCCTGTGTGAAGTGGCTGAACATGTTTTTATCATCTAAATTATTGTCAAGATAGGTTTCACTCTATGTCAAATAACATGTTCGGTGTTCTTAGCAGTACACTGGCGGCATCTCTGAATTTTTCTGCACTTATTTGATCCACTCCCTGGTGGCAAAGAATCTCAAATTTTTTTCCCTTGGTTTTTTTTTTTTTTTTATATATATATATACATCAATTATTAAACATGAAAGCTTTGCAGCATACCATATTTAAATGTGAAGGCAGTGCCAGCCCATGACCAGGATGCCACTGGTTGAATTTATCTTATGCGACTGACAATATTAAGTTTCCTCTTTCAGTCACATGAGGCAGCGCCATCCTCTCTTCTCTTTTCAACACGCTGACCAAGAACAGCTGGAGAGGTCATGTTACTCAGGAGTGGTTGGGGCAGTGTGTTCCTATTTTTTAACCATCATAGTTTGTAACTCAGTAACTTTACTATCTATTTCATTATGCCAACTGTTAAAAGTACCCAGTTTACTCTTTGCTATTTTCATACATACAACCCGCAATACATGTACACAACACCAGAATATTCATGTGTTTGGTTGTGCATGTATATTCAGCTGATTACACAGAATTGCTATATTGACCTCTCCTATAATTATCACACAAGAAATGATTCTGATATAGATGCGTACTCCCCATGAAGCTAAACAGACTATGCAAATTTGTCTCAACTGAGGCATTGCTTTGGGCTGCATCACTTCTACAAGGAACAACCCAAATGTACAGGCACATCCCTGCTTCAAACACAGCAAAATGTTTTTGGGTTTTTTTTCTTGCTAAACAAGCAACTTGGATAAAAATGACTGCTTAAACAGTCATGGTCATGTCCTCCAAACACACACTGCGCTTGATATATACAAAGCTGGTATATATGTTTGGAGTAAGTATTCTTTATTCCAACAAATGTTAGTAACACCCTTGGTTTCCAACTGTCACACCCATATCATGGCGGATGATTGTTACGTTTCCCAGCTACAAGGTTGATTTTGGTAGGAATTTAATATGCATGCCCCAAATGACTGAAATATATATCAAGATGACCCAGGAAACCAATATTTGCCTGACAAGAAATATTTTGTGCCAAATTTAAGGTTAACGACTTCGAACTACACCTTAATGACAGAATCTGCCAACACAATGCAAAAGGCTCCATAAATCGGGACTGCACAACTGTGTCCGACATAAATGTCAATTCTGTGATGACCCAGACTTCTGGTTGTACAGCCTGGTCATCAGAAATGTACACCCTTTCAACAGATTTTTCTGATCATATCTTCATTTACCTCCACAGCAGGAGCACGGGTTGGGCTCCAGAAACAGAGGCACAGAATATTGTACAGTAGTCCCTGTCTTGTCAGGCCCTCCTCTAGGGCCTGTATTTTTCCGTTTCAAAAACTAGAAATTCCGTTTCACCAGCCAGAAATTTCCAAATTCCATTTCAGTAGTTCTCTTTGTATGTAAAACACATTAAGGCAAAACAGCAAATTCTGTTTCAGAGGTGACAAAAATTCATTATTCCATTCCGTTTCCGTTAAAAACGGAAAAATACAGGCCCTACTTCTCCACAGGTCATCCTCACTGTAGTAAAGCCACCACCAGCCACCATGTGTTTTATGTCGACAGTGTTTATTTCTGCAGCAAATTCATCTAAATTACACTGTGTTCCAATTTTCACTTATTTTGCTGATGCTTCCAGACCATGAAATTATGAACACGGTGAAAAAAATTTGTTTAAACATGGCATTGATACGAATCTAATTGAATAATGAATTTAAAGTTTAAGTGAAAGGTCCTAAATGCTAAAATCATGAAGATTAATACCCTTGAAAACAATTGTATTCACAGTATTTGTATCCTCCACACACACACGCACGCACGCACGCACGCACACGCGCGCATGTGGCTACTTTAGTAATACAGACAGACAGACAGGGTGTCTTATTTGACAGGACTGTTTCTACTTAGTTTTTTCTTTCTTTCTTTCCCTCCAACAGACGGTAGGCATCAGCTTGCCTGAAAAGCGAACCATCAGATTGCATGGAAATAATTGTGGCAAAATACATATGTTTTTGGTCACACGGTTCACCAATAGAGGCAGTATGCCTTGCCAAGGTCGTCCTGTTTCGACACAGGGGTCACGACAAATACAGATGTATAACGGAGTGAGTGCTACATACCATTCAAGTATATCGTATATGGACATGAAAATCCAACACCTCAACAATACTGACAACAGCCTGTTGGCCCATGATGCCTTGTCTTTGTATTGGTCATAAACACAGACTGGTCATCTCCAGATCACACTGCCTAACTCCAGCTACCAGTTAAGGACACTTGCTGGCAATTTATCATCCTAAAGCTCCAGGCAGCCATGCAGCCAGGGCTCCAAGCCTAGTTTGTGGATCCTTCGCCACCGATTTCTTGTCTCTGTTCTACCTAGGCATATGTGACTGTCAAACTGTGTGCCTCAATTCATCTGACGTTCAGTTTGGATTTCAACAAATTTGAAGCACTATTGCAATTCCCCGTAATTAAATCAACACCTTCAAAAGTTGATTTATTATTTTTAAGTCTTCACACATATCATCTTCAGGTACATATGCAGATCCAAATCCTTTTTCTTTTTTTTCCAAAGTTGATAAGTCGAGGAACATTGAGACCAATCTTGATTGAACGGCCCCAAAACTGGGCACTTACACAGAAGATGCTTGTAATTCAAACCAACTCATCATGGTTCTACAATCAAACAGCTGACTACAATCGTTTTTGTCTTTTGATGTTTTTTAGCACGACATTGTTCCTTCTATGAGATCAAAAATATCACTTTGCACACTTTGCAGAATACAGTACCAGAGGTTAAGGTAAGTACATGGAACTCCCCATTGACCAGGGACTTCAACACAGAAATGAAGTGTAGTAACCTGAATCCCACAGTCCAACCTGGGTCCCCTCCCCACTCTCCTATATATCTTTAAAACTTTGGAGATACTGAGGCCAAGTGATACTATACTTTAAGAACTGACACTACACCCCTTACCAAACTAAATCTGAGTTCTGACATTAATCTTCAGTTTGTGATAGAAAGTGTTGGTCTCTACTCAATGCCATAATCAACCTGCTAAGTCTTTCACATCATCACAACACTGACTTCGAATTTGACACCTCAGATACACAACGCCAGGGTTTAATCTACCTTTTTGGAGTGCGGCATTTTTTTGAGAAAAAAAAAATGGGAAAAATGTACTGGTTTGTAAATATATGGGCAAGCACCATAGCCACAAAGCTACTTGGGGGGGGAGTCCAGGGGCATGATGCCCCCTGCCAAAATTTTAGAAATCTAGGTGAACAATGATCCCAAGTGAGAGAAAAATAGTAACTCACTCTCCAGCCATGCGAGATTTTGTTTATTCTATTTTTAATTGGGTATTCATCACAAAAAGGTTTCCCTAGGCCTACTTTCAATGCTGATCTGGTGTGCCGTGTTTGTTTACGTTCCTCACAGTTATTCTACGTCACGCGTGATATATAATCAAACATCGCTTGCACACATTTGATTTTGTCTAAATGTCAATGCATCACATCAATGATGCAGGCGCATCACAATTTACTTGTAAACAATGTTTAGGTCATGTGATCTACAGTGAGTTACCACTTTTGAATTTCATTTCAGAAAATGGTAATTCACTCTCAAACATAGAATAAAGTATTTTCTGCCATGCAATGTGTAGGTTATAAAACTTTATTCATTGATTCATTGACTGCCCTGTTTTGTTTACTAAAGGAAGTTTTTTTTTGGGGGGGGGGGGAGAGCAGTGTTCAGAACTAGATACTTTAATCACCAGTTGATACATGAGTCACGACTTTTTCATAAAACAAAAATATAGGTCATTTGCACAGAATTCCTTGTGGCTAAAGTTAATTGTCTTTCTAAAGTAAATTATTACCAGTAGTAATCACTCTCAGGTGAATTATTGTTATTATAGATGGATAAATTATTGTTATTATATTGGATAAATTATTGTTATTATATACGGATATAAGTGAAGCACAATTGTAACTATGACCTGCCTCCATTAAAACTAATGGAGCAGGCATTGTCTTTCCATTACTTTTCCCTTGTTAGCTATCATGCTCATGTGGTGCTCATACTATTCATATCAAGTGTTGGTTCTCAATGAACCAGGTAATGCATGCTGACTTTACGGAGCTTGGACTCTCAAGAGTTCACTGTGGTAGAGTACTGGTGGCTCAGTAATAAGAGTCCTCTTACTGGCTAGGTCAGCAAGTCCTCTTTCCATGTCTTTGCAATCAATGACCGAGGTAGCCCAGTTCTGCATGCTGACCAGTAAAAAAAATTCCAAGTCACGTTTAGATGGATGAACAGCAAGTGAGTTTCATGTGTGTACTTTTGGTTCTTTTTTTTTTTTTTTGTTTGCTAACAAAGAAGAAAGCACTTGTAAATTGCATTTTTCTTCTTCTCTTTATTCAGTGGCATACCTATTCTCGTCAACTATTCAATGATACACGGGTATTTGCTGAAACGACAGACCCAAATCTTTGGTGTGCAATATACACAATAGTGCATCAACAACGTTTAACTACAAGACAATGAAACTTGTCTTCAAAGACCACCCTTTGAAAGGGATGACCAAATTGTGGTCTCTCAAGACAGACTGTTAATCTTTCAAGGCAGGTGGTCTCTCACTGGAGTGGTTTCTGAAGACAGGGACCACTACATATGTCAGTTTGCATCTTAGGAGTGTTTCTATCCAGTCGAAATGCTGAGACATGAATGAGATTGATTGGCTACCAGCACGCCTCGGTTCCAAGCTAAGCCTTAGGCTGTGACGTCACCAAAATACAGAAAATCCAACATGGCGGCCATGATATTAACTGGTATCACATACAAATAAGAAATTTGTAAAAAGTGGTACAAAAGATGTGTTATGATCGCTTACCTTTATATGTCCTCTTTCCACAGATTTAAATCCACATTATGGTATTATTCCAGTCTAATAATAGGGCCATGGTAGTCCAATATGTCCATTTCATTTCTGATCTGTCAGCCATTGCTGATCAAAATATCCAGAAGTCATGTACATGTAATTTGATCAAATTTTGTACAAGCAATGTGATGACAAAATATTTTGCCATCCACTGCAAAAATACTTTCCTGATGCAAGCAGTAAGATGTAGGTCCAAATTAGAAAGAAATAATCTTCTGACCTGACTTTGAATTTCAACCTCTAAAATCCGCCATTTTGCAAAAAAATCCACTTTTTCTACAAAGCTCCACTTTTGTAACATGGGGTCTATTCCCGGCAATTTGCACCAAGAATGAACTGCCAAAGCATACAGATCCATAATCCAATGGGGGTGGTGGGATAGTGACAACCTTGTGTCCACCTCTCAGCCAAAAAGGAAGGAACCCCAAAATGACATATTTATGGGGTAGGGCCCTTTGAATTTTGATCAAATCTGTACAATTTGCCCTAGAATGCTCAAATATATTTTTTTCACAACTTAAAATATCAGTAAGTATGAAACTTAGCCTAATCTATGTTATTACAGAAAAGGTTTTATTTTATCAGTAGTTCTAAACCCCCTTTACTTCTGATAAAATGGACTGTTCTGTTATTCAAATTGGACCACTTGTATCTTGAAAATTTAACCCAATCCAGCCCAAATTTATACCCTCTTGAAAAGCATGAACACTTGTTGGTCAAGTTACAGCGTGAAAGGGTCATGGATCTGTTTTAAATTAAAATACCAGAGCAGTATCTGGTTGGTGGGTGTTCCAAACAGGCATCTCTTGTGTCTTCAGTGGGGTATCGGGTGACAGGATGCTCGTAAAATGACCATTAATCGTAACCCAATAAATGCACTGACTGTTATATACAGTAAAACCTCTCTAACCGAACACCTCCATATACCGAACACCTCTCTATACTGAGCACCATTTCTTGGTCCCGAATGTATACTTCCAATGTTAGCAAACTTCCCTATACTGAACACCTCCCCTTACTGAACACGTTTTTCAGGTCCCAAGGGTGTTCAGTATAGGAAGGTTTTGCTGTAAGTGGTAAATGACTTATCACACCCTTTCATGTGATCCGCGAACACCTCAACACTCCCAAATAGCAAGGACTAAGATGTGCCCATGTGTCTTTGTTTACATAAGCACTGCCCAGCAATGGAACCGAAAACGAGGCTGCTGATTTGACCCCTTATCTCGCATCTCATTAAACCCAGGTCAGCATCTCGACTGATCAGGAATCTACCTCAAAAATGATGTTGCTGATTGGTTGTCATTAAAGTACACAAGTGCGTTCAGCCCTCTGTCCTACACCCGAGCTCCACAGGCTTAATAGCACCACATATGCATGAAAAGCCCTTGAACATCACCCAGACAAGAGCTGCATCTCCTGAAATAAACATCTTATTTTCACTTCAGTGCCTTCCGTATACAGACAGATTTAAGATACACACCAGAAAGATTCCTATCAAACTTCTGACCTCATAGGCGTGAAAGTGTTTGTTTTCTTTTCAGTTTCAAGTCCATCAATATATTCATATCTGTTTGCAGACATTACCAGCATCAAAAAATGCACTCAGCTGTGCATCAGTTGACAAGCCCCAAACTTAGGCACATGTATGTTATTTTTGCCAAAAAATGTAAATACATGTAAATCAATTTTTGTCCTATCTGTGAGCCCAATACCATGGAATCCAGGTCCAAATCCAAATGCTGAACTAGATGTGTGCATGTGTGTGTGTGTGTGGGGGGGGGGGGGGGCAACATTTAAACATGTTTATTATATGTATATATATATATATATATATATATATATATATATATATATATATATATATATATATATATATATATATATATAGTGGTACCTGTCTTGAGAGACCCCTCCAATGAGAGACCGCATATCTTTGAAAGACCACTCTCTCAGAACACTGTGCTATCTTTTCCATGTTATTATACCTCTAATGAAAGACCACCTGTTTTGCGAGACCACATTTTGACCTGCCCTAGTGGCGGTCTCTCAAGACAGGGACCACTTTGTGTGTGTGTATATATATATATATATATACACACACACACATACATAACCCCACCCCCCACCCCCCAATTTGCTGCAAAATGGAAGCACGATCCCCACAGTGTACATAAAAATCAGTCTAGTCCATCCAGAACCTAGCCACACCAAATACAGGGGTCCTTGCACCAACTCAATTAGGTAAATCTAACAACACCACACCCTGTCACTCGCATCTCTTGACAAACACACATCAAGCTATCAAGGCTGAGGATCTTGGGTTAGTTCTGGAAACCATTGCACTGGAGGTCACCCATACTTTTTTTCCCCAAGCTAGTTATTCCAAGGTACTTTGTAATCAGTTTCCTTGCTAAATTGATAGGCCCTACATGTACTAGTATTTGAATAAAAAAATACAGATTCGCGTGCTTCTCAACAATCAAATGGTGATAAGAATGTGTGAAAATCCAAGTGCAAGATACTTGCTATTGTTTGTGTAGCCTGGCCTTTGACCTTCCATAGATCCGTTTTCCTACTGCACACATGTGTTGAGTGTAAGAAAATTCCCCGGTGGAAAGTTATGTTATTGCAAATTTTAAGGAGTCACTAACACTCAGATAAGGTGTACATGACAAAATTCTCCACAACAACTGTCTGACTGGGTTACATCAAACCTAGCTGAGGGTCTTGATGGTTCAATGTGCAGCTTATCATTTTCTCTATTTTTTATCCATCATCACCAGGCTTTCATTTTGTCTGTCTTATCACCACCTTCTGCACGTTATCCCACTGGTACTGTATCATCTGGTTCTGATTGTTTCATGGATATTTTGTCTGGAGATCATAAACATGTATACATACAGCATAACTGAAAACTGAAGATAAAATTATCCTTTATTTTGACATTAGCTCCAGAAAATAATAACACATCCATCAAAGACTGTTTAGGCATGTGTGGCATTCAGATGGCTTGACCTTGCCAACCTCCTGAGTTCCACCTCATGTATCTGAATCGTCTTTCTTTCTGTTGTCCCGTAACCATGACAACAACTAATAATCCGAACAAGGCAGCCCATCACTCTACCTTTGTACCTCATCATGTCTAGCACGTACATGTAGGAGCTGAATGAAGGGCTCGGCATCTGTATTTGCTTGCTTGATCAATCACTTGCTGCTCTTGTGGCTGGGGACAACCGATTTCAATCTTTTGTAATGGTTTTGTCGAAGTTTTTCCCATAATATAACATGATTGCTGGTTAAAAGTTACAAAAGAAAAAAAAAACAACACACACACACACATCAAAAAAGTCCCTTTATGATGACAAGGAAATCGCATGAGGGTCATTATTATTTAAATCTCGACCAATGACATCAATCATTTATGAATATTCTCTACAATAATTGGACGAAGGTGTTTGCATCATTTTAACATAACTATACTCCATTGTTTGCCTTACTACTATATGTAACTGCCAGTTAAGCCTTTTGACTGTAACTCTTTTTAGGGACTCCACTATTGTCACAGTTTCAGTCTATCTCAATGCTTGGAACATGTTTTTTTCTGTGCCCAGCTTCACCACTGCAGAATAAATATCTACATAAATTCCCCCTTATTTTTCCCTTATTCAGAGAACTAAATTATACGCTCCATATTAATCACAACAGACACAGAGCAGGTTGAGCTTCAATGATCACAAAGGCCTGTAATCAATTCCTCATGGTCCCCTGGCTTCCCTGATGTAACACAGATGCAATGCCAGACGCTGAACAGATTTCTAAATTAACCTCCTGATAATTACTGTAATCATTGGAACATTTAATTAGACAAGCCTGACCTCAGAATTCAAATCTCCTGAGAGTGTATTCAACCAAATCTAGTCTGGGCTGAGGAAGGGGGGTTTTACAGGTTAAACCCACAATGGGCTAGGAGGGGGGAGGTGGCAGGTGAGAGACAGGGTTTACCTTAAAAGTTTGTGTGAAGATTTTGAGTAGTCCTATATGAATCTGTTCATACTTACCAAACTGTAAATCAATAAACTTCCAGCATTAATTTCGGACTAGACTAGCTGTGCCATAAATGTATGCACCCCCTGCCCCTCCCCCTTCTCCACACTTCTGACACAAGGTCTTTTTCAGGAACAGAAGCACCACTCTTTGCATACAGATATTTGGGACCAGTTAGAAATCTGAATCCTCAAAGAAGATGCCATGATAAATGTCACAGGAGCACTTCTGCTAAGTTACCTCATGGTGAGAGGGAGAGAATTTTCCTAGTTTTTCTGCCAGCAAGGCCACAGTTTAACAGCTGTACCGTTTATGCCTTTTCAGACTGGGCCTTGTGTCAATAATTTTGTTTACTTTCATCACTACATATGGAAACTATCTTTAAAACTATGCCCCTAAATTTCCTTTGGATACAAATGAACACAAAACAAGTGTACCTGCTTTTTTGTTTTGTTTTTCAACATTAGTTACAGATTTTTTTTTGGGGGGGGTTGTTTAACAACAAAGTTTATACAGTTCGACTTTGTAATTGACCTTAGCATTGCTTTTTCTGTGTGTGACAGAAAGCAACTTTAACACTCCAAATTCACTAAGTTTGCTGTATTTTCATTTTTTGCTTTGTTCACTGATGGAACAAAACTGAGAATAAAAACAGTGAAAAAAAACAAACTTTTTTAAAAAAATAGGTTGCATAGGAACTGAGTCTGTGTACAATCATTGAACTTAAAACTTCAGTTAAAATACCTGAATTACAAAAAAAAAAAAAAAACATGAAAATTCATGCACATGAAAACAACTATAACAGTTATCTTAATTGTCATTTTAGATTACAAACAAAATGTTGCACCTCTTGGAATGATATTTTCAATGACATTAATGGACTCTGGTAAAAGGATGTGAAAGAAGAAATTGTGACCAGGTTTTTCTGATGCTGCCCTGTAGCCATGAAAAGTGAATACATAAGCTCCCCACAACTTATGTAAACTACAAATCAGTGTTACATAAACATGTGAAGTCTGTCGCCATAATATTAAGGACGAAAAGGCGTTTTCATTCATGAATATTTTATAGATGAAACAAAATACAAATATATACCTTTGCATTCTCAAACATTATCAATCAGCTGGACTGTGTAATGCGTCAACAATTTCACTAGCACACCCTCACACCTATGTTTCCCATGTTCCAGCCAATTATGACATCTTGTCTAACCTTGGTGGTAGATTTATTAGTGTCATAAGGCCTGGTGGCAGTGGGAGGCTTGGTTCCCTGCCTGCTATCTCCATATTACATCACTATCACTGCACTCAGTGTTTATATTGGGTGGTGCCCTACATTTCCTGGCCACTCCACTGGACTCACTCTCCCCGGAAGGATGCATGCAAAATGTTACAGCCAGCTTCCAGTGAGTGCCATCCCTAATGCTGCAATTAATAGACTGCTCAGCATGACTTTAATGCTCAGTAACGTGCACATCCAGTTGCACTTGAAGTGGGGGACTCCTTGTCTGCTCTCAGACTGGATCCTCTCTTGGATACATTCATCGCAATTTACGTGTTTGCATTGCATGATAGCAATGGAGATTTAATCCTTACTATACATTACAAAACCCACAGTCTCATATCCCGAAGATTTTTTACATTTTTCCAGAAAATTCCACAGGACTTTTCAATGCAAACAGTGAATACAACAGATTTAGATAAATTCCCCGAGGTGGGTATAAAATGATGACTTTTAAATGAAGAAAGAATTAACTGTTTGTTTCTCAGTGCCCACAATCCTTTAATACTGTCGTGTCTCGTTGTTAGCAAGCAACCCGATAAAGATAATGAAAGATTGTCATGAAGTGTTACTTTTACTTGATTTTAGCCATCAAGATATCTTTGTTGCTGCAACTACTCATAATAAGTAGGCCCAATATTTTGTTTTTGTCTTTGATTTATGTGACCTACTATCTCTCATCATGTGTCCCCACTCTGCAAAAAACAGAAGTATACACACAGGCACAGATAATTCAACTGCAAATTTCATTTATCCACATCTCCTGATAATTTACAACCCAGCCTTATGAAGCAACAGCCCTATGTCTGATGATTTCCTTCTCCCTGTTAAGGTTTCAATTTGTCCACCATCAGTACTACCCACCATACAGTAGTACAAGCCACATCGCAACTGCACCTGTTCATTAATGTTTATCAATATTACTGTCCAGGAGGACTTCCATTTACCATATACCCTATTTTCTCCATTTTCTATTGTTACCATGGAAACATAATACAACTTGTGCAGCAGGGTTCTCCCTTTCATGTGCCTTCACATAATCCTTTTGGATATTTTAAGAGAGAAGTGGCCATGAAACATGGAAACTGTTGCGACAGTTCTATCAAATTATCCAATTTGCAACTTCTCAGGTTTCAAATTAATTACGAAGGGGTCCCATGGGCACCTGGGGGTTACTCAGCAGCTATGGCCTCCCGCATTACCCCAGTCAATACAATGGTGAAGCCACATGAAACAGGGTATGTACAAGCAGCTTTGTACAGTGGGACATAAAATTTTCCTTTAGGATAAGAAAAAGAATAAAAATGACACAAAGGACTGAGTTGCAGTTGTCTGAATGATATTCAAGAGTAGGTTTGCCAATGTATGTGCACTGACCCTAAGCTGAACTTCACTGGTTACATATTTGGAGGGATAAGTGGGGGTGGGTTGGCTGAGAGGGAAAAGAAAGCACCACTGATTAACATTAAAGACTTTCTGTCTATATGTAGACTATCATGATCCTTTCTGGGAGACAGCAATTTACTTTTTCAGATTTGTACCTCATTCCTTTGATTTTGAAATATAAATCCATATTAATCTCAGCATGTGATGTTACTTCTGAAGATGCACTACTTTATTCTGAATCACATTCCCAGTGTACTGGGCATAACTCAAGCTTCTTTCGCTGTTAAGAGCATACTACTGATGTCTAGGTAAAATAGCTTTAAACTTCGTGAGAGTGCAGCCAAAGCCATTTAAACTTGGTCCCACCAGCACAAATCATGGCATTACTGCACAGTTTTGTCATGATTTAGAGAATCTGTCATGCCGGCCATAAACCTGACACAGCCAATCTTATTAAGGCAGGTAAAACTTCACAGATAATGCTCACGACTAGTAACATAGGGAACGTGAGAGACGGCACCACAGCCAAATTCTTTCTGCTTGTAATCCAAATTTAGCTCCAGTACCAGCATCTTCCTTACAAGCTGAAATAAATTCATGAATCCTTTCAGCAAGATACTTTAAATTGCTTTACTTTTGCTGCATTCTAATTTTCACTCATTTCACTAATGACACAAAAATGTGAAAATAGAAACACGGCATATAGTACTGAGTTGATCAATCTCAAGTTGGCATCAACCTTAACAAAAAGACCACATTTCTTGGCAAACATCGATCTAAAGACACCATAATGAACTGATTCTCTGACATTGTGCAAATGTTCATTAGTCTGCCCTGATGATGGATCCCACACTAGACCATCCCCCTCAATGTCAGGCTACCAGCCAGCAGTCTCCAGTTCTGCATGCCACGGTATGAGGCACACCTTGGGTTTGACAGCTGCATAGATATACACCAATCTAATTGATAAAGACAGCCCAGAGGTATACCATATTGGTCTGACCCTCTAACCCTTGCACCTGCCCAACAATCACACCCATAACCTTAACTCATCCCATTCTAGTCACTTGTTTCTTTGCTTATTTCCCTGGATTTAAGATGAACTTTGCATTTCTATTCTTCACAAATTGAGCTTTCAGCAGCCTTATTGGGGGGTCAGCATGTTCAGTGTGACAACAGTGGGCTTTTGTTTCCCCTGGCAAGGCAGCTGCAGCATGACTTGCCAGGAAAAAGCAAAAACCACAGACTGAGGCCTTTGCCAATGAAGTAGAGAATGAGTCAGATACTGCAGGGTACAAAACATGCCAAGACCAATGCTGTCCTGACAGATTAACTGCCACAATTTTTTTGGTCAAAATAAGCAGCTTTCATGAAGGTTTCTCAGGATTTCTCCAACAGGGAGTTCAGTTGGAAGTCAGAATCTTTCTACCACGAGCTACAATGGTCTCCGATGGCCAATAATCTGTTATTTAGCAAGAAATTACTCCTTAAAGTTCAGCACCCTGAGATCTTCAGCCCAGTGTACCATCGACTGAGCTGCATCCATGGGAAGTCTTTGATAGTTTTGTATCATCCTGGTTTTATCTTCTTTCCATCCACACTGAAACACTAGTATGACTTCTTATCATCACCAGCTTCATTTTCAACCTGGCTGCAGATAAGCAACGGTCCAAGATCAGTCTCCTCCAAGCAAAATGGAGGGTTCTGTAGAGAAATCTGACACCTCAAAGACATATCAGATAGAAGAGCCGCCGGAGCTGCTGTCTCTCAACAGTACAAGAACGGCTGATTAGGGGCTAGCATTCTGCGTAGCCAATGCAAGAACGAAGCCATTCAGCTTGTGTGTGGTCTCTGACCACTGTTTCACGATATGATAGGTTTCCTGCACCATCAAGTGCTACAGTGTAAACACGTGTGGGTCTGTAGCTATACCAGCAACAATTTGTAGGTCACCTTTTCAACAAGTGTGCCATTTCATGCACCACTTCATCCAGTTTTCATACCTGTTGGCATATGTCCTAGGTAAACAACAGGCAAGGTTTGACAGGGGCATCCCTGACATATGGTTACTTTTTGATACATGCAATCATCTGCAACACTCTTGTTCCTTTGTGGCTGTCCATGAGACAGCTGATCATAAAAAAAAAAGCTGACTATGTAACGCTCATAGGAGTATCAGTACACATTTATTCTGTGTATGAACATGGCATCCATTTTTTTTTGGTCCACGATATATGTAGAACGCACAGCAAACAGACTTCTCAGTTCTATATATTTAGCCCCACCCAACCCAACCCCCCATGTTTACAACACTTCCAATAAAACAATGTACCACAGTGCATAAAACCTCATTTATGTGACTTTTTTTTGTTTACCAACCATAAGTCAATTTCTGAAAAGGACACAAGTTTTCCCTCTATCCACAGCCCCTGAAAGATGATATTCTGGCTTCTCCCCCTAATACATTGAGATGGATACAAACAAGTGTTGCTTACCTGTGTCTGGACCACCATCTTTGCTGCGGAACTGCTGCAGCTTCTTTTCCAGCTTCAGTTGTCTGCGGCGCCTCATGACTGCCTCGGGATTGGATATGCTGCGAGTGAAACTGGTCTCTGGCAACTCATTGTACAGTTTCTCGGCTGTGGACGGACTTTCGTTTTCTTTCCCTGTAAGGCCTTTCAGTTTAGCCTCCTTTTCTTTCTTTTTCTTCTCTTTCTTTTCACGTTTAGACAGTTTCCTTTTAAAGCCTCCAACTGGTTCAACCCCATCGAATTGTACTCCATGAATCTGGAAGGCAAGCATACATTTAACCCCACTTCTTTTTTTCCGGGGGGAGGGGGACAGGAAAACCAAATCAATGACCCTCTTTGACAAAAAACTTCAACTCAGTGTTTTCCTTTCAAACATAAATTTATATAATGCAAATGCACAATATACACAAAGCATAGGGTTGGGGGTTAAACAGGGTTAGGTCCAGTGTTTGTTTGGTTTTTTTTCACACAAATAAACCTAAAATTTTATTAGTTATAACAGTTTGGCCTAAATCTATGACATAATATTTATTGGCTTGGGGTGTTTTTAACAGGATATGCCTAAATCTGATAAGTTTTGATACCAAATAGGCCTAAATCTGTGATAAAATACTTACTGCAGTGGTGGGAAAAGGGTGTTTTTAAACCAGGGCTCGACAATTTTTTAAAAAATCACTTGTCCGCAGGGCAAGTAAATTTCAAAATCCACTTGCCCGTATACAAAATCCACTTGTCCTGATCAAACTTCTATAAACATCGTTTTTTTCAAACACAATGCTAAGGCCTACACAAACCATTTACCCTAAAATATATTTGCCGCGTATTGTCGCTTGCAAATTCGCACAAAAATGTCAAATTTTACAACGATTCAAGCTGCAACTGTTCGACAGTGAAACTGGCAAAACATTAAAAATACAAATTAAAAAAGTAAGCTATTTGCATGGGGTGACTAACGATGAAAAATACATTGTAATTTCTGGGACGATAGGAGTCCGCATCCTGGTTAAACTTAAATAACGATTAAAATAGTTGCATTGGTTTCAGGATCCTTTCTCGCTGCCTCTGATGCCGTGATTGGATGCATATCGTTTGCGTACCTACCATGAACGCTATCAGTACATCGTAGTAAATTTGCGTATACAGTATTGGCAAGTTCCTCACAATAAATGGTGTTCTTAAATCGAATTCAAACGAAAATTTTAATACTTCAAATCAGAAATCGAGCGTGCGCACCGTCAACATCTTTCCTGCAACTTTACACAAACAGCTGCTTTGGCCATGTGGCCTGACGCACAACACATCACCCGATTGGTCAATTGAGTCACATGCAAAAATGAGCCAATTGCGGCTCGTGCTGCAGTGTTTTCATCATGGCTTCCGCCCAGTGAACATGTGTGAATATGCCGTAATTTACGGAGGGAACACACAAACGGGAAGCTTTTTTTTTTTTTTAATTGCAGCATGCGAAAATAAAGATTCCAGTGTTTATAGCAACAATTATATGGAGTCACAGGCAAATACGCAAAGGTAGGGGGATAGAGAAAAATGCCGAATGCATGACAGATCAGTCAGCATGATGCTCCGTTCACCGTAGATTACTCCACGCAGTCACTTGCGTGTGACTGGCAGATGTCTGTTTTGTTTGGCCGGGAAGTCAACTTGCGGCACCATTACATGATCTCTCCAACACTTTCAGAGCCCACCGATAAATTGTCTTTGATGCTAATTTGCTCAAGAATTCGCCATGCAAGTTTTAAAATTTTTTGATGTTCCTTTGTCATCGTTCGGGCAGATAAGACTGACGGTGAGGTGCTGTGACCTTGCACTGATACGGGCGAAAGCCAATACGCCCCAATGTATGACTGCTGGTACCTTTGATCTCGTCGTCGTATGCACGCAATAGTCAAAATACCTGCTTGTTTTGACACAAATCAAGTAGGTAGTCAAGTCCTGTTGAATAAACCTGCTGACCATGTAATTGTTTAAACCTTAATTGTTTACTTTAGGCCAGGGGATTATCATCACCTATTGCGCATTGACGTCCCCACGCACATGCCTGCATTGGTGTTTATGTTCTGTTCACACGGACCACAGTAATCGCCAACATATACAGAGTCGCGAAGGCTCTGACTGCTCATCATTATGTTGCCGTGCATGCAAACAGACGTAATTTCAGTCCAATTAAAAAAGAAAAAATTAGCTTGTCCGCATGACAAGTTGAATTTGAAAGTCACTTGTCCGAGAAGAGCTTTAGCTTGTCCCGGAACGTCAGATCATAGGAATTTTTGCACCCTGTTTTAAACATATTAAGCTTTAGTTTTGATTTCAAACAGGCCTAAGTCTGTGACAATACTTACTGGTTGTGTCTTTTCCTCTTCATTTTTGAGAAGGAACCTTCCCTCTCTGTCGTCCTGTCCCCAGTTCAGCTGGACCAATAGTGGTCTTTCCAAATCATTTAACCGTCTTTCCTCTGCAAACAAACAAAAAATTATTAAACTGCTTTTTCTGTCAATTAGAAGCATATATTTCAATTTGCTGATATATGTTGGACTCCTCAAGATAACAATCCATTTCTACAAAAGTTGATCTTGCACAAAATCATGTGCATGTATAAGTTGCAACCTTTTACCCTGTAGCCTTGACAAATATTGATAACCCATCAGACATCTCTCAGATCAGTTTTTCGTCACAATCACATAACGCATGTACTTGCACATTTTTAAACATAAGCACGTTATTTAAAACGATTCTGAAAATGAAATCTGCGTGAAACTGCATGTAATATTCCACACCCTTGGTGAACACACTTCTTGGCCCACAATGACACCATGACCTCTTGGACATTTCACTCAGCATGTTTCAGGGCCTGCTTGTACTGTCTCATCGTTGGACTGGAACTGCCGTTTCTTACCAGCGTATGTCCAGCGGCGGCTACCTTTGCCCTGCAGCCCCACTGACAATCTCGGGCACCATTTGAGCATCTAGGTTCCAAGCTGCACAAACCTCCAAATTTTCACACCCAAACTTAATAAACCCCGATCTGGCAGGAATGGGAGTGTAACTGAAGCACGAGGGTTCACGAGATCAGAGGTGCTGCACGACCAAACAAAGCATGTACCTGGCCAGCACCTTCCCTCTTATTCTTTCTGCTTGCTCAACAAGCACTCCGTGAATTTATTACTGTTGTCCTGGGATGACTGCTTGAAAGACACTTGCCGAAATATTATCCTTGTTTAAATAAATAGCATGCCACTATTTTTTTTTTCCACCCCATGCTCACTCAGATATTCAACATATCTCAGAAGAGATGCTGTCAGGGGGCCATAATTGTCTGGGTCACGTAGCTGGAGAGATCATCAGCAGAACAGATTGAAATGTGTGAGAATGAACTTAGCAGATGTCATATCAGTTTGGGGGGTGTCTGCAGACATTACAGTAAACAAACACAGCTTATTGACCACAAGACGTGTTGACACCAGCAGGAACGTTAGATGCCTAATACAATCCATTTGTATCCCAAAGCAACAATCAAAACACCACCAAGAAATTTCAGTAATAGCCACTGACTTTTGCATGTTTTCATAATGCACATGTTTCTAATTCACGGCTGTATTTTTGTGAACACAAAGAAACTTAACTCTTTCAGTGCCCAACTTTTGACTGAGTCAACAGCTTCCAACAGCTTTTCTCGGAACCCACTGGGCGCAATGCACCCAATGTGCACCAAGAAAGCTGTTGACCTGGGGTATTCTCTCTGGAACTATAGGTGTGTACTGTTACTTGAATGAAAGGTCTTTTTACAATGAATACGAATCTGGCATCCGATGATAATTCAGACTAGTTTGACTTATGTAGATCAACTGTAGTTGTGATCGGCACTGAGAGTTAAAATACTTTCAGGCCTATACAGCCCAGAAAAGACCAAAGTACAAATTTACTGGTGGATTAAGAGGTTAAGTCAAGGGCAGAACTTGTATTTGATACGTCTTTCATGTGTGCTGTATCCAAATGATAATTGAAAAGCCTTTTCATTTATCCATAAAGGCAAATGATTTCTATATATATGGATGAATGCTGAGCGTGTGATTGGTTGATCCAAGTAAAAGACCAACATAATCAAATGTAGACAGTTCCTGAACTAAAAAGGACAAATGTATAGATTAATAGTACATGCAGTGGCAATTTATAACTAACGACCGCCTTAAAATGCCTACACATGAACTCATTTCACACTCCTAAATCCTGCAATGACCATCAAGGGCATCTTTGGGGGTAGAAAATCAGAATTTGTTAGTTTCAGGCACAATTTTGATAGGGGAAGTACCTCCAATATTGATGCATCCAACATATTTTCAGCATGACTCATTCATTTAAGAAATCTATTATGTCATTATAACAGTAAGGTGGTCAGGAATGTCCTATTGACACTCCATTTATAAGATTAAAATGTTAATTATTTTATAGTATGCACTTTGCTCCAACACAAGTCACATTTCACAAAGTCTTTCATGGTTCATCATAACCATTTACTATTTAAATTTATTCACTTGTTACACGCACAAATAAAATTTGCTGAATGTTGATAAGAGAAAAATAACCCTTGCCCTCACTTTTGATTCTTTTCTCACAATATATGCAGTTGCAATCTGTCTGACGAGTCATGTACACCTTATCTAAACGAACCTGACCCTAGGTGAAGAAGACAGGTTTTCCCGGCAGGTGCCTCTGCAGCTTTTCTATGGGGATTCCAACTCAAACAAAAGAATGGGGCAATGCTTCAAGTTGATCCATGAATTACTTTTGACAGGTCTGAATCAAAGGTTAAGTTCAAACTGTGGCCATATGTTACTGTCTATCACGGAGCTTAACCATATGATTAGTACACCCTGACAGAGAAAATACCCAGAAAGATATGGCTGATTTTAAAGATGCCTGGTGACTCTGTCAGTGTCTTAAAATCCAAGAGCCTGGATACATGTGGCGGTCTTCAGATAAATTTATTGATCTATCCCATGGTTTTATGGGTATGTCAGCCACCCTCAACTGTGTTGATTAGATTGGCAATGATCCATTAAATGGAAAGACTCATTTTGCTTGACATATGTATATTACAATTCATGCTTTAAAATATCCAGAGTTTGACTTTCAATTTTTATTTTCCATGGCCCAAACATCAGTAAATTGTATCTTCAGTTATGGTCTAGATCAAAGGACAGTCAAGAATTTCTTTGTGGTAAAGATTTCAATATCTTTACAGGAGAGGTCAGCAAGGGTATCTGTGGACCTCCTCTGACCAGATGTGGCAACCCATTCATATCAAACAGGTAAATTCTGTACCGCTCCCCCTTCAGACTATGTAACGGGAAGCTGACTTTTTGAGTCAGAAGAAGCTTTGCTGTCAACTGATGATCACTGATCGGCAGTCATCTTTTGACTTGAGCTATGCCCTCATTAAAAGAGATGATGCTCAATTTACTATATCTCATCACAAAGTTCACCCACTGACTCTTTCACTCCCAAAACCTACCAAAGGTATCCCTGAGAAAGCCTAACGCCAGCTTTCAATTAATGTCTCTGCTTAAAAAAATGGTGATATTATGCTCCATGATATATTTTATTTCTGGTAGATAGGACCCCCTGCTGCCAAAGACAGCTACCTTGCTTGGTGCAGGTTAAACGCAATACCAAGCGGGGAAAAAAAATCAACAGCTGCCATGGAAACTTCACTACATCTTTTTGGAGTAAGGTACTGTGACTCAAAAAATGGGTTAAACTGAGTCATCAGAGGTAGATTCCGTCTGCTGAAGAAAACCTGGAATCAAGTTTCTTCAGGAATGAGGCATCAGCCAGGCACAGCAGACAGACACACGTCAATGACAGTCATACCAGTCTTATGTCCAAACATCACCACTCACCGGGACAGATCCAGCCTTTGAAAATCTTTCGCCAAAATTGGAAATAAAAGCAAAATTCGTGGAAAGTTCTACCAGCGTCCTTTATTAATTCCTTTAATAGTGATTTAGCCTTTTGTAAATTTCTTTAGCCAAACTGAACAAACAGTAACATTTAACTAATAAATGGCTGATGATACCAGCAATCCCTGAGTCAATGTGTATATATCTACCACATACTTTTCCAAAATTTTGTAGTTTCGGCAGATAGATACACTGCATTATATCTAAAATCATAAATACTCTATGTCGGAAAATGTATGCATTGCAGCCATGGATGTCTATTTTCCAGGATACAGTACATTTTTCTTTTTGTTATGTTTTTACCAACAGAACATGCATGCACAAGATTAGAATTTAAGGACTATATTCTGTCATGTGCACTGGTCCCTTGTCTCGACAGACATCCCATGATGCAGCAATATCAGCCAGGTGAGATGCATGGTCTCTTGAGATCCTAACAGGTAAATGACATGAGAGAAGACATGGTTTGGGACTTTGCAAAGTGGTCTCTCAAAAGAGTAGTTGGTTTCTGAGGGCAGGGTTGGGGTCTTTGAGACAGGGATCTGATAAATACAGCAGTCTCCCTATTCAAAGACCACCCATGAAAGACCTCAGGTGGACACCACCTGGCCTGACGGACAACTACTTGTTCAAATCAAGTTTACAATCTTTTCCACTGCCCATCCATGACCATGTATTACACTGGGATGACCTTTAATTCTTTCAGTGCCAATCACGACTAACATTGATCTACACTGTACTTAAGTCAAACTAGTCTTAATTATCATTAGGATCCCAGATTCGTATTCCTCTTTCATTCAAGTACCAGTATGCCTGTAGTGCCAGAGAGAATATCTCAGGTCAACAGCTTTTCTCAGCACGCATTGCAATGTGCCAAAATTTAGCACTCAAAGAGATAAAAAGAGGGTAACTGTTTTATCAGATCCCTTGGCTGCTATCTTCCTTTTCAATGTAAACTAAGGAACGATATTTGGATAGCCTCATCCAGGTTCCACTATACCTGTACTTCTAAGTTCCATGGCCCATGAAAGCAGAAACATATATACATACAAACTCGAGGGTCATCTAAAATTGATCCTGAGTATTTGATATGTATGGAAGGCAGCACTGAAATCTGAACTAGGGACCATGTTGGGCTCTCTACTTCCGGACACGATATAAAAAAACCTACAGTGTGTCTGAGTCAGGAATGTAGGTGAATGGATTCACCTTCAGGCCCAGAAAGATGAGTACACACATGTCCTTGCTTCCTACGTGCATGCATATCTGTGCTTGATGAACCATGGGCACCGGAGTGAAGCCACTGTTTTCTTTACCTTCAGGTCATGATCCATGTGTATGGAACAAAACACATATCGTTAGTTTGTATTACATGAGGGAAGTTTCGAGGAACAGTACGTGATCGCTATGTATGGAAAATAATTTCCCCATATCTGGTAGCGGGTAGTTCAGTATTCTGCTGTGTACTAAAAAAAGTCTGAGCGTATTCTAGTCAGGCGTAAGAATTTTTTTCTGCCTTGTGTAGTCCTTGAGGCTAAATTCTGTAGTACATTTGGATGTATATGACAATCAGAAACTTTAAAAGATGGTTTATATGTAAATTGTGAAGACTATGCATGCAGACTTTCATATACTTATCCACAAATATCAAGCCAATTCTGAAAAAAGACCACTCACAGTTGGAACATTTATTTTACTTTCCTGTAACGTACAGGAGCCCTCTAGTTTTTTGTGTGTGTCATGTAGTCTACTATTTCACCTGTGCTATTTTCATTATCTTGATATTTCAAGAGAACGGCCATGATCAATTTGATAATTCTAACAGACGCATCAAAACAACCTCGAGAAAGGGAGATGCACAGAAGAGCTACATACAGGTACTGTTAAAAACCCATAACTGTCAAAAACAAACTTCACTATTTTGCAGCATATACACATATATATTGTATTATTGACACACACAAGATATTAATGCCACACACGATGATCTTGACAAATGATCATAGGATGGTTTGCTGGTGTTGGTCAAAGACTTCTAAGAATGCTGACAGACATTAGTAGGAATTTGCACATTCAATTCTGTGAGCTAACCAGATCCCTGTTACCAATATCACGGAAATGCTGGGGTTCCCCTATTTCTGACTCACTAGTCTTCCAGTTTCAACATGCTCACAGTGCATAATCAAGCTTCCCTTTGTTTGTAATGTAACGGATCTGCTTTAACCCATTCCTGGTCAGAGTAGGGCTCAGCCAATAGCTTTCCTTGGTGCAAATTGGGCGCATTGCACCCAACCCATGCCATGGAAAGCTATTGACCTCAGGTGTGACATCATCAATGGTCAAACATACAAATATCAGCAAAAAATGTTTTCTATTAGTGAGAAATTTAAGTAAAGACATTAAGGGAGACAACAATTTACATGGATCTGGACGTTTTCCAACAATTTGAGCAGGAAAGGGTTAAACCCTTGGGCTCGACCAATTAGGACCAATGTCAACATTTTCCTAGGCATTGTGAAGAAGTTTGCAGACAACCTGTGTCCAGGAAATCTGTTGACCCCACACAGTGGTATTGTGTATGATTTTCAGTTACCCACTCCTTTTTCTAGCAAAAAGACACCTTGGACAGTTGACATTTGACACCCAGGCAATTGAGCTCTGCTTTCAAGGGAAAGGGTTGACACTTTGCTTGCTCGTTTCTCTAGGTCAGGGCTAGGGTTTGAAAACTAGTAGCCAAACTTCCAGTTTTTCTCTAGAGGTAAGACCTATACAGACAAAATCTGTTAAATTTCTGCACTAAAAGAAATTTATGAAAATTTTATTTGCTATTTATATGTATACTACTTCTACAACCCATTTTAAAGTAGCATTTGGGTATGTTGGCTATGCCATACAGATTCTGCAAGTTAGTCAATTTACAGGTCCACCGACAAATTAAAAATATCAACCCCTCTGACTGCCCCATACAATAACTTTAATAGCATTTCTATATCACTCTAGGTGTATACATCTTTTCATTTGTTCCACAATCAAGAGAAATTTATTTTTAAATCAAACAGAACCAAGAACATGACAGTCTGCACAAATACCGCTTACATGATGGCAAAAGGTCTGCTAAGCAGGCAATATGCACTATGTACACTATATGATGACAGTTTTAAAATTTTAAGTTATAATGCCATTTCATGAAACCTGTGTACACGTGTCCAATCTGCACACACAATATATATCAGTAACTTACCCCCATTAACATGGACTTCATACAATGCATATGAAGGCATGGAAAGCATACGCATGTCTGGACGAAATTTTTCGACCAGGATATCGAGCACATCCCTGGTACTTGCTGTGCTGGACACCCTGATGCATTTGGTGGCAACTTTAGATCCAGCATCTTGGAAGAAGAATCGCATAACACCATGAAATTCCAGCTCCTACAACAAAACAATAAGGACCACATGACAATGATTCAGATAGCTCCATTGAGCTCAGCATATATTTATCTTGTGTAAGTTTTACAAAGTTACGCTATCTATAGACAGTTGATACAGAACATCAGGGTTTCCGTTAACCCCCAAATGGGGGTACATTACCCTTTCAAATCATGAAATTCCCCCTCAGCAAAATTCAAAGGGTCCCAACTTCCTACATTTTCTTTCTTAACTTTGCAAAATAGAGCTAAAAATTTGACTCTCTTTCAGGGACCCTCTGAAAAAATTCTTAAAGAAAACACTGGAACATTCTATTCTGTTGTTTGTTGCAGCACAATTTTACCTCTGGATAAAGTTTTACATTTGGATGTACATGTATATAATACTCAAGCTGTAAGTCTGCAACCTTGTCAGCAACATCTTGGCTCACAGTTCATGTAAATATATCCATTTACTTAAACCCTGTGACAGTGTATGAACAGAGTTCAAAGTTACATACATGTTGTACATGTACGCTTGTCCCTCTCCAAACAAGAGTCCAATCTACCAATCTTAACCCGTATAGCACTGATTTAAGATAGGTTAAACAGCTTTCCACCGGGCACTTTGTGCCCAAACTGTCCGTAGGAAAGCTGTTGACTAAGATTACTTTTTGCTTCAGAGTAGGCTTGCTGGTATTTGCATGATAGGTATCTTCATGAAGAATTTGAATCTTTTAACCATTATGTTTACCAGCAATGACAAAACGACTATAGCCCTGATCAGCCCATCAAGGGTTAACAGTCATGGATTCAGCTTGTAATCCCTAAATGCTACCATTTCCAGGTATGCCCAACTGTCTTGAAAGATCCTGCACACATACTCTGTATTGGCACTGTGGCAGATTTCACTTCCTTATATATGATCCAAACCCTTGCACTGGTGGAATTGTTAATTCTTAAAATATATCACAACTAAGTTCCTTCCACAATACAATAATATGATGTTATATTCTATTAACACTGGGCAAATATTTATTGCTTTTTTACACATAAAAACTATCAAAACAGGTCTTCATTCATGAAAAGGCGATGTAGTCCCATTGAATTTTTGGTCACTTATTAATACAGATAACTATGCAGGTGTTACAATAATTGTGTCTATTAGATACACTGCCTGGGATGGGTCCATATTGGATGCTGTCAGAAGGGCTGGCAAATGTATAGCCCTAAATGTCACTAACTGGCCCAGTGATTCACCATCCAGCCATCATACCCACTCAATATACACCTGAACAGGTGTCACATACATGTATAGGCAATGCAGTCATCTAACACCCCAGGGCATTGACACACATTCATGTAAGAGAAGACCACTACTTGTCCAGGGATGCCCTCATTTGACTTATGGACTTTCTGTTCAACATTACCTGAACATGGGAGAAAACACAGAGATTCTTTCATGACCTGCACTGGATCCTTATAATTATGAGGTGACAATCATTTCACTGACACATTCACATATATGATCACTTTGAGAGTCAAAACTGCATTACCATCATTTAATTAAAAGTTATAACACGTTTCTGTGTCCAGTTTCTCCCTTATGACTTGAGCAAGATACTTAACACTCCCTGGCCATATCAAGAGGATTGTTACAGCATGAATTGGCCAATCATGCCATTAGTCTGTCTTAACATGCACGCACTATCACCTGGGCAGAATCAAGGATTCCTTGACCTACCTTTGTTATGCAGCGTTCACACTACCTTGATTTTATTCTCTGAATTAACGTTTGCATTTTTGCACATTCGAAAGACACCGGCAACGTGCAGCAACGTGCGTCCAGACTGTTTACCTGACTTCCAAAATAAATGCGGATGGATCGTTCACACTGTAACATTTAACTTTCGGATTCACCTACCAAATTGGTGGGCTTGCACATGTTCGATATTCGGCAAACATGCACATTTTGTGTTCACACATGCAACAGAACTTGCGCAAATAGACACTACCAGTTAACATCCCCCAAAATACCACCTCCATCAGTAGGTTTTGCTTTTGGAAGCGACTTGCACATTATTAACAGATTGCAGAACAATTTATGCTAGTTTCAATGCTACTTTTGCAAGAATTACCAATAAAATGTGGTAAATTTTATCAGTGTGAATGGGGCTTTATTTTAGCAGTTTTCTTGTAACCATATCATACATCATGCATGTATATTTCAAGTTACCCTGACAGAATAACTGACTTTTACATCACGCTACACTACTGACAGGTGGCATGGAAACTCAATACAGTGAAACTTGTCTCACAAAGATCATCCTTAGGGGTAACCAACCTGTGGTCTCTCAAGACAGGTGGTATCACATAAGAGGTTAAAATAAGATGAGAAGAACATGGCCCATCTTGAAAAAAGGCACTGCTTTGAGACAGGGACCACCGTATGGTTCCATGTTCTGGCAATATTTAACATGCAATGTGCGTCTTAAGAGACACATCTCAAGTAGGTCCCTCACAACATAATGTTTCATACCAAAATGTCTAACAAAATTTATATATATGAACGTACTGATGCATAGGACTCTTAATGTCAAAACAGGTTTTACTGTACATGTTTATTTACGGGTACCTGTAAGAATGACTTGCATATACCCAAAGTGTAAACAGGTAGAACCACATCAGGTAAGCAATCTGTCAAAGGGGGTTAACACAATTACCTTGTACTTGCTACTTGTACTTTTGAGATGCCCCTCCACCCACAAAATGATTTAGAATTATTAATTACAAATTGCAGTTCATTATCAGCCTAGAGATGTTTAATGTTCACTCAACAATGGCTGGATATTATAAAAGTGTGCACCAAATGCACTTTTCCTTGGCATTGTGCATTCTATTGTACACATATAACTGTAAATTAACAGAATACAGATTTTTTTTTGGGGGGGGGGGGGGTATCTGAGTGGCAATTCCCAATGTTTTTCTGCTGCTGGCTTCTGCCACTGGTACCAGCATATAAATGTATGCACACAGCTTTTACTTATGTCACCAGCTGTTTCTGATCAGCTCATTCTAAAGAATTGTGCATGTGCTGCCAATATTCAAATGTGAATATAATCACCAACCGTATGGACACATCTAATCTGGATACCACAAAAAGAAGAACAGACCTCCAAATTTATCGACATATTTATGGTCATTTTCAAGCCATAGTTTATACATATATAGTCATCATTTTGAAAAAATTCATATATTTATTTACTTTGCACATGCAGCTAGATTTGTTAAAATTTGTGCAACAGAAATATGAAACATACTTGTCCAATTGCCTTTATTCATTGCTAATTCATATTGCTTGTAGCTGGTACACCTTCAGCCTATCAGAATTCACTACGATGCTATCACAACTGTCATCTGACATGTCTGTTCATACTGGCCTGCAGTTTGTTACAGTACCATGCCATTTTGATATGCTAAAGCCTTCGTAGTTTTCTTGTACACGTGATACATCAGTAGTCCCTGTCACGACAGACCCCTGTCGTGCGAGACCACCCTCTCATGAGAGATTGCTTTTCAGATTCCCAAGTCCTACACTTCCCATGTTACTTTACCCTGTCATGAAAGACCACCTGTCTCATAAGACCACTCTTTTTGTTGCTTTAGGGGTGGTCTCTGGTGACAGGGACCACTGTACTGTAAGTAACTACTGAATGGTGCATACAGAAATTATGCAATATCATTACCTTTCCAGTACAGTGGTCCCTGTCTTGAAAGGCCACTCCAATGAGGCCACCTGGCTTGAAAGACCACATTTCACAGGTCCCTGCTGCTTTACTTTCCATCTTATTCTACCTCTAATGACAGGCCACCTGTCTTGAGAGACCCCTTTTGGGCCTGCCCTTCGGGTGGCCTCTGGAGACAGGGATCACTGTATTTGGTCCCATACATAGGTGCTCTAGGTAGACCTTCTCATGACTGTGTTTGGCATTCTTGCAAAATTGCAACACACTTATTTCACATTGATTACATAAAATGTTCCTCTACAAGAAATTGTGGGTCCACAATGCAGTCTGGTGGCTGTACAACACGGTAAACCTACCCGCCCATGATAATTTTACTTAGAATTTGCCTGGAATTATCTGCCAGATCTTTATTAGGGACTTCTCTTTTCATAATGGTATCCAGGCCCTTTTTGTAGACACGTGTGGAGGGGTTGGGGTAAGTCAGGACTTCCCACAACAATTAAATTCTATTCCCAGCCTGGTTATTCAGGCCAACCACAGCCTTTCTCTCCCATGTTTTGTCTGGGGGACAAAGGTGAGTGTCCGAGGGCAGGGATGGAGGACACCATGTCTGCGTGGTGGTACACCTGTTGCATTTCCATCTCAGCTCTCAGGCTATTTACAAAGACTATCCTTCCATGGACCACTGATGTGTGAAAACATACACAATGTGCACCATTGTCCCCAGTCACTCACTTTCTTTGATAATGACAATGCATCAGTCTAATGGGTTTCCAGGTAGAACACACTGTTTGGGACCCATGAAACAGAGTGAGTTGGGTCTCAGGAGATTTTCTTTTTTTTTTTTACAACATGATTGTTGATAATAGCCCTGTATCACCTGTTCTTAATTGCTTCACTTGGATCCCCAACTTCCCAGTTTCGATTTCTTCCTTCACAGAAACAAAAAGTACTTGATGTATTATAAGTGCATCCTACAGACAAACCACAACACAGTACCATTCTCTGTTGACCCCCATAATTTCTAAGACACAGACATGCTCACTGCTTCCAAAGCAGGCCCAAAGCTCCATGCTGTTAACCCCGCAGTAGCAGCAGTAACAGGGAATTTGATCTGCTTTGGAGGCAAACACTGTGAATGCAACAAGGATTGGCGCAATCAACAATATTTTCAATGTTTCAGACATAAACATAAGCGTATACATGTATGTAAACATGATCAAAAACTCAAAAAAGTTGTTGTAAACCTGTTTCTTATATTCCCTTTTTATTTTTAAATTTACACATGACAATCGAATTAAAAAGAAAGGTACATGTATGTCAATTTTTGTATTTCAGACATGTAACTGAAGTCCAAATATTTTTGGACATAACTGCTAAGGAACTTACGTTTAATACTATTTCATCCTGTTTTCTGAAATCAGTTTTGTGGCATCAGTGAAATGCACACACATAAAAATATGCCAAAATTAAGTGAATTTACAGTCTTCAGCTTCCTCTTATCCACAGAAAAGTGTTAAAATAACAGTATAGGCAGGTAATTACTGTGTGAACTTAATTTCCCAGAAATAGTAAAGGCTGGTCACCATTTCTGTGCCCTTTATTACGGCATCACCATTTGAACTATAAACCACTCCAGATTATAAACCTTACCACAACAGAGTGCTTTCGTTAAGACACCTGCCCTTGGGTACATAGATCAATGACAGTCCAAAAAGGCCGGACATTGTGACTGTAGTGGCCACAAACACTGGTCCCAAACGGCACATGCTTTCAAAATGTCATATTAATATCACATAAATGGGCCTTACAATGTCAAACTGGCCAATGTGGGGCTCACAATGACCAACATATCCCCTTGAGGGAAACACAAGGGCAGCCAAAATACATATTTGTTCAACATGTCAGCACTGCTGCTTGTTCTATCAACTATTTCATGCTGCATTGGTTCCCAGATTTGTGACACTTGGGAATGCGGATTTTTGTTATCACTCTTGTGAATTTTGCAATCAATAAGCTGGTCTTAATCTTGCTCGGGCATGCTAAGTTGAAAACAAATATAGTGCTACCGATTCCGTGAAAGTATGCATCTGTTATTATGAAAGAATGTGAAATTGTTATCCTATATACATGGTTTC
Organism: Hermodice carunculata; assembly: GCA_964020975.1. Classification (NCBI taxonomy): domain Eukaryota; kingdom Metazoa; phylum Annelida; class Polychaeta; order Eunicida; family Amphinomidae; genus Hermodice; species Hermodice carunculata. Next base: position 83,924,762 of record OZ026614.1, on the reverse strand, counting down.
AAAATATCGTCTATGTGCAAAAATTATAATCAAGTGCCTTCCTGAAAATCTAATGACACCTTTTTTCACCATACATGTATATCATTACACCACCAAATTGAAATCTGTAATGAGTGGGATACAATTTCACAAAATGTGTTTGGTGTGAACACAAGTTACATAAGTTTACAAACAGTTGGCCTGCATGATGGAGATTAAGGTATTCATTATCTCTTATAATAGTTGACTCTTAACCACTTTTGCCATAACCTGTCTGTTCACCTGTCTACCCAGCACACCTGGGATGCTGGACTGCTGAATTTGGCAACCAGCCAGACACAAAAATGGCCTGAGAGTCTGAGATAAGCAGGCAACCTCTTCACATTCCCAGCCAGGTTTTCAACCCTGAAAATTTTTTGGCTCACCTGTATGCATGTGATTGCCCTTTGCCAGAGCCAGTGTTGCTCCCACTGAGTACTCATGCATGTGTGCCAGTTTTTTTTTTTTTTTTAATCCTCTCTAATTTAACCAGTGCAAAATGCTGGGTGGCCTATGTGGTCAAGATACAGGTATGTAAGTACTAATAGTGTTCAACTGACGATTTTTCTTGATCACAGAAAGACAAATGGAATCGCAAAATGACTCATGAAAAATGAAAGTCACTTTAGTGTACAATTCCATGTAATGGGGTAAAACCGCCCGTGTTGCTAGCAAGCAAACTTGCGATATAACAAGTAAACTGCTGTATATAAGCATCCCATATATAGAAACTTCACAAATTTTATCTACCTACAATTTCAATTTTGAGTTTTGTAAATGACATGACTTACATTAGGGAATGCTTCGCCATTAAAGTCATTATTCAAGAATCTCACCTGATTAGGTTTCCAAGCTACAACTTGGCTCAGAGATTCATTATGGGAGAAAGTACATATTATGAACAGTGTTGCCAACCCTCCCGGATTCCTCGGGAGACTCCCGGAATTTTATGCCCAAAATACTTGAAAAAGTGTGGATTTTTGACAATTTTGAGTCACCTCCCGAAATTTCATCAATATTTCCCTTCTACATTTCATATTAATTTATCAACCTCCCGTAATTCTACTTTTTATCTCCCGGATTTTAAGTTTGGCAGGTTGGCAACACTGTATGCAGTCCAAACACATCCAAATAAATAAGAGTCAACAGGAAAAAAAGGCTAAACAAAACACTGATCTAAAACAAGACAAAACATGGACATTTTATCTTGATCTGGGTATCATCTTATCTATAATTTTCCCTTTTTTTTTACTATACTGAAGTTTATGGAAAATGCTGAAGCTGAAATTTGAACACTGGTCAGCCAGTTATGGATGGTTTGACTGGGAAAGGAACAAGTGACCCCTGAGAGGACACAAAGCTATCTGACTCCAACCTATACATGGTTGAGGACCATAATTACATAAGATAACAAATCTTAGGGCTGTAGATGGGTTGGTAACCTGGCTGAGAGGCCCAGTCCTGTGGAGCATTAGTGTGACATGGACTTTTCTTCAGACCCTTACACCTTACAAGTTTTCATCCAGGCCAGGGATTTCATTTTGTCTTGTGACTGAACATGATCAAGAATCGTGTATATGGTCTGCCATTTCATTTGCATGGGATCACTCATAGGTCCAGTTCTTCAAATGGAAACACTGTCAGAACTAACAGCACCAAACTCAGATCCCAGATCAAGAGCTCCTTGTTGCACAATGATAAAAACTCTTGACTCTAATGAGGGTTCGAGGAACAGACCATAACTCAGAGAAGAAAATTCATGTAGCTTCTTGCTCAAAGAACACAAAATTGTTGTCCAGCATCCTTCTACAGTTTTTAGGCTCCACTCTTCTAAAAATGCAGCGGAGGAAATTGGCACCATGTGACACATTTGCTAACAAAGGATCAAACTGTTCTTTCACACATCCCTCAATGATGGAGTTTCCTCCTTCAAAGAAGACTTTTGATGCTATCAAACCTTTTGTAATGCCTGTGAAAATCACCCTGTGGTTTCTGTAGTCTGGCCACACATGACTGTCTAAAGGACCCACTGACTGGCAGGTCACTGTGGTCTATCATGGTGGATTTAGGCTTATCATGCCTGGTCTCCTGTTGAGCCTTGAAATATGGCAAAGCATAAATTCTTGCATGACTACAGCCATGATGGACTCAGTCTGATGCATTTCCAGGAGTCTGAAACTGTAATCAATTTGTGGGACTCTTTTTTCTATAAGCCCTTAAGGAGGTCTCCCCCCCCCCCACCTGCATTTGTGAGCCACCTTTGTTTGCTTTCCTCTGAGCTGCTTATATTGAGAATAGTCAGAGAAAGTGTCTATGACATGACCTGACAAGGACCTCCACTAGTGGTCACTTTATGACCTTTCCTCCTTTTCTTTGACATTACTTCTGAAGAACAGTCTGGAGTAAGACTCCACACAACTTCATGCTTGCAAGCAGAGTCTCGCCTTGTGACTACTTAAGGCTCATTGGAGGGGCCAGTGATTATGGTGTTCTCCACTTTACAGACCACTTCACATCCCGCCATGCCAGCTGTCTTCAATAAAACCCCATCTTTTTCAGGGGACCAAATTTTCTATTAGAAACAAGACTGGGACTCTTGAGTACTTCAGCTGTTCCAGATCAATATCAACATTTGGGGAGTAAACTTGAGTAGGTGATATAACCTGTTTGGCTCTACCAAATCAGCACAACTTTGTTATCTAGATGTATATACATTAGCACTTATGTATTTGTATATATCCTGTGTACTGATTGAAGCCTAATAACTAAATTTACTTCAACAAAATATTGAATTGCAACAATCCAAATCCACCAGAAGACCTTCAGTATCCAACTTTGTGACATTAAATATTCAAGCCAAGGAAACAGCCCAGTCAGTTTCAACAAAAGCACAAAGAAAGAGTGGAATTCAAAATCAGTGTCAGTCATCCCCCAGGGCGGCTTCCATTATACAACAGTAGAGTGATGGAAGCTGTCCACCTTAGACAATGTTAATTAGGCCAATTTGCCCAGTCAATGAACCCATCCATGAAAATGCAACCAGTGCCTGTTCAGCATGATGCAAGCCATGAAGAGAGCAATGAGTCTATCAAAAAAAAAAAAAAAAACAAAAACAAAAAAACACAAAAACATTGAACATATATGTATTGCACCAAGTGAAATAGTAACACTTTATTTCTTGCAAGGTGAATTTAACTTTGCCTAATTTTCAAAACCTAATTTTAAGTACATGCAGCATATGACCCGGATAAAATTCAGCCAGAAATTCACTTCTACAATTATAACCACTGTACCACGTCCACTCTTGTACAAAACAACAATTACGGGATCCTATTATGTACTGTTATACACTTATTCTGTCAGTTCATCACTAATAATACACAAACTAACTTCACACATAAATAAACTATAATATAAAGAACGCCTTCAACCCTTGCATGATCTGGAATAATAGAGTTCATAGGGGACCTAGGTGTGGGTTGGACACATATAAACTGCTAATGACCTGGGGCCTGCCCTTATGATGGGTCTAATGTACTAGCAAACATGTTTTCTGTCAACATGAAATTTATGTGATAACATTTTAATTTTACATCTGGGTGACTTGAGATGCCAAGCGTTAAACTTCAGAAAGGTTTGTCCAACATGTTGCAGCGTTTTTGTGATCATGCAGCGTCCACGTCCAGGCAGAGGCCCATGGCCTGAAGTATCTTAATCCACTTCTTGTTCCCCTATCTCCACAGAGATAAAACCGGTAGCAAATCACGCACAGGAATAAGAGAGGATGGACATGCTGAAGTGCCTCAGTGACACTGTCAACATGTTGTAGCACATTGCTACTTCAGCACTTATCTCTCCTTGATAGTGAAACCTGTTTTTCAAGACCTTACAAGACTTAGGTCTAAAACAAGATATACCTCTGTGACATTTTAGTTCATGAAGTTACAATATCTGAAATTTAACCGGATCGACAGCATTGGACCCAGCGAGTATCCATGATCGATCCATGTACATGCTCCAAGCTCTGTACACGGTACCCAGGCTCTGTGCATAGTATTCAATACCTATACTGATCTTTCATAGAAATGTTTCTCCAGATTTAACTATAGGTGTATAATTTTATTCACTGTTACAGAACAGCTGTTGTATTATTGTAATTGCTCTAAGTTGCAATTGCCAATATCAACTGGTTACCCCAATCATAAATTATTCTATTGCTATCTTCTGCAATAGTCAACAATTCCAGTCCTTAGTCTTTAAGTGCATGTTGCATGTTCATGACTGAACATTTCTTATCTTGGCTCCAAATGGGGGACTTCTTCCACAAAATATATTTAACTATCCAAACACCACATGCATCCAAATTAATTAGTGGCCTGTGGTATATGCCTTTAAAAATGGTAAAATTACTTTTAAATGCATGTATGTACAAGCTCACCATACTATGATAGCCTGTGTGTAACATTCATTTTTCCCACCCCACCCCCCACCCCCCAAAAAAAAAAACAAAAACAAAAAACAAAAACAAAAAAAACATTTGACCCATGGTGATCACAAAACACAACTTACACTTGTATGTTAATATCTTGGAAAGTCAGTCGACGAAATGCATTAAAAAGGTAATACACACGTATATCTTCCTTATTGGAAGCTGTTACATGTATTTTGGTCATGCACTTCATTGAAGTGTGCAATATTTTCCACAATACATCTGTATTTCTATTTGCCCGCCAAGTTGACTCTGTGGGCTATAAAATTTTACTGACCCTTTGCAGACAGCAATTTCGTCACCCTCCTACGAAACTGCAGACACTTGAAGCCCTGGCCTAGCAGGCATGTATTTTGTTGAAGAAACTATGACGATAATGCACAACCTGAGCCTATACTATTGGTAATGAGATCCACTGAACCCTTTCACACTGTTATCTTTTATTTATTATTTCCACACCTTTACAAAACTGAAAGTGTGTGGGCATGGCAATATCCTCTAGTTGATGTAATTTATCGTCGATCGAGGTTATGTTCACTTAAAAACAAAATTCTACCCCCTTTTCATTACTAAGGACTACTGAAAAACATTAACCTTCCCATACAAACAAAATCTTTGACATCACCTAAGACACATCCAGAAATTGTTAACTACAAACACATCTACATGGTAGGGGGTTTTCCAATTATGATGTCACATTTGGTGTGAAGGTTCATCTTTGAAAGTATGCATTTAAATTTTTAATATATAATCAAATAATACACGTTTGTATTTTTATACAATTCCAATACAAGCACATTTAGGCCCACCAAAGGCAAACTACGCACCACCACAGATTTTTTTTGGAGTATTTCTGATGTAGTCATGAAAATAAGGTGACATTCAGTACTTTCCATTAAAAAAAAAAACAACAAAATACTTCTGATATGACCCCCTCACTCACTCTCCACCCCTGGAATCGGAGCATTGTTTGGCACTGATCCAGATCCCCTCCTCCCTTCTGTGGTGGTCCCAGGTTAATTATTTACTCTTTCAATATTTACAAGTTTAAGAAACAAGACTACCCCCCCCCCCACACACACACACACAAACCACCACCACCAATACTGAATGCATCCATGGGAGATTTGTTGACTGGCATATTTTTCAGAGGTTGCAAAACAGCTGATTTCAACAATGACGCTGTATGTCAAAAAAATTATACTCATGACATTTTGGAATTTGCAGAATGCTTTGTTCTAAAGCTGTTACACGTCCCAGGCAATTTAAAGCAAAGCGTCAACTATTTTAGCACCAAAACAAAACTATATATTTTAGCTTTTAAAATGCATCAGCATCTGTTGTGTACTTGTACACTCCAAACTGTTTTTTGTTTTGTTTTTCCCTTTTTTCAACTCCATACACTGCCTCATACTATGTCAATGAAGGCATGTAATCACATGCTATGCTTGAACACTCTTTCCAGGGAGGACAAGTTATCTGCATCCATCAATTTTCAGTCCTTTTGTGGGTCACGTGTGTACTTTTCAGTTGAGGATTGCAGTGTGTTTTCTATTCAGGAGACTGAGACAAGGATGCCACACATTGTTCCATTACAGTCTCTACATCTAGTAAAAAAAATTAAAAAAATAAAAAACAAAAAAAAATGAGGACTATCACTCGTGTTCACGTCTGTTGATTGTTGGATGACCTGACAACAGCGTGCAAAGTTATAGATATTATGGATCTGGGACAAACCTGCATAATAGAATTAGGACTTAAAGGCCCCTGAGGCTCTCTTTTATTGTGCATGTTTCATCATATTACATAGCACTGTCTTTTGCAGTGACAGCCACTACAGGCAACTCCACGCTTACCCTCCCACCTATTTTTACTGGGAGTACCACCCATTGTCAAAGCATCCCAGGTACTTCACACCAAACACAGAATTTTCATCTAATGCTTGTTAACCAAATTAATTTGTAATTTGTCCCACGCCTGGACCCAAAATTAATTTCATTTGATCTACAAGTTAGAACACGAAAAACAAATGTTGTAAAAATACATGAACCAACTCATATTGTGAAATCTTGAATTTGTAAAATTAACTTTTTATGGAAATTCTAGTTTTGGAAAGTTCTACAAACTGTTAAGCGAATAAATCAGCGGCAAACGGATCTGAGAATACTACTAGTGTACATATCCGGTCCATTTTGGTGAAGCTGTCTTTGCACTTTGTGGCTCAATAGACAGTAGGGTGCATCCAAACAGACACCGCTGGAACAAAATAAGCCGGTTTGTGATCTCACCTTTGTCGTACAACTCTTGTCACATGATCGAAAGCCCAATATAGGTTATACCCCCCCCCACACGCACACACAAAAACTCTCCCAACAGTCCATCCTGCCAACAAAATTTAAAAAGCAACATTTCCATCCTCAAAATAAGGATTTTCCATGGATGCACGTCTCGGGACTGGATAGCACTTTCACCTGGCAATTCTTGTTTTGCAGGGTGAGTGGCCAAACTTAAAAGAGAGTTGTGCATGGTGCACGAAGAGCAGCTATTTATGCCGCTATCAGCTACTTGTCCCTCACAACAGGTGGCTTTTCAGGTAGGCACACAGGGTTAATTTTGTACAGAGCACTTGTTCCAGACAAAATATCTAGAAGGTTGGAATAATGTGAACAAAAGACAGAACAAGACAAAAATGCAAATTCAACATATCACCATCTCCGTTATTTTGTCAAATTGTTTTCACAGCATCCTGAATTTGTCATCATGAATCACACCTTTTTTTAAAAATATCGCTGCAATGATTTGAGGAATGTGATGACTCGTTCTGTCCCAGTTAACAATCAACCCCAAATACCCTTCTGGGAGACCACACAGACAAAGTCATAACTGACCAAGTGTGACAACCAAAGATGTCGTTTCCATCAACGTAAAGTAATGTGGACTACTCACACGGGGAACCATTGAGAGTCAATGAACCTGTGGGAATATCCGGTTGAGCCAAAGTCCTGGGACAGAAGTATTTTTGAAATGCAAACAATGTTGACCTTTTGTGTTCTATTAAGAGAAATCAGGGTGATTATTCACCTGTAGCCACCCACATATATTCATATGGGTATTATGTGAACACCAATAATACCCAATGAAAGCATTCGCATGGTCTATGTGTTGGGATACTATTCTTTTTCTGGATAATGATGATCAGTGAGGTGATTACAGAAAGCCACATGGTAATCTGTCAATTAACATTGACAGTGCTGCTGAAAATTCAGGTAGTTGTTCATTCAGCTTTAACCAATGACCATGCATAGTCAAACCTGAAACTTTCAACATTTTATTTAAAGAAGGAAACTTGTGTATGTTTGGATTTGTTTTCAATGTCAAATTAACCATCCAATGATTTTTTTTTTTAAGAAGCAGAACTTTTAAAAAAATCAATGATTTACTTGTATAAATTTACAAATCACACCAAGTCACATTTTACCATTATCATCAAATGCTACCCAATTTGTTCCGTAATTAAGAATTATTACTTACTCACAATCAGGGTATTTTCTGAAGCGGTCTGCTATAACACAATGGGTTAGACATGTCACCATCATATATATATATTTGCATCTCTGACAAGCCGTTTATTTATGATCATGGTAATTCTCCTTCAAGCAGTATCAATTTCTTGAGAAAATCTGGCACACAAAAAGACATGCACAATCACAAATTTCAGGTCCAATCGATTCCACTATCCAGTCAATGGGTCTGGGGATCATCTCCACAATGCCTCAGTTTCAGTGTCACCAGGTACAAACATATACAATGAATGTTGACAATACATGTACATGAATGTTCATAGGTCATGCACAGTATGTCTTGACCTCCAGTTTATACCATGTGGAACATGTATTTCATGCAATCAAAGGAAGTAATTTTTAATTTTGGGACCACAGTGCCCAGGTAAGTTTGGTTAACCTTGAGCAATATATGATGTTCTTTACAGCTGTTTAGGGGGCAGGGCAGCTTACATCCTACTTGGCACATGTAAACATTGAGTAGTGAGCAAAATGAGCCCCAGAAAGAAGTCCAGGACTAGAGTATGACAGAACAGAGAACTTTGACAGCACAACTAAATATGAGCAATCAATTGATACTGGTGCATATTTTTTTTTCAGATTTTTATCAGTATTATCTGTTGGCCTACATGCAACCAAATCTCACAACAGTATGAAACTTGAGACAGAAATCAGAGAAAAGGCAGACCAAAAAAAAGGCAAGGCAAATCTATTATAAAAAATCCATTTTTGAGCTACAGAGAACATTGATATCCACACTAACATACAACTTTGCTGCTTGTCCATTTCAAAAACATAACATGCTTTATAGGTTTTGGCCCAATCAAATTCCTTCAAAACCACATACAACCCAAACCTGAGCAATGTCCATAACTTCCAGGTATAAAAGGTACATTTGTAGCAAATCAAAATGAAGCTTCACTGAAAATATGTTTGTCATTACAAAATGCAGGAGTGACCTGGCAATTGAATACCATGATGAACAATCATGTTCTTTTTAATAACAGTCTTACTGTTTATGTCACAAAATATACCAGTTGTATGGTAGGTGCAACCTCGTTACCCAAGGAGTGAACCTATCGCAGAGTCTACATACTGACACTACATATGGCACATCTTCAAACCAAGATCATGATAATGTACTAAACACAGAGGCTACTCAACCCACCTACACGGAACTGTAGATTGCAATACATGATGCCACTGCCTTATAAAGACCAGCTCATCAAAAGCACCTATGACTGGGGGTTTCCCTCAAGCTATACAAGATGACTCACTGGATGTCTGCCGTCCAAGCATGTTGTACCTGCTGACAGGTTGATTACCACAGCTCATCAATTAGGTGGCAGACAGGCACATCTTTGCTGGTATGGAGTATCCTTGATTTTTACAGTACATGTTTGGAGTACAAGTCTGTCTTAGAGTACACTTATACTGATGATCTGTGGTGACAAAACTCAATCTAGCAACATCAAAGGGTCCACAGTACCAATGCACACCTGCAGCTAAAGTTATGGATATAATGTTTTCAACAAATTTCACATATTCACACATGATAACAATTTATTTGTCACACAGATCATCAATGATTTCATAAACTTTAGGCTAAATCAATTGAGTATTTTGAACATTTTCCCCAGTTATGTCAAACATTGTAAATAAAGTCTCTGGTATTTAAGAGGTTGGAATGTTATATAAGAACACGAACTGTTATGAAAACACACTTTCAAATGAATTACTGACATTTAACTCTGACCTTACCATAGTGCACAGATGTTGTATCATACCATGCAGTAAAGGGCCATTGTGAGTACTGGGAAATGTAAAACTATTATCACAAGCCTCGGTTTTGACACCTACTGTTTTTCATAAAATCCACTGATCATCTCTAATCTTATAATTCAATGATCACTTTTTTTTCTCATTGCAGTAAATATACACGAAACTGCTCATGCCAATAAACAAAACGACCTTGAGGGCTCTAAAAAATGTGGAATGCTATTTCAGGAAAAAGAAATATCCTCAAACTCTAGTTTAACATACCAATAATATTAAGCCTTTGTAGCTATGGAATGCTAATCTGCTCAAAGGCATTAATCAAGTTAAATATCTTTTGTGCACTCTTAAATCCCCTATCACTGCTGCATGAACTGTACAAAGTGATTTTCATTCGACCAAGCTGATCTGCAACCTTAGAACTGGCTGGTCAGACAGGAATGTGCCTGGATACAAAGCAAAGTGCCCAACACCAACAGATTTCCTACCTTGATGAAATAGTTGTGTCAAAATTTATCATTAAAGGTGGTTACAATTTATTTAACAATTTTTACTCATTGGTTAAGGTATAGATCTGTCTCCAATGCTATGCTCAGAGCCTTTGACCACAGTACTTCTTTGAAGAGAACAGTTCATCCAAATGAGTTCAGTCTCATCTACAGTTAAATATTGTATTTATTCATTTTAATATAACAGCACCAATGACCATCCTTTGGCGGATTTAAATACCTGATAAATGACAGCCTTCCTCTAACTATGGGTGGCTTTTCCTTAACAAAAAATTCAATATGTGCATCTCTAGGAAGGTTCAATAAGTTTATAGTACATACACACAGTGCTTTTTTACACTTCATTTCATCACAAAAAGTATTTAAAAAAAAAAATCTAGTTCACTTCACAGCAGGACAGTACAATAAAATTCATGAAAATGAAAAGACAAGGCAAGGGCCTGACAGCAATGGTGGGGGCATCATCAGGAACTGTTGTGTTACAGGATGCACTTGAATTATACATGAGGGGGCTACATTTGACGTTGCTAGCATAAATGCCAGCCACTGGGCCTGCTTTTTTAAAAATATGGTCCACACATTCAGGGACATGAGGAATGCAGTGTCAACATTGGCACGTGTCATTCATTGTTGTACTTGTGACATCACCAGTACGGAAAAGCCACTGCGCCCATCAGGTATGCCCTGCAGCTGCAGTGGGGGGAATCTGCTTAAGAATAGGAACAAGGAGGTGTTCTGAGACCCGTGTGGTTGGGGATAATCTGGCACAAAATGGTAACCAACGCTAGTATTATCAATCAATAGTCATGAGAAAGTAAACATAGAGAATAAAAATTTAGCATTATACTTGGCAAGTATACTCACTTTCCCATGAAATTGACAAAAAAACAAAAACAAAAAATCATGAAAAGCATGACTTTCACGCTTTTTACTTTATTCACAATGGAAAAGTATCAGCAATTATTCTGGGCTCACAAATTTATTATAAGTTCATAATAACACCATATATACTCCTGAACCCCCACCCCACACACACTATATGCTTTTGAAGATGAGGAACCGTCCCTTTAAAGACACAACACAACGTAAAAGAAGTGTCTATGTCAGTTGTCGCTTAACACCTAGATTACATGCACTGGATTCCAATCCACATACAGTTCTGATAACTTCATTTAGAAAAGAACTTAGCTGTTTAACAATGACACATGTACAGCTTGAAATCTAAATATAAAGTTCCAATCAGGTCAACCAGTAAACGTGTAACAATGTATTGGGCTATCACCATATTTGACAAGGACTTAACAAGTAAAGGAAGTTATACCCAACCTAATGGCCATGACACTTCACTATCTCTGTCAGTGTTTTTCAATTATTTAAACAAGATTTGCAACAATTCAAACATGCCATGAGACACAGCAATCTTTGTACAGATGAAACAGAACAAAGCACACCTTCTGACAGAACAGCAATAGGGACACAATAAATTTCTGTCACACTCTGTCTAGATGTGAAATTAACCGTACAAATTGTTATATAAACAGCTCAACAGTACTGCTGACCTACTGGTCTCTTTCCATCCACAAGAAAACAATCAATGCTCCTGTTTCTCCCATGCCAGTCTCCGCAGCACAACAATGTGAAGTGTAGATATGGAATTACAATCTTATGCATGCTCCACATTCCATTTCCTATTGGGTCATCCACACTATGCATTTGTCCCCTGGCACCTATGCAGTCTCATCATGCATCTGTGCAGTATTGATGCTGACTCTAGACATTTGTGTTGATGGTAAAAAGTGGCAATTTGACCCTCCTTTCAAATTAAATCTGACCCTGGCAACACTGCTACCCTACTAGCACACTTCTGACATGTCAAAAACTTCTGCTGTGTTCAAAACCTCCCAAAAACAAGATTCATGACTTGTGTAAGGTATATGCTATAAAGAAGGAATGTGACACTTTTCCCATGTATTGTCACATCACATACATGCTTAATAGCTGAATCATGTACATGTTGTTTGGACAGATAAGGGAAGTGCTATATAATTGTATCAATATTTCCCTTTAAATGAATTGACTGAACAAATTTGTTTGTTATGTAATCCCTTTCATTTGTAAACAAATAGCCAATATGAATTTTCACAAATGAAGACAACAATAACAGTTACTCAAAAATTCCACAACACACAAGTCCCACTCCCACCCAAGGTTCCTGATCATGTCAGTAATACACATTAACTTACAACAGTCAACAGCCTGTTTTTAGTAGTCTGGTCATCCAGATAACACACACACCATCAGACATTAAATTCTAACAGCTGAGGATGATGCTGACACCACATATGACAAAATATTAGATTGTTTTAGTTATCTGGTATACATTTTTTTTTATCCATGTGGTCAATCTCATTTTATCTGTACATTCACTGTACCATTGGTATTTATAAATGAATCAACCTGTTCAAACAGCATATTATTACGGCAATTCGTGCAAAAACCATACACTAGTGTCTCTGACATTGTGGGCATTAAGATACAAGAATAAACTATCACGAATGTGTGGCCCATTTGAAATATTAGCTTGTAGCGAACTGAAAATTCAATTATATTGTGCGCTGTAGTGTTGCAGCGAGTGGTTTCAATTTTTTTTTCCCTTCTCTGCTGTCCTGAGCACATGCCTTTCCCATCTGTCACTTAACTACCAATATCAATGCTACGTATTCACCCTAGTCACACTGTATACATACGACTGGCAAAAAAATAATGATACAAGTGCACTGGATATAACAGCGGGGGTCACTTCTGACTTCAGTCCCAGCTTGTTTTGATTCTGTGACAAGGGGGCCGCCATATTGAAAATGACAATAAGACCAGCCGAGAACAAGTACCTGTTCACCTATGCCCACTTCTGGGCCACAACACATGTTCTGAAGTTATGATTCAGACACCTTATTAGAGATATGTTTTCAGGACTTGCAACGTCATTTGTGTGACATAAATATGCCGGAAGAAACTAATCAAAACTTTTTGATACCAACCTCATTTGGAAGGCTCAGTTCGAAAAGATCCAAACGGTTTGCATTCCATTCGGTTATTTGGGCACAGAGCCTTTGGTATTCCTCTTGTTTGGCCCTTTGATCCATTTTTTTGGTCATCAAAACTCCCTTGACCGCCGCATATATCCTCTCATTCCAAGTACATCCGTTTGATATGTGTAATTTGTCCTGTAACTTGAGTTAGAAGGGACGGAAATATCCGTACACGGTCGGCGTCATAAACGGCCTTCAGAATTACTAACTGAGCCAATGCGCATGCTCAGTGTATCGGACATTCATTTGCAAATTAGATAGGTCATGGGTCGAAGCAGTTCTGGGTCATGGATCAGAAAAAAGTGTGAGGAGGCACTTGTTTGTGGGGTCTACCAGACCGTTTAGAATATGTACATTCAGCATACACGTGCATTGTTTTACGCTGAACGTATAAACTGAGACAACGCGTTCATATTCCAGCAATGAAATGGCACCATTTCTGCACAGGATAACACTGTCACTCCCCAAAAACGAAGTTGAGCAATTTTCATCCCATTTTGGGTGTGGGGCAAAGGGGTCGTCTCATAAATTATGATGTTTGAAACGGCTGAGGACATTTACACAAAACCTGATTTCAATTGTGCACTTACTCGCAATAAGTAATTTCTTTCACTTTCTGTCATATATACAATGTGTTTCAAGCAAACGCACTGCACCTATATTCTGAATATTATCCAGAAATATTCAGTCTTCAAGGCGACGTGGGAATGATATGAAGTGGGCGTGGTCGCCTCTAACACGTTAAACCGAGCTCAGCATGATAGGGCTCCCAACGTCCACATTTCCGCCGAGTTTGGCTGCCCGTGGACACATATCCGTAGACACAGAATGAAGCAGATAAGCTTTTCAATTTACTCACGGCCTATCACAGTAACGACACGAAACTTATTTTACTGTGCTTTTCGACATATAAAAGGCTTTTCTTGACAAGTTTAAATCTATTAACGCAGTCATTTTGCCACAATTTTTATTTAGTTGTGTCATGGAGCTGCAATAGAAGCTTCATGGTTGTGTGCATACGTGTGTGGAGATATTTATACTTCTAACACCGCTGATATCCTACGTTGCTATCACCGTACATTCTGAGAGTCTCGAGCTTGAAATTGGCCTACAGACATTGAACTGCGCTGTCTGCGGAAGAAGCAGGAGTAGGAACATTTTCCGGTTACAAAATATGATTTACAACCAATTATCCTACTTTTGATACGCAACTACCCTACTTAACGTTTTTGGAAAACAAACAAACAAAAACAAAACATAAACAGGAAAATTCAGTCGGTATGTCTGGCTTCAAGACGCGGTTAAACCCTGTTCAGCCAAAACGTGATGACGGCTGAGTGCTTTTGCAAGGTAATAGCATGTACTTTGCATGGACCCTCTTTCACCCCTCCCCCATATATATATATATATATATATATATATATATATATATATATATATATATATACATACATACATATATATATATGTATACACATGTCATCCAAAACCGATCAGTGAGAAGATTGAAGACATCAAACTGCAAACGTTCATTTCATTTGGACACTTTAAAAACCACGGGCGTATATCCTTAGTTGTGATATGGCAACTCACTTAAAAAAAAGGCGAAGTGTCATATGATTTTTCTACATATAAATTGTTCATGATAATTCGTGCCGAAGGTTGCTGGTTCGAGACCGGGCCGTTCCGTGGTCACAAAGCATAATAGATATGAGTCTTCATCTCAGTTATCCTCCGCGGTGGAAACTTAGAATCAGTAATTCGTGTGCTTTTTCCTGTCTCGAACCTGCTTTACTTATGCAGATTTGAAATCTTGAAATACAGAGAACCAGGAAGAATGACAAGGGGGTACTCTGAAATTTTATATTTATTGATACATTCTGTGTACAGAACAACGGATTCGACTGTCCCAAAGTGTCTATATGTTTTTTCGGTTAAAAAAAATCAAGTTTGTGAATACAAATTACGATAAATATCAATGATGAATGTCAAAATCGAGTCCCTCCGGAAAATAAGAACTCAAGCTGCGTCTTTAACATGTACTGTGTTCATATTTAAGAAATAGAGAAATGAGGCAGACTTTGTGATATGCGCAGAGCTTGACCTTCGCCACCTTTAAAACTGAATGACCTGCATCATTTGACTCATTTTGAGAGTTCTAGACTGGTGAAAAGCGCGACTGTGTGTCCTCTCACATGTAAGTAAACAGTTTAAGGTAAGCGGTATCTTTTTTGAGAGCAAATCTATTGAAATGCACAAGAGAAAAAGTTCATTGAAAATATAACTAAAACTGATGGATGTCACTGGGCGGTGGTCCCTGACTATACTTCAATATCATAACACTAGAGGTCGCTGCATCATGAGCCCATGCATGCCAACGAACAACATGCTGCATTTGTGAGACGACAATGGAGCTCACAGATTGTATCCTATACAACAGGACGAGTAGTTATCCTACCACGATCTAAACAAGAGTAAATGAAACTATAGAACATTGCCATTTGCTTGTTAACAAATCTGTGTGCCTAGAAAAATTTTAAAGATGGCCTTATTCAGTATTTATTTATATATATTTATTTATCATATTATTAACTCCTGCAACAAAAATTGTTATTGAACACTTCGAAAGAGTCATACCTGTGTCACAAACATATAAATTGAAGTTTGAATGATTCCTCTATCTATAATAGTTCTGCAGTTATTCAAGATTTAAATTTTGCGTATTTGTCTAGTTTGTATAAATTTTAATGCTACAACTTTGGTCCTTATTCCGTTGGATGCAGCTATGAAACCAACCTATCAATTAAAGTTGGAATGACACTTATATGTAACAGTTGTGAAGTTGTTCGAGATTTAAATTTTGTGTATTCTCCTAATTTGCATCAATTAAAATTCTACAACTTTTGATTGTGATCAATTGGATGTGCCTGTAGCACAAACCTAGGAATCAAAGTTGGAATGGCACTTCTGCCTATAATAGTTTTAAAGATATTCAACATTGAAACCTTTCAAGTGTCCCTATTTAGCATAAATAATAATTCTACAACTTTCAATTGCAGTTCATTGGATGCGCATATAGCACAAACCTATAAGTGAAAGTTGGAATGGCAAGTGTACCGATACTGGTTTTGAAGATATTCAACATTGAAACTTTACAAGTGTCCCTAATTATCATCAATAATGATTCTACAACTTTTGTTTGTGGTCTATTGGATGCGCCTATTGTGCGAACCTAAAAATCAAAGTTGGAATGGTACCGCTACCTTTAATAGTTTGAAAATTTTCAACATATAAAATTTCAAAAGGCCCTAATTTGCATGTAGCTATACCAATCCAGGTGCGTCATTTCACTACTAGGTCAATCACCATGCCAAGTTTGGTACTTTTCGGAACAACAGTGTCTGAGAAAAACTGAGGACAAAATTCACGGGGAAATAAATTGATAGATGGATGGATGGATTAGGGCATTGATCGGGTACCCGTCGCTACCCGGTTAGTACGAAAAAGTCGGGTAACCGGGGTAGTATTGTCGGGTACAGTATAAAAGGTGTGTTTTTTAGATATATATATATATATATATATATATATATATATATATATATATATATATATAAATAAAATGATTAATAATACTTGACCAAATGATAAGAACATTTGAGTTAAGAATGAGAAACTTTCAATGAATGAGAACAGATAGACGGACAGACAGACATCCAGCCAGACAGCCAGACAGACGGACGGACGGACAGACAGACAGACAGACAGATACATAGATAGATAGATAGATAGATAGATAGATAGATAGATAGATAGATAGATAGATAGACAGATAGATATTTAAATGAATAATAAACAAATCACAGAAATTTGATTTCTGTTTGCCGAGAAACTTTTAGAAGATGGCCTGCTCAGTATTTATTTAACTCCTGCAACAATAAATCCTTCCTGAACTGTTCAAAAGGGACATAAACAATAAAGCTGTGTCACAAACCTATTAATTGAAGTGGGAATAGTTCCTCTGTCTATAATACTAGCAGTTCTACAATTATTTTATATTTAAATTTTGCGAATTTGTCTAATTTGCATAAATTTGAATGCTGCAACCTTGGTCCATGTTTCGTTGGACGCAGCTCTGTAACGAACCTATCAACTGAAGTTGGAATTACGCCTCTGTCTGTAATAGTTGTGAAGTTGTTGAAGATTTAAATTTGTATTCTTCTGATTTCATACATTAAACTTCTACAGCTTTTTATCGTGATCAATTGGATGTGCCTATAGCACAAACCCATATATTAAAATTGGAATAGCACTCCTGACTGTAATATAAGATTGAAGATGTTCAATATTTAAACTTTTCAAGTGCCCCTCATTAGGATTGGATGCGCCTATATAGTACAAACTTATCGAATGATACCTCTAACTTTTTCTGCTATGAAGATATTCAACATTTAAAATTTCAAATGACTCTAATTTGCATGATTTTCAACATGGTGACTATTCCAAACCAGGTGCGTCATTTCACTGTACTAGGTCAATCACGATGTCAATTTTTTTACTTTTCGGAACAATAGTGTCGGGGAAAAACTGAGGACAATATTTCCATGGAAATAAATGAATGAATGAATGAATGAATCAATCAATCGATCAATCAATCAATCAATCAAGAATAAAATATTTGAGGGAAGCAGAATGTCTATTGTACACAGATTTAATAAAAATAGGACAAACTGAGCCAGATAAATTTGATTTGCTTGTCAGCAAATGAGTCTGTGTGCCCAGAAAACTTTCAAAGATGGCCTATTCATTATTTATTTAACTCATACAACAATAATTTAAATTTTGTGTATTTGCCTTATTTGATAAATCTAAATGCAACAACTTTGGTCCACATTTCATTGGATGCGGCTGCAACCAACCTACCAATTGAAATTGGAAGTAACCAACCTATCAATTGAAGTTGGAATGACACCTCTATCTGAAATGGCTATGAAGTTGTTCATGATTTAAATTTTGTGTATTCTCCTGATTTGCATCAATTAAAATTCTACAACCTTCGATTGTGATCAATCGGACGTGCCTATAGTGCAAACCTATATATTAAAGTTGGAATGGCACTTCTACCTATAATAGTTATTAAGATATTCAACATTGGATCTTTTCAACTGCCCCCACTTGTAATTCTACAACTTTTGATTGTAGTTTATTGAATGCGCCTATAGCACAAACCTATATATGAAAGTTGAAATAGCACATTTAGCTATAATGGTTTTGAAGATGTTCAACATTACATAACATCCAAAGATTAGTTTAGATATACCTCCCCCGTCCCCACCCCCACCCCCACCCCCGTTCAGTTCCCCTATTGAATAGCCTCCCGCCAGATATTATCATGCCCCCCTCACTTACTGGCTTCCAATGTAAATTGGCAGCTAGTAAACTTTTCAGGTAAGTCACCAGTTCTGCTTTTGATTTATTAACTTTTTTTACAATAGTATCTTACTAGTTCTTTTTACATTCTTACACCAACATTTTCATACGCAGATCAGTGACAACTTGAGCGTGCACCGTAATTTAAAAAGAACCTTGAAACTTTTCAAGTGCCCCTAATTAGCATAGATGATCCACACCTTTCGTTTGTGGTTTATTGGATGCATGTATAGCACAGACCTTTTCATACTGAAGTTGGAATGACACCGCTACCTATATAAGAGGAAGAAATCAATATTTAAACTTTTCAAGTTCCCCTAATTTGAATCAATTCAAATTTTACAACTTTTGCACATGCTTCATTGGATGCGCCTATAGCACAAGCCTATATATTAATCGGATCTATTTTTTGATGTAAATAAAAAAATGTTAAGAATTAAGGCATTATCGTCTCTTTTTTTTTTGTTTTTTTTTTTTTTTGTTTTTGTTTTTTTTTTTTTTTTTTTTTTTTTTTTTTTGTTTTTGTTTTTTTTTGTTTGCTTTTTTTCCGTGTATGATTTATTCTGGCACTTCACTATTCAATTCTTATATCTGCGTGTGTGAATATACTTTGAAATCACATACATGCATGGTGACTATTTCGACCAAATTCGAACAAAAAGAGTTCTGAAATCACTATAAAATTAATGTAAATTTGCAAACAAACAAGGGCAGGCAAGCCTTGTATCATGGGAAAGCATTACATGGGGTGTGAGTGATTTATTTAGGCTAGACACTTGAGGCAACTTCGAAAGCAACACAGATTGGATTCAACCTGCATACGGCAATTAATCATATATATGTACGAGCATGGAACTAAAATGTTCATAGCTATATGATATACTATCTCATTAAAAATGGAAAAGTAAGCAGTTACTGTAATACGCGTACAATAAAACACGTCCACACGATATTCTGCATCGGGTGCTGCTCCTCTGGAAGCTGTCACTTCGATGCAGTGCATGTTTGTGAATGTTTCAAGTTTCAAGTGCTTTTTGATGAAAAGATGGCCCGTCAATAATCGCTTGCAATATTGACTAATTTATCGTCGTTTGTATCGTCTGGTGCTGATAACGCATGAATCAGGTACATCTGGTTAAACAACATAATAGTAACATGCAAGAATATGCATACAAATCAAATTGCGCACATGCAGTTGTGTTTAATGAAATTGTTTTTGTTTATTATGAGGCATCGGAAGTTTGTCCTTTTTGAACGACTTTCTAGTGAGGGGTAGGCCTACGTGCTAAATTAGCTGGTCTAAAAATGAAGCGTTGTCTGCTAGATAAACGGCTTTCTATGAGACGATCATTACTGTACAGAGTTAGTAATAGTATGACTTAACATTGGGTTAGTGATACAGTTATTTTGTTTCAGTGTCACTACCTGCCACCCCTATCAAATTTATAATGGTAGCTGACCTATAAATTTTAATTGGTGTTTATGTTGTTCCGTCTTGCATATAATATATAATGTAGTTATCAATATCGGTTTAAGAGAAAGAACGGATGAAGCTGAACATTGTCTGTCGTGGAAATTTCCGGCGTATACACTTCCTACACTTCAAGAGTACCACACATACTCTTTATAATACGACACAGAAAGGTAAGAATGTGATAAGTCATGCTGTATGTCAGTTAGAGCATATAAAACACGTAGTGATATGTGAATATAGGCTTAATTTCATGGTGAAACGAATTAAGCATTTTCTCGCATTAGTCACAGAACTATCGTATCGTCGCTTCCAACGCATTTGCCTTTCTCTTAGGAGTGTCATGGACTACTGTACTTCGCTTTTAATCCCTATTTTGAGGACAAAAATTGTCTACATCGCATCAAGAATGTCAATTAAATGTCTCTGATTGCAAACTATCGCAGGGGAAAAGGCCTCCCCAGCGCCAATGTTCCTGTTTTCAATGGCTTTGAATCATATATTCTTACATGGTAACCTAGGCCTACATTAAACAGAACGGACTAGAATAATGGTTGGACGTCAAGGGACGTGGCGGCGACATATCTTATAGCAGTCACAAGATATAATATAAAATGTACGAGCATTGTCAAATGTTACGATTTTTTGTTGCCCATTGTAATTACTTTATTTAATTTACGTATTTATTTATCTGTTTGTTTGTTTTGATATACCTATCTTACGCATCTGTTACATTATGTGTGAAAGATTTTTGTTAAATATTCTGAAAAAAAAGAACGAAAAAGGGGAAAAGTAGGAATAGAATGTGTAAATTACTAAATAAAGGATGTAATCAATATTTTCTTTCCCATGATTGGACTGGTCCAAAAGGATTGTATCTGGTGCACAATTTCACATCCTGCCTCGATCTGCAAATGAGCCCAGGCCAAGCCTAAACCCGGATCTTGCCAAGACTGTTTGTACACGTATAATTTCAGTAAAGATAAAAAGGAAGAGATAGACAGTAGGCCTACATGCAGGACGGGTTATTTTATTTATTTATTTGTTTGTTTGTTTGTTTATCTATTTATTTATTGATACAGCATGTACTCAGAATCATATTAAAGTGTTCGAAAACGACAATGTCATTTGTAAATACCGATGGTGCATGTTGTACGAGGCTGCCTGCCTGCATGCTGACTGTGTTTCAACTTTCATGACGATGTTTTTTAAAAAAAAAAAAATGTGTTACCCCTTTAAAACAGCGGCCGTAGAACATGTATGGTTAATAGTGCGTTTTAACAGCCGAGTACTCTAAAAAGAACGCCTATGTGATAGATGTGCTCTGTTTTTTAATTTGTTTTTGTGGCAATGTTCTGTAAGTGACATGTAGTATTCCAATCTAACGATGGTGTTATAAGACATAAAATGAAATATCACCTGAAGCATTGGTATTGTCAGAGTACCCACCTCAGATACGGCCCCTCACTAAGATAGTTGAAAATATATTAAGAAGGAAGGAAGGAAGAAAGAAAGAAAGAAGGAAAGAAAAAAGAAAGAAAGAAAGAAAGAAAGAAAGAAAGAAAGAAAGAAAGAAAAAAAATAGACTAAATGTTTGTGTTGAAATTCAGTGCTTCCACAAGAAAGAACAATGTCACTTTTTTTCGAAAGTTTAATTAATTTTGGGAGCATTTTAAGGAAAAATAACCCTTTTGGAGCACTTTTAGCCAAAACGTTGAACCTTTCTTTGTTAGAGAAATTTTACTGGAAAAGTACTAGTCGCTTTTACAGCGGCCTATATGCCTGCTGTGGTCACTATAATAGCAGTACCCAGGTGTAAATATCGATGGTGCATGTTGTACGAGGCTGCCTGCCTGCATGCTGACTGTCGATGGTAGAAAAATGTGCCCGAACTGTTGCAATATGGACAATAGTACTTCCATATGTATATAGGTTAGACAGGGACAGGTTAGCTTATGGAGAGTAAAGAGTTGGGACTGCGGAATAGGGTAATGACTACTAGGAAGTGGTTCTAACGGGTAATAGGCTCCGGAACATGTTGAGTAGTTACCCGCTAAAGACCCTTTAATTTATTTGGGCTCATACAGCCTATGTCAAAATTTTACAGAGGAACGTGTGCAATATGGACAATAGTACTTCCATATGTATATAGGTTAGACAGGGACAGGTTAGCTTATGGAGAGTAAAGAGTTTGGACTGCAGAATAGGGTAATGATTACTAGGAAGTGGTTCTGGGCAAAAAGACACAAATACAAATAGTAACAATGTAAGAACATTTATGAAAGTTCGTGATTATAGATGTGACTATTCTGTAAATCAAAGTTCTGTTTGTGACCCCGGTCTGTGTTAAGTCTCTCTGTGACACATGTCGGACCAAGTCAGCAGCTTACGCCGAGTAAAGCCGAACTGGATTGTTATTATGTCTTGCTGCAAACCCAGACATTTTGTGTTTCCAAGAGTAATTTTTTTTTCTTTCCTTGTTTTGGCCAAGCGAATAGATTAATCTATCAACTAGCTAGTTATTACAGTTTTCTAGTTCTTGTCCTGAGATAGCTGAAATTACATTTGGATCTTTGCCTGAAATTAATAAGGCAGAACATGGACCACCATCTGAAGGACTGAGCACGGCGTATCTCAGAAGCGCAAAACCCATAAAGCTCACCAAGACGAATCTTGGAGGAATAAACTAACTGCTGATTCTTCCAAGGACAGATAAACAGTGTCTTTGATCTGCCTTTGTTTTATGCTCATCGCCGCAACGAGATAAGCGATAAGCGGGGGCTTTTATTCCGGAGCTATAGGTCCATGGGCAGAATCATGTGAATCCTACAGTGCTCAGTAATTATGACTGGGTGCCAATCCAGACATTTTGTTTTTTCAAGAATTAATTATGTCTGGGTGCCAACCCAGACATTTGGGTTTTTCCAAGAATTCTTTTTTTCTTTCTTCTTTATGACCAGATTTGTCTGGAGAATTTGTCGGACCCTATACTATTCCGAAAACCACCAAACTTGCCATGGTGAATGACCTACCAGTGAAGATGGTGGGAAAGGGGTTTCCCGTACTGGCGTACTGGGGCTTTTTATTTACCGTACTGGCGTACTGGAAGCCCTCTTATTTTACGTACTTCGTACTATCCACAATTTTGAAAGATTTTTATTTTCCGTACTGCGTACTCTAGAAAAATAATTACCTGTACCAGCGTACTGAACCCCCCTTACCCCCTTAAGTGAAATTAGGCCCTCACTTGGAATAGTCATAATGATTAAAATTATGCAAATGAGGGGCAATTTTAAAAGCTCCATATCTTCTAAACAATTGGAGATAGACACGAAGTTTTAACTTGCACATATAGGTTTGAGACAACTGGCAAATCCAATAGCATACAAACAAAACTTGGGGAATTTTAATGTATGCTAAATTCACCAATTTTCTCCCCAATCCACATACAGGCCTTGAACTGCTTGCTGTATGACCTATTGCTTGACCTCCATGGTGCCAGGCAACCATTTTTCATTCATCATTTATTAATTAGCTTGAACCTGTCTCACAGGCAGCTTTCCATCCATGCAAGCTAGGTGTATACTTTGGAAGGTTTGGGTCTTGCAGCAAAGAAAAAAAGGGGGCGGGGGGGGGGCGCTTTGGAAAGTTTGGGTCTTGTAGCAAATTGTAGGGGGGGGGGACTCCCTAACAACTGTGTAATGAGGCTCACAATAAAATACAGAGTATCTCTTTCTGTTCATGCAGGAACAGATTGACTCCATGCTGCCATATGTACCAGGCAGGCTTTTGTTTCCACTAGTGCAGAACAGACCTGTCAATGCACTATGATTGAAACTGGTGTCCTAGCTGGCCTGTTTTTGCCTGAGGCAGTGTCAGTCTGCTAAGCTTATCAGTCCCAAGGGAACTAAGGCTCCAGACTTCTAGGCAGAACAAGCCTTAGCCCTCTCAAAATAGACTACATACAGACCCCAGTCAGCCAGACCAAGGAGGGTAGAATTTGTGTCATCTCAGTGGACACTTTCATGTCTTTGTTTTCTTGTAAGCAGTGAGATGAGGCTTGTTCTTCATAGCCAATACTGAGACAGTATAGTTTTGTCTTGCTTCACAGGTACATGTTGATGTAGTGTCTTGACAGCTTCTGTTAAAATTTGTTCATGTAATAAAGGAAGAAAGACAGTTTTGTTTTGCATGTATACACTGTACACATCCCCTTGAATTATGATATGTATACACTGTACAATTATATATATATATATATATATATATATATATATATATATATATATATATATATGTATGTGTGTGTGTGTGTGTGTGTGTGTGTGTGTGTGTATGTGTGTGTGTGTCTATGTATGAATAATGTACTTATACATGCACACATACTCATCCATACTGCCCAGAAGGGCTGACACTCTCAGGAGTGGGCACTTTTCTCTGGTCCCAAGAGTGCCCACTTTAGAGAGGTTTCACTGTATTAGTAAACACTGGAATTTTCTTTCTTTCTTTCCTTCCTCTCTTTTTCACAGCCAAGTTGGTCTGGAGATTTTCTCAAGCACTATTTTTCCAAAAACCACCAAACTTGCTATGGTGACTGACCTAACCTGTGCATCTGGTTTGGAATAGTCATTATGTTTAAAAGTATGCACATTTAGATACAATTAAAATTTTAAAAGCCTCACATCTTCCAAAATATTGCAGATACCCAATTTTCAATGTGCATATATAGGTTTATGGCGCCTGCCAATATAATGGACAGTGTAAGTTAAGTAGAATTTCAAATTATGTTAATAAGGGTCGTTGAAAAGTTTCAAAGTTGAATATCTCCAAAAGTATTATACATAGACATGCCATTTCAACTTCAATGTATAGGTTTGTGGCAGAGCCGCATCCAATGAACCATCAACCAAAGTTGTAGGATTTTATTTTATGTTAATTAGGTAAACATGCAAAATGTGAATCTTGAATAGCTTCAAAACTATCATAGATGGAGGTGCCATTCCTACTTCAATTTATGGGTTTGTGGCAAAGCCTCATCCAGTGAGCCATAAACCAAAGTTGCAGGCTTTCAATTTATGCAATTAGGCAAATACACAAAATTAAAATGTTGAATAGCTTCAAGACTATTATAGATACTAGCTTTATACAAACTTTCTTTTATGAGTTTGTGACATGGCCACATCCAATGAACCAAGAACCAAATCTGTAGCATTTTACTTTAAAAAAATTAGGCTAATACACGAAATTTAGACTATATTGAACAATGGCAAAATGTAACATTTCAAACTGTTCTCATCTTGAAGACACCCAGACAGATTTGCTGTAAAGCAAATCTTCTTTACTACTTCTACATGCATCTACAGACATACTGACACTTGAGTGAAAGGTCTGTTTACAGGGAACATGAATCTGGCTTCTTTTTCGTAATTCGGAGCATTTTCTTTCAGCTGGTTCGACTTGAATCGCAGTTGGCACTGAAAGAGTTAAGATATTACTACTACTGCTACTACTACTACTACTACTACTACTACTACTACTACTACTACTACTACTACTACTACTACTACTACTACTACTACTATTACTATTACTAACAAAAACAACAACAACAATATCACTGTAATTCTGGTCTGCAATACGGCCGTTAACTTTTAGAACAATTAACACAAAAATTTTCTGCCCAGGTAAAAACTTAAAAGAATTTAGAGGGTATGAATTGTTTATGTTTTGCCCCACTGAAGACTTTCATGAATTCGCTCTTGATTTTTTGTGCTTGCAGTATTTTTCAATGGCAGATTGTCGTTTGTCGATCAGTCTACTCAGTCCAGCTGAGCAGGGAAGCATAATATCAATTTTATCCCAGGATTCAAAAAACACGAACGAACCTCTGTACTGGATATCAAAACGGTGGTACGAAAAATGGGAGAAGTATGTCAGAGACAAACGCAATGCCCCGGACAGTGAAGCGATTCCCCCAGGGCCTTTGACGATAGATTACGACACACTTTTCTTCGTCAAAGAGGCACCTTTCATGGCTTTGCAGAAATGGTATGGAGTCAGTGACGAAGGGATACAATTCTTTCCACGTTCGTTTCCAAGTACCGACAAATGTAGATTTAAAGCTACCTGTCAAATAAGTCCTTTGAACAAATTCATCGACAGCGATGATGATTCCTTTCCTCTAAAGCTGCCGGTCGTAGAGTTGCTTCTGCCAGAGAATGTCGGATACATCGAGGAAGAAATTCGTCGGATATTTCAGATAACAAATAAACAAAAGACACGTTTGTGGATAAAACTGCATAAACAAGTCAAGTTTGAGATGTTCTGGGATCGCAAACTTTATCTTTACTTCGGCAATCAGAATAAAGAAAACAGAGAGACGGTACCAGAATTACTCCAAGGGGTTGATGAAAGTATAGAAACTTACAAACTGAACTACGGGATTAAAGTCATTGCTTTAGAACTTGCAGATAAAGATGGGAAGTGGCCAAGCGGTTTGCCTGGCGAACCTTCCCACAAAATCTTCCCATTCTAGAATACAAAGTATACATGCAGTGACTTACAGCTTTGGGAATAAGACATGCACGTCAAACTACAGTTTCTTTTTATTTGCTTTGTACATACTCGATGTGACCAGAAGGCAAAGGGTTTCAGGACAAGCAGACCAGCTGAGCGACTTGCTTGTGAAGCAGACTCTGTTTGTATTATTTGGACAGGTTGAAAAGATCGCTTTACTGGTAATGGCAAATGCAGAAACGAAAAAGTCTCCACATAGGGTTTAGGGCTATGTGCCAGAAAGCCAAATATGCCCACGTAATAGGGCAATGGTATAGTTTTTCTCATTGGCCATGTTCAATCTCGAAAGTTGTGTTTCTTAAAACATAAAAGGGGAGATTAGGCTGTGCCCCACATGAATCCCATTAAAACTTGTATTTTGGTGAAAGGAAAAAGTGTAATTATGTAATTCCTCGTAAATTTGAGTATATCCATTCTCTTTGAACATACGAAATCGTATTTTAAAATGGCATCACATAATTGTGGAAAGTGGCAATGCTAGCTAATTATGTTGTATATATACGCTGAATATAAACGAGGGTGTTTACACACACACACACAAACGCACCACACACACACACACACACATATATATGTATGTATATATATATATATATATATATATATATATATATATATATATATATATATATATATATGACTACAGTATGCAAATTTTGTTCCTTCACTTCATGATGATATGCCATGAACTGTTTACACATTGGCCTAATTTTTAATATTGAATATCCGTTTTGATTTTGTACATACATGTAATCATATGTGGATATTTATCTCCGGTTTCGTCCCATATTACTGTCAATAAATTCTGTTGTCTATACATTTATCAAATTATTCAGTTTCACTTACCCATTAAAGTGATCGCATGCACTCATGAATTAATCACGATTAGTTGTACTAAATACACCTATAAACATACAAACAGAAGGTGTAGGTGTATATAAGAATTCTGATCAACAACAATAAGTTCAGACGACACACTAGCTTTGTATATCTGGATTTCAAGGGTCATGCACCATGGAAATATAATTTAGTTCAATTCATATGGAGTAGCTGATGGCGACAGCGGACTTGAATACACACGATATGAAATGAGCTACAACGTTTGGCCTGATGTACTCTACATGAACACACACACACACACAAGGAGGGGACAGACAGCGTGTCAGAATAACAAGTGCAGTGGTGCGGCTGATTGCTTACTTCTTATCACATTTTGATATTTCCTAAGGACAAATTCAGGATCTTAAAGCAAAGGGGTGTGGGAAACGTATACGTATAGGCCTACATGTCCATCAGCTGGTGGCCTGTCTTGAACATCTAATCACTGGCGTCCCGTTTATGAAAAGGGTGGCTCTCAAACAAAGTATAACGATGATTTATTTCCGCCAAACCAGATACGGCCTAAAAGGTAAAGAGGAGGGGGGGGGGGGCTTGCTGTTCATAGATGATTCGAAATGTTTGACAAAGTATGGCATACAATACAAATGAATACAATCTTTATTTCAAGTCAGAGGTGCATACAATGAACATA
This sequence comes from Hermodice carunculata, assembly GCA_964020975.1. Classification (NCBI taxonomy): domain Eukaryota; kingdom Metazoa; phylum Annelida; class Polychaeta; order Eunicida; family Amphinomidae; genus Hermodice; species Hermodice carunculata. The sequence goes on along the minus strand of OZ026614.1, from coordinate 83,896,316 downwards.
AGCATCCAGGGAGTTTGTCCTACCAAGGTGATATACATCTACTAAAACATTCTTTTATATGCATATGCAGAGTTAAAAGATGCATTTACAAACAAATTAAGATAATTGTCATCATGTGAACACCATGGCTGCACCCCAGATAAAAAGGATCAGGCATTTTGCCTGAATAACACAAAACCAAGTACAATACAACACTATTACGCTGGATACAATACATGTAAATTGAAGAATTGAAATTGCGGTAACCAGATAAAAACTGTCAACAATTACGAAACAGAAGTTCAACATAGTACACATATGCATGCATGTGTATATATATTAATCAATTACCTCTTATTTGTATCGACAGTTTCGCAAATGAATCTGGTCATCTCTATGAGGCGTTTTGGGATACTCAGAAGTCATTTATATTATAAATTTTCTTCCGAACCTTATGTTTCAAAACTGACGAAAATTTCTGACTTGTCTAAAAACAAATTTCCCTGATTTTAATTTGCTTTGTTTTTTTTTTTTTTTTGTTTTTTGTTTTTTGTTTTTTTTTTTTGTTTTTTTTTTTTTGTTTTTTTTTTGTTTTTTGTTTTTTGTTATTTTTGTTTGTTTGTTTTGTTTTTGTTTTGATTTTTGTTTCTGTGTTTTTTTTTTTTTTTTTGTTTGTTTTTCTGTTTTTTTGTTTTTGTTTTTTTTTTAATTTTCCACATTCAATTACATGATGATAGCCATTTTCAATTTCTTTACACATGTCACAGATCCGTTTCTGTTCAGGTGTGTTCTTTGTTTATTTGTGTCTGACAACTTCTTTGTTCAAATTACAAGCGCTGATTCTTCACGTCGTTAATATTTGTCTAAAATTTAAGTCTTGTTCTACAATTAAATAATTGTCCAATCGAAACTTTGACTTGGATTTAAAATAAGATCTGAATTGTTTTTATCTGGATGAGATTGTGATGTAAAATATTCACGCAACTGAAATTTTCAAAAAATTCTTTTGATAAAGTTTGATCTAGATTTGTGGGGAAGTCGACAAACTCGTCACCACTATTCGAACAAATATCTTCGCAACCAATCTCACATAAAAGTTTATTTAGCGGTTCTTAACCATTCGGATTTATCCAGTGACATCAGTTCACAATTACACTTACATGCGTCAAACAGCAATTTGCTAGGGTTGTGGGGCGCGATCCTATACCATTTTTTATATACACGTTTAAGAATTTTGAGTATATAGATGAACGCTCCTACCTCACTTAATACTGCAATATTACTAGCTGTCGAATTGACCGCCAAAATATTATTCAACAATTGTAAATAAAAATTGTCGAATTCTCTCTTGAAATACCCAGCTGTGTTTCCTGGAGAAATGCATTTGGAAGTCTGTAAAAGTAAGCAACTCATGCTTCGGAACAAAAGAAAAGAAAAAAAAAACAGATCGAGGCAATAAACTTGTCGAAAAAAGTCCAGATATCTAATATCAATATTCTCACTGAATAAAGTACGTTTAAAAAGACCATGTGACTTACTGGCTTTTTTTTTCTTTTTTTTACATAGTTGCTTAACTGATCCAGAAAAAACTCCACTTGCGGTCAATTCAATGCCAAGAAAAGTATATTTGTTTGAATTTTCCAAATCTTCGAACATTTTCAATCAAAACTTACGTATGATATTTTTCCAGACTTATTAGATATCACCGCTTTGGATTTTTCTCTACATTAATTTGCTGACAGAAATTAATTTACAATAGACATATTTACAACTTGTCCAAACGGCATTGTAATTCCTTCTCACTTTCAGATATTAGTAATAAATCTTCCATGTAAAGTAGACAATTAAATTTGTTGTTTTGTAAGCATGCTGGATGATATTCCCAGGTAAAAATAGTGGTTGAATTATGGATAAATAAATTCAATAAAACTTCGCCGAGAACGCATCCCTGTCTGACATTTTTTTAAAAATATAGTATATATTGCCAGATAACCCTGTGTAGAATTTTAATTCTATGGATGGTTTATGATACATGTCTCTGACAATTCTACACGTGAATCCCTTTGTATCATAACCTTAACATGAGTAAATAGTCCTTCATGCCACACTGTGTCAAAAGCTTTTTGGAAATCTATTAAACACACATGTAAGAATTTCTTTTTACCTGCAATTTTGACGTATTTATCAATGAGTGTTTTAAGTATAAAAAGATGATCACTCGTGTGTGAGTTTTCCATAAAACCTAGCACAGATTTATTGCCAAACTCAAGTTGTTTCATACGTTTACGTATGCACTTTTTCAACATGCCCCATACAGAATTATTTTTATATGCAGCCACTTAGGGAAATTACTCTTCGTTTATTAAAGTCTAACAATTAATCAACTTTGTGTATCATAGTTAGCAGGCTTATTTTGCATGATCTTGGGAAGAATCCCGATATAACAATCAAATTGGACATTTTTTAAAAAATAAATTGATAGTATAGTAACTGTACATGATTTTATCATTTCGTTGAGTATGCCCTCTTTCCTGGCGATTTTTCTTTTTTAAATTGCCAATGCAATCTTTAATTTCATTTCTACTTATTCTGAAATTACGCTCTGAAAATGATTGGGTTTATCATCCTGTAATTTTTGCAAGTCACTGTTATAAATTGGACTCTGCTTTAGGTTTGGGCCTTCAGACATTAGCTTCTTAAAATGTTTTAACTATTGACAAAGATCTTTTTCTTAATTTTTTTTTTTTTTTTTTTTTGGACGGGGTTATTTTTGGGTGAACGACAGTCTCTAGTTCTTTAGCTAAATTCCAATATTCTTTGGGATTGTCTTTCTGGAGTTTACTTAAACATCTAGAGTTGATTATACTATTTTAAAATTTTGTATTGTTTGGCCAAGTGCCATTGTATTGTCTTGTAATGGTGCAGCCAGTAAAGGCCAACCCATTCCATTGCATTTCAACCATAATAAAGAGTTTAAGTTAGCTATAGGAAAATTTGCTTTGCACCGCTACCGTGTTGGCTGGCCTCGACAGTATT